>JAPYKE020000270.1:0-322500 GCA_028554795.2 Sinohyriopsis cumingii | reverse complement strand
ATATAAACTTAAAAGCGTTTTAACAGGCTTAGTGTTCGTTCGCGTTGTTTTTGTAAAGGATTAAATCTTATTGGGGAAAAGGTTGGCTAAATGAAGATAGACGCTAATGTCTGTTTATAAGCTTGGTTCAGCATGACGAGATAGCTATAATGTGTGTGAATAATGTGATTGTTTGTCAGACACGAATTAATCTCTGAAATATATCGACTTTCAGCTGGAATAAATAATAAAATCTCTTAACAGTTTCTTCTCAGCAATAAACTATTTTAACAACAGCGGTATTTGATCTCTTTTAATGCTTTTTTCAGTGCATAGATAAAGTTGGTTATATAGCTGAAACACCAAACTGTAGATTCAAATTTTTAATTAGTTCGCATTGCGTTAGAAACAACTACATTTAAACTGAATCTTCTATCCAGTTTGCATTTATAAAAATAGCCCAGAGGACTGTTTTCACTTTTGTGTCATAATCAAATAGAAAGATGCCAATCACCGAATTGCATAAAATTAACTTATGCATCTTAGGGTGACACATTTCTTTGATCTATTAAAGTGTATAGCGGGGTGAACATCTAGAATAAAAATAGAATATTGTAATATTGTCAAAGCTTTCAAAGCGGATACGTTATTTAGGCTTTACATTCATTGCCTGGATTTATATAGCAATGATTTCAAAAGAGCAGGTCACAACATAATTGCGCTTGACGTGTTTGGAGAGGAATATTTAACATTCACGGAATACTTCAATCTCTTTTCAATATTCATGGTATGTAAGAAACTAAATTCAAGGTGTCAAATATTTTAAAAATTGGTATATTATCTTGCAGTACTTGCCGTCATGTCTTCATAATAATTGGACACAAACAATAGAACAGACGTGAACTCGAGGCACGAATGGGAAAGGGAAATAGGGAAAACTGTTAAATCGTTTCACACTGGAAAATATGGAATGACGGGGTGGGTAATATCATCCATTCACCTGAAACAGTCGTGGATCCGTTGGTTTCTATCTGCCAAAACTGACATCCCTTTACAAGAAAATTTCTATTGATACTTGATTGATCTATAAGTTTTAATATTACTAGGATCACTGAAGGATGTACAAAAGATACACCTTCACGCGTGTCAAACTTTAATATACATCATTGGAATGATAACATTACAGGTACTGATAGTCATCATCATCTTCGTCATTATCCGACAAATATGTGTGCTATATGATAACTCATGATCCCATTAGAGTACAATGACAACGATCCGAATGTGAACGGCAGTCTCAATTCCACATTATTTACACGTATTGTAGTTACGTTCCCGCCATGAATCACACCTATTAACATACATTAGGGTATATACCTGCATTTAGTCTACCATTGGCCAATCATATATAATCCTTTCCAAAACCCGCGCGATTAAATATCTGAACATACAGTGAATCCTTAAAATGTCGTTAAGTTCATATCACTGCTCAAAATCATTGGTCTTTCTACCGCAAATAGTTAGGCCTGGCTCGGAACCAAAGATGAAAATAAATTTCAACGGCTATATAACTTTCGAATCGTCAAAATCATCTATACACTCCGTCAGACACAGTCTTTGAGAGAGACATTCCGGTGTCGTGCCAATTACAAAACGACCAAACTACACGATGTTGGTATAGGACACCATTCTTGAGAACCAATTATCTTCTTGCACAGAACTACCCATAAAAACAGTGATAACAAGTTACTCAATGTGAACTCTAATAGCATTATTATCCCGGAAGCACACGTTTAATAAGATGTTAAATATTCTGTCTTAGAACCGTCACATTGATGGAGTTATTTCGTTTTGAGGTTCAGAACCACACTATGGTTTTGTAACAAGATAACCGGGTGGGATATTTCGGATTAACAACAGAACACGTAATGACGACACATATATGATTTAATGTGGCGATTTATATGAATAGTGGATTATGAAGATGTGTGCGTATTTATAATCCAAATATTGGATCTATTTAACATAAAAACGCACAGTTTCAAAGATGGAAAAAATATACAAATAAATTTAGTTCAGTAACCCTAAAATACAGGATAAATGATTTCACAAATGATTCCATAATGGAAAGATGAATATAGTTCACTCAAATAGTAAACAATGTAAGTGTTTACACATAGTAAAAAAATGTATTCGCTCAGGTAGCGAAATTATGTCACTAAACAAGAACGGATATACAATCTATCCTTCCAGTCCTGAATAATACACTGGGTCTTACTAACCCAAAATTAGCATACAGCTAAAAATACATGTGTGGAGATGCACTCCGTCACCCGTGCACCATATCCGCTCCACAGCTCCTCCGAATCAATTTCACAACCAATATAGACTCCGGACCCTCGGAATACTATGATCACTTGAAATATTAGACCCTCCGGACACTTGAAATATTAGACCCTCCGGACCCCCTTGTCCTTTGACGGCTCTACAGCTGGGTCACCTTAGTCACTCTTGACATTCCGGACGCTAGACAGACGCTCCGGCACCTTAAACGCTCCGGACACACGGACGTTTCTACCCTCTGACAACACCGGACACCCCGGATATTCCTACCATCAAAAACTCAGCTGAAAATATACCCGATACAGTGTACTAAACTTGTTACAGACATAACGTAAGGACGTTATACATGGTAAGTTAAAAAGATTATATTATTATGGCAATTACAAAACAGGTTCAATAGTAAACCTAACCCTGCTTGATAAGACAATAGTAAACAATTCTTTTAAAAAATGTAGCTTTACATTACCAATATAAGTCCTGCACTACGTCGCAACAAGAATAAAAAATGCACGCATTATGGTATGTAAAGAAAACTATAACAAACATGCAAAGGCAAATATGGTAATACACTAGTTATCACTTAAAACCCAAAACATTACCTACCCCTACAGCTGGAGTTGTGCGAATCCTTTTAGCAGGCCGCTTGCTGACAAAACCATTAGTATTGTAAAGGTCCTTTACATGTAGTAACGTATTTATACCTTTAGAATTTTCGTTATTCTTTATCAAAGGCACCTTGCACGTGTGGCACAGGACGAATCGTACTCACGATTTCGAAATACATAGACCATATTATAATCACCCTCGGGTATCGTTGTACAGAGAAAAAGAAACGAAACCCGAGTACATGTATTTAATTAACAACATTTACACCATTCCGTGACAGGTTTAATGCCATTTTGTCGCATATCATAGGTTAGTGTGGCGGAGGAAGAACCAGGCAAGAACCATATTGCCCCAAGGGAACCCTTGGCAATATTTCTGACATACCTTTTACGAGCCCTGAAGTGAAACCCATACAGACAAAGTGAGATGGCCTTGATCTGTAAACAAAACATGAGTGCCTTAGACTTCTCGGCCACCCATAAGCGATATACTAACCTGATTAATGAAAATACTTGCAAAGGAGGTAAAATAAGATTCACAATAAAATTATATAATACTTACACTGCGACTGAAGTTACTGTGTACCTTCTCCTGCAAGTGTTTCCATTTTCAATCTTAATTCATTTTTATGTTCTTTAGTTTTCTTCGGCACAGTCTATACAGAAACGTACATATATTGCTAATTGCTTTGTACTCTTCTAGAAATTTACATTTTTATACTTTACTATAATAGGATATCGTATTCTCTTTACAATCTTGATCGATCACTTGTACATTATAGGAAAAGCACGGAAAGCCAATAGTAAAAAATAATTCTGAATGAATGTAAACTAATAATATATAAATATTTAGGTTTTATCCAATTTCATAAGTATTAGACAATAAAGGTTCCGGTATACAGGTATAATCAACTGTTTTGTACCAATTTAATCAGAATTAAACACTACCTACATCTTTATTATTTGTTTGTAGAATACCTTATGACGAATAAAGCTAATTTTAAATCGCATTGCAGAATGCATAATCAAATATAATCATGCATGACATGTATTTGATAATATAAAATTGATTACTCCCTGATCTCACTGACCTTAATTGGTCTGATTCATGCATCTCCTTTTATTCTTCGAGTGTGATGTTTCGATTATTTAGCCGATAAATATATATTTGGCTGATGCAGATGTGTGGAACAGAGCCATATCTTATCCTCAAAAACTTTATCAACTGGATCTGTATTATTGTTAAAATATATCATCATGAAAGCACGACTTATGAAATTTAACTAATGTCAAAAGGCTCCTACTACCGCAAATAGAATAAGAATATTTTGAATATCTATGTTGTATCTGTTTCAGCACAGGTCAGAAACATCTTTAAAATATAAGCCATACATGGGTCTTCCACCAATATATGGATGTCACAGAGGTACTAGATTGGGTGGCGTGGCACAAATAAATGCCATTCATCTTACAGAGTAATTGATCGGCCTGATTCTATATTTATAGACTTTAATTATTCTTGCAGGGGGTATATTCTAGTAACAGGCGAAGATTCGCTTTTAGGGTTAGTGCGGGACAGACTGGAAGTTTACATTAAATTCTGTCCAAATGTAAATTGTTGTGGCAACTGCGCTCTGATTTGCATTGCAAAACACGTATAACTTATGTATTTGTAGCATTTTGTTGCAATTGATTTCGTCCTCTGAATATTACAAAAGGAATGTATTGTTATGATTTGCTTTAAATCACAACTGAAAGTAGTTAGGGTATGTAACGGAATCATTATTGCATTCAGATAAACAATGATCACGGACATATCTACAGTATCTTTAATATATATCTCGGAGTTATCAGGATGAGAGAAGACAAAATACATAAAAGCTTATGATTAAAGGAATGATTGAACATATCATTCAAAAGTGAAAGATGTCTTAGGTGCCGTAGGATTACTGTTAGCGACGATAATCTACTAAATCGTTCCGTCTATACCCAATTTGGTTAAAATTTTCTAGTTTTATTACAACAGATCGAAATCACACCATGATATTCTTGCTATACTCACTCAAAACAGATCAGTTTTCATTGTAAAATGGACCTGAGTGATACGCTCTAGTTGTCATTGGTAAATTCGTTATTCGAGAGAACTGACCGAATTGTATATCTTCTAGACACCTTCATTCACATCTGGTGTTAGTTATCGCCATCATCATTTAAATTGTAGTTGTTTTTCGCCCATACGGGCATGTTCGTCTTGTTAACGTTCATAAGCGGAATATTGAATTGATCCCGATGGAAGGAAATAGAGCATCATCTCCCTGGCAGTACTGTGCATATAAATCACTATTTAATTGAACCGTTAGGTCTTGGGTCAATATGACTGGCTTCATAGACCCTAGCGACCTGAATGTAAGGCTATACTCGAGTGGGGATAGACCCAGCACACACCCAAGTTAAAGGTAGCAATTCAGTCTGCATTAGCTGCGTTAGGTGTCAAGTAAGCCATATGAGTAGTGAATGGGGACGATTCAGCGTCAATGGGAATTAGCATTACAAACCACCCTGGGACGATATAGCGTCAATGAGAAATTTAACATTACGGAAACCCCTGGGACGATATAGCGTCAAAGGGAATTTAACATGGGAATAAATCGTGGGACTGTTTAGCATCAAGGGAAACTGAATAGGGTGGGACTGTTTAGCGTCTAGGGAAATTGAACAGGGTGGGACTGTCTAGGGACAATGGGAAATAGAACATGTACACAGACAAGAGACATTTAAAGAAAAATGGAGGCAATGAAAGTCAAGGTCTTTTCGAGATATAGGAGTGGCCCTGAAAAGGGCCTTTGGGTTTATGTTAACATACCCTACTGTTAACATAGAGGGCATCTTTGAGATGTTCTTCTTTTCCTTAAACTACGTCTGATTTCAGGACCATACACTAACACCCTCTTTAGGCATCCTTGCCTCTCCACGTAAATCCTTCTCATCCACAGGCTTGTTTCTGTCCTATGGACAATAGTCCAGGTGGATCGGACATACATCGGTATGTCAGTCCGGAACATCATCGATGAGATTAAAGTAGGCGATTCCACTGTGGTCCACATGCTGGGGTGCCGAGAACAGGTGAAGGAATGCAGTGAACTGTGCTTATTTATAGGGAGAGGAAGGATTGAAACGGATTGAGTTAATTGACCAATCCAAACACGCGTTACAAAATTCAGTCACCCTTTGTCCAATCTGAAGAAAGCAGTCCGTGACATCACATGTCCTATATAGAGGCACTAGAGTTTGCGACACAGTAAGCATAAACATGGCGCAAACTCAGAAGACCGTGAATTGGGGTGCACCAGTCGTGGAGACTACCCAAGGAAACCCGGACTTACTTCCAGAAGAAGTAAATTGGGATTTTGTGGATTTTCTTTCGCAAGAATTTGTTCCGGAACCTTCGCCACCTTCTCCTTCATTACCGCATGTGGAGAATTTTAAACAAAGACAGAAGAAGAATTGAGAAATGTATACAACAGCAAAAGGAAGTGGAACAAGCTTTTCTCCTACAGCAACAGCAAGAAGAAGAGGTAAGAAAAAAACAACAATAAGAAGCATCAGCAAAGAAACAAGAAGGTGAAAATCAAACGGTCACGATACTGTTAGACATTTTAGCGGAGTTAAGAAGTCTGAAACAAATGTATCAGACTTCTTTATTACGACCGAAGAGAAAAAGACCTTCAAGAGCTAAACAACCCAAACCTGTGACAACACCTACCTTACCACCCTTAATTATTTCTACCAAATCATCATCGACAGTACGCAGTCCACAAGTAGGCCTTGGTCGTGTCAAAGACTTAAGGCAGTTAAAGTTGATTGCTTCCTAAATTTTGTTATTTAAAATCCACCAAGACCCAAAGGCCCTTTTCAGGGCCACCCATGTCTCTCGAAAAGAAATAATGTTTCAATTTGCCAAGATCAATTAAAACTAAAAAGAAAACCTTATTTACCCTCATAGTACGTGTGAATGATTGAGTGCGTGTGAGTGTAGATTCTTATACTAAAAATCAAAACCAAGAGACACACTTACGTTTTATAGACTTTTTATTCTGGTACAAATTTTACAGTCCAAATCACAACACCACCTAATATTTTAAAAAGTTCATAAGCTTCTTCTTCTTTTTCTTTTTTCACTCTCTCTTTTTTTAAATGTCTTCACTTTCACAGCTTTTTCCTCCTCTTCATTCTCACTTTCTTTCCTTCTTTTTTTTCTCCTGTTTCTGTTTCTTCACCTGTCTGCTTTCTTCCTCTTCTTCCTCTCCATCACTCCCCTCTTTTTCTTGCTCCTGTTGTTTCTTAAGGCAATCTGGAGACCAATGTCCTTTTTCTTGACAATGATAACAGGTATCTTGACTTTTGTCTCTTTTAGCCCCTGTTTTGCTTTGTTGACGGTCTGGACACTCTGAAGACCAATGCCCTTTCTTCTGACAGATATAGCAAGTATCTTGACTTTTATCTCGAAGGGAGCGTAAGTAATCCCTCGGCTGGTCTGAAGACAATGTTCGGGTGACCCCTAGCAAAGCTCTGATGAAAAGTTCGATCTGTGTGGTCTCGTCCATCGTTGTGCTCGGTTTGAGAGTGAAACGAATAGTGGAAGGACAAGACACACACCCTTTATATAAGCTGCTCTGTCATGGCTGTAAGGTAACACATGGTGTTTAAACTTTAGTCATTTGACTTTTTGCAGTCAAGATGAAACGATCCAATTCACTCGAGAAGAATGAAGAAAGTAAGAGGCAGAAACTTGATCTATCTCTATGTACCAGGGCTGAAGTCTTGGCACAAATTCATGCCAGTGATTTTGAAGAGGACATGAGTGAACCATAATCCAAACCCAGAGAGTTTTCTTCTAATCAGATATCACCACATTTTGTCAACCCTGAAAAGTACTATTCCATTCGAGAGACAGAAAAGCGTTATTCTAGAAAATTTAGAACCACGGCTTACAAATACACGGTGAAGTTTAAAGATTTCAAAGTCCGAAATACCGTTAGAGAAAGCAGAAGGGTTTATCACCGAGATGTGGGATTCCTTGTTCACCACACTCAAGCGATAATTTCAAAACAGAAAAGTGCATGTCAACTCTTGAGATTGTGCCCTACGTGTGAACAAGGCATACATAAGAATAGTGCCAAGTTTCACGTATGTTGAGGAAAGAAAAAATGTCCCATTAGTCACCGAATCGTGGACTTGGAACATCAATGCTACATGCAAAAGTACCAACCCCAACAAGAAAGGCAATTTCATCTTTTTCGATTTCGAATGCATGCAAGAGACTGGCATTCACATTCCTAATTTCTGCGTGGCTCATCGAGTGTGTGAGAAGTGCGTTCAAGAACCCATCTTCAGTCATTGCCCTCACTGCAGCAAGATTCCTGGAGGGCGTGAAAAATTTTTCGGGGATCTCACACGCTACCCGAATTTGCCCAATGGGTCGTAGACCCCATTGACAAGACATGGAGCCAAGAGGACATCAAACGTTACGGAGATTGTCATCGTCATGCCACGGTGATGGCTCATAATTTCTCGGGATACGATGGACAGTTTCTTCTCAGATACTATACGGAACAAGGTACCGAACGTCCTAAAGTCACTTTGAACGGAGCCAAACTCATTTTCATGCAAGTGGGAAAAGTACAGTTTAAAGATTCGATGAACTATTTAGCCATGCCTTTGAGTCGAATGCCTAAAACGTTTGGAATGACAGAAATGACTAAAGGGTATTTTCCACACTTTTTCAATACCGAAGCCAATCAACATGCCTTTCTACCCCACTTGCCTGAGGTTAACTATTATGACCCCGACAACATGCGTAGCGAATGACGAGAAGCTTTCTATGCTTGGTACCAGACCCATGCCTCGGACCCTTTTGACTTTCAGGAAGAAATGTTAAAGTATTGTCGTTCCGACGTGGACATTTTACGAGGTTGCTGTGGAAAATTTCGAGAACTGTTCATGGAACACGGAGGGGTCGGTCCTTTGAAAGAAGCTTGCACCATTGCCAAAGTATGTTCCTTAGTGTACAGACAATGATTCATGCCTGAAAACACCGTGGCTGTCATCAGTCCTCATCGACCAACTATGTCAAACGTCAGTACTCGGTCAAAGCCCTACACTGGTTACATTACTTGTGCGACAAAGAAGACAAATGGATTCAGCATGCCCGCAACGGAGGTGGCGAAAAGACCATAGGAACGTATTCGGTCGATGGTTGGAATTAGAAAACCCCAAGATCGTGTACGAGTTTAACGGTTGCTTATTTCACGGATGTCCCGTCTGTTGCCCTAACCGTGGCACTAAAAATCAGTTTTTACATCGAACCATGGAAGACTTGTACCAGGCCACTTGTCAGCGACGCCTAAAGTTAGAACAGCAAGGATACCAAGTGGAGGAAATGTGGGAACACGAGTACGATCACCGTTTGAAAATCGATCCCGAGTTTAAACGGCTCGTGTAAAGCTACCAGTTCATGGACTCCCTGAATCCGAGGGATAGTTTGTACGGAGGAAGAACCAATGCCACCTGTTTGCTGTATGAAGCCGACGAAGAGAAAGGAGAAGAAATGAAATACTTAGACGTGTGTTCGCTGTATCCCTACGTGTGCAAATATTGTCGCTTTCCTGCAGGGCACCAACAATTGTTGACAGAACACATCGACCTGACCAACATTCGACAATACGAAGGCTTGATCAAGTGCAAAGTTTTGCCTCCCACCGACTTGTAGCATCCCGTCTTACCTCACCATTGTCAAGGCAAACGGATGTTTCCGTTGTGTCGTACATGTGCCGAAACGTGCAACCAAGACCAACCTTGTCATTACACCCAGGAAGAACGCGCCTTGACGGGAAACTGGGTCAGCGCAGAATTGTTTAAAGCTATGGACATGGGATACCAACTGTTAGAAGTGTACGAAATTTGCCATTTTCCCAAGACACAACAATATCACAAGGGTGATCCCACTCAGAAAGGTATTTTCGCAGACTACATGGATGCCTTATTTCAAACTGAAGCAAGAAGCCAGTGGCTATCCGTCCTGGTGTCACACTCCCGAAGACCAAATTCAATTCAAAGAGAAATACTGGGAACAAGAAGGCATCCCTTTGGACCACGTCGAGAAAAACGAAGGCAAGCGATCGTTTGCCAAAGTGATGTTAAATTGCTTGTGGGGTAAAATGGCAAAACGACCGTGTTTACCCAAGACGGAATATTTGACAGAACCTTCACGCTACTTCCAGATGATTCACGACAAAACCAAATTAATCAAACACGTGGACGTCGTTCGTGAGGATTTGATCTTAGTGAATGACGAAGAAGATCTGGACTTTGTAGAAGCTGACCCCTTTGGAAATGTCATCATTGCGGCTTACGTGACAGCTCATGCTCGCTTAAAATTGTACGAAGCTTTAGAACTGTTAAGGGAACGTGTCCTGTACTTTGACCCGGACAGTTGCATTTACATCGATCACCAAGTCAACAGCACCTTGGCATCGAAGGAGACCGTTTAGGACCCTGGACAGACGAGCGCCATGACGACAAGATTCTAAGTTTCGCAAGTGGCGGTCCTAACAATTACTGCTACGAATACCGGGACAAACAAGAAGTGAACACGAAGTGTAAAGTGAAATGATTGACTCTGAATTATCGTACAAGTCGAATGGTGAACTTTGGCGTATTGAAAGAAGCCTTGCAGTCTGGAAAAGATGAACTCTTTAAAGTGACCACCTATCAGCCCAGCAAGATTGTACGTTTACCCACTCACCAAATCGTCAGTCGACTCTTGGAAAAAGTCTATCAAATCGTGTACCAGAAGCGAGTGCGACTTCCCAATCATTTTTTCGCTACCGTATGGACACGTCGGTATTGGTCTGTATATAAAAAGGAACCCTAGGCAAGATCGATAGTTCCTTGTGACTACCAAGACCAAGTGAAAAAGATGAATACTTTCAGAGAAATACAAAACAAGTTCAGACAGGCACAATTCAAGTTTGGGGCCTCTGAAGTAGAATGCGATTGTGAGCCTTGCGATGGGAGAGATGCTATACGTTGTGACCTTAGCGATGCCGTAAAGCATCATGGGAACTTTAGTGTCACTATCCCTATCATGGAAAGTGATGCTGTACGTGACAAGCCTGAGGGATGCAAAATCGATGTCCCTGGTCATCGTGGGCACTTTATTGGGTTTCATGGTCAATGTGGATGTCAACCTTCATGTCTACCTCCCGACGGTTGTCATCCAGCCTTGAGCAAACTCCTGTCCATGTCACCCTTCCCTCATCGGAACGAACCTGTTAAAGACGAATATTCGTTCCCTGTGCGTTTGTCTGGATACTGCGACTTTGAAAATCATCTTCAATCGTTCAAAGGAAAATGGCCTAAGTATCTGCGAGGACCAACCCCTGAAGAATTAGCCAGAGCCGGATTTTTCTATTTAGGCGAAGGGGATAAAGTCAAGTGCTTCAGTTGCGGTGTGTCACTTCACAACTGGGAACCACAAGATTCGGCCGAATTGTCATTACTTACCCTTGGTGGGAACGAGACATTGAAGTAACTTACCATGTCGTTGAAGAAGAAGAAGAAACCAGATGGGCTAGGAGTCAAATGTTGGACATCACCGAGACCAGTATTCAAACTTCATTTCAACAATGATATTGAATCATTACCTAAATTACTGCAAGAGAAGATTTACAAGGAAGTTTGGCACGGGCTTGCCAGAGTGAAATCTCAATGGGTAACTGTATAACTTTTGTGTCGAGAAATTCACAAGATGAAAGTGAAAAAAAGTCAACCATTTTGTTAGATTTCTCTGGGTCAAGTGTGCATTCGTCCTATTATATCGCTTTAGACCGTTTACATAAAAATATTTCCATGGCATTCTTGGACGTTACCCTGAGTGGCAGTGGCCAGAAATTACTCGTTATGTGGATTACTATTGCTGTAGGAGAAGATTGTGAATTGTACGGATTGACCTATTCATGGATACTTTACAAGAGAACATTCGTGCTTTGCCTGTGGAGTTGAGAGAACGCATTTACCGAGAACTGTCAAAGTACAAGTGAAACGTAAAGAACAATTGCATCCGTTACGTCACCAATTTTTAAATCATTGGTACCTTAATGCTCTACAAGGACTGATTCAGTTGAAAGTGTTCCATAGGACAGATATTCATGAACGACCCTATGGTGTAAAAAAGGTTTGGTTTGCTATTGATGATTCTATGTACTACATTGTAAACTTACTGCATCGAATTCCAGAGGAAGAGTTAAAGACTTACCAACATCTTTTACACAATGTCAACTTAGTGATAGAGGAAACTTCTGTACGAATTGTAATGTGTAAATAAGTGACTAAACGATTTAAATTCGACACTGAAGTAAAACCATGTCTGTGCAAACGGTACATTTATTGTGTCAGACAAAAGAGGATTTAGTATGACCTATTCATGGATACTTTGTTAGAGAACATTCGAAACTTGCCTGTGGAATTGAGAGAACGCATTTACCGAGAACTGGTCAAAACACAAGTGAATGGTAAAGAACAATTGCATCCGTTACGTCACAGGTGCTTGAACCACTGGTACCTGAATGATATAGGAGAACAGATTCGTCAGAAATTGTTTCAGTGGTCAGATTTTGTTCAACACTTTGAGTTAGTGAATGATCGAAATGTTCATCATTTTGGCTACTTCGAGATTCACTTAGAGCAACGCATTGAGGAAGACGAGTTAAAGGATTACAAAGGTCTATTACTTGGAATCTGCTTAGCGGAAGACAAAAGGTTTGAATTTAGATTTGAAATATTTTTATGTAAACGAGGTTTGAATTTTAGGTTACAGTTTGGAGCATTTTAATTTCCAACTGGAGAACGAAGATCTCTGGCTAGAAAGTACGTGTATTGTTACCGAAACAAAGAGAGTATAAAAATAGGCTGTCATGCCACGACTTTTATCACATGTGATTGAACAGATTCCATGGAAGGAACTCAATGACCATATTCAAACAGTGAATCATTACCATCAATTATTACAAGAACTGTATCCAATCAATTTGGGTCGACAAGTGGTGTGTGTCTTAGTGACTTGTTTTCCGGGAATTCGTTTACCAGCCGATTGCTGGTGGACTCTTTACGAACAGTACTTACAACCCAAATGGCCTGGATACTTCTCGACCTCTACAGGAAAAAAGATTCGTCAACTTTTAGCTACCGAAGACGTGTATGACGATGTATATGTGTGTAGCTTGAGACTTACACCCCCCACTGGACAGATGTACGTGCCTGGAAAAAAGGGGGTTTTGAGGCTTCGACCCAAGAAGTGGCCCAGTATGCTCGAGAGTTGTGACCCTTCCTTTCAACGTCCAACAAAATAAGTCACTTTTCAACCTGTGTTAGTGACAGTAACATAAGAAGAACTCGTCACTCAGACAGAACTGTCGTGGACATTCCTGAAAGACCCTTTCGGGAGGACACGTGTGTGGCCTTAACCCTATAGAACTGGTCAGAACATTACCCAAAACATGTTGTACAGAAACTTGTTTCTATTCCACGTTGATCGTTTTCATGTGCCTTTTATTGTTGTACTTACGCCATTGGCTTTTTGTGTATTTTTGTCTTTCGTGTTCATGTTTAAAACATTCAATAAACGTGTCCTGAAAAAGTATATAAACTCTTGTCTTGTCTGTTTTCGTGTCACAAATGACATTCCTATCACTATGGCTACCTCTGCTCCCTCTTCCTCAACTGTCAAAGTCATCAACGAACACTTAGATCGTACCAGTTGGGAGGTATTGTACTTCGCCATCCCTTTAACATGCTCATTGCTTTACCTAGCGGTTCAGGCAAAACAGAATTTGTCAAACGTTTGATCGAACATAAACATCATTTGATCGATCGTACACCTCAACGCATCGTGTGGTGTTACAAAGAGTGGCAATCGGCGTACAGCTTCTTGCGAGAATGTCAAGGCGATTACATCGTGTTTGTGGAAGGCATTCCTAAAGAAGACGACGGACTCGTCTCTGACTCCCGTCAAACCCATTTCGTCATTTTCGACCACATGTTAGGAGAAGAAGAAGAAATTAAACTTTGCTTTCCACGCAAAGGGATCATCGTAATGCCAGTGTCGTTTACATCACTCAAAAATTGTTTCAACAAAGTAAAACCCATCGTACCATCAGTCTCAATGCTCATTACGTAGTCTTGTTTAAAAGTCTTAGCCAAACAGTTAGGAACGCCTTGGCTCACTCAGGCGTACGACGATGCCACTCAAACTCCACACGCTTATTTAATCGTCGATTTGAAACCTACCACCACGATGATTTGCGATTTCGTACAAAATTGTTTCACCAATGGTGCCAAGACGGAGGACTTGTCCTGTACACGTTTCCGTCCTCGACTTAACCCCACACAAAATCTATAAAAACCTTAGACACTTTTCGCCTGTCTCGCACAGCTTGAACATGACGTCCCTTCAGTCGCATCTTCCCGTCAAATTGATTCGTGCCGTATATGGCATCAGTTGAGAAAAACATCCACAAATACGGGCTCGTGTCTTAGAAGCCAGTCTCAAAGAAGTTTTACGATGGTTAACGGTGACAGCACGTCAATTACTACAAGGGATCATTCAGATTCCTCATCAAATCAAATGATTTTTTGATCGACACAAAGTCGCTTTGACCCAACTAGCCAATCTCCGCATCGACACTCAGACCAAAAAACAAATCATTTTGAAACCTGGATGAGGCGGTACTCTAGGAGGTGTCATCATTCGCTCTCTCTTAAGATGAGATCCCAATGCTCCCAAAGTTCTCCCCAAGAAAAAGCCAAACGAAGCTCCAAGAAGACGAAAAAGAGCCACGGTGGCAAGACCAGGTCTCCAAAGAGACCCGTATCTCCAAGAACTTCTCCAGTGGCGGGACCGTCCTCTTACCGCTCACCAGCACGGAAAAAGAAAAGCACCCAGAAAAAGAAGCAGAGGAAAAGTCCCCAGAAAACGAAAAGCCCACAGAAAACTAGTCGCAAGAGAGGCACTTCGGCCAGGACGCAACCTTGCACTCGCAAACCACGACCTGCAAGGACGGTGACCGCGTCTCCGGTAGCCTCAGGTTCATTCACTTCTCCGTTGATGACACCAAGAACTGAGAAGTACTTGGAGACGTTGATAACACCAAGAACTTCTCCATTGATGACACCAAAAATTTCTCCAGTGGCAGGACCCTGCTCTTTAGCGGCAGTGGCCGCTGCTCACAAAGTACCTTCTCCCAAAATCAAAGTCAAAGAGAGATCGGGCATGTTACAAAGTTTGCTGGATTTGTCCAAGCAAGAACTGGCTCGATTTAGTCCGTTGCGTACCCCTGCACGACGTGTAATGCCTGTCCTCAAGTTAATACGACGTAAGGACAATCAGTGGCGACGCGTTCCAGTATAAAAAGGCCTGCGGCAAAGTAGGGGTATCAGTGAACTTCCAAAAGATGTCACCCCAAGAAGTGCACACCGTCACTATCGTCACAAAATAAAGAGATAAAGACAGACTCGTCATCCGACAAAGCTCTTAGCCAAGCATCTACGTTACCCTAAGAAAAGATACAGTCTTTCAAAGAAAAAGAAGCGTCAACAAAGGAGAGGATTCCATGGCATTTTGGAAAAAACATTGTCACCAATAGTCAAAAAAAAAGATAAAAGGACGTGTATTAAGACACCGACGTTAGTGTATGTTTGGTGAATGTCCCGGATCCCACAAGCAAAGATGTCACCTTCCAGAAAACATTCCTCTTCTAAACCCCAAGGAAACAAAATGAAAGGACTGCCTCCACGTTTAGTCAAACATGGGGATATGTTATCTGTCCTGTCCAAAGCTTCTCCACCCCTACGAAAAAAACTCATTCAAACAGCCTCCAAAGAGGTCATCGTTACCGTGTGTGAATGTTGTTTGAACGTTTTGAAAGGCACGATCCCTTTCGCCAAATGGTTCAAAAGAAAATCCCCATTCGTTAAAAGAAGATGTTGGTCCAACGAGGAGGAATTTTACCCCTCTTGTTAGGCCCATTACTGAAAGGAGTCTTGGGAACCGTGTTCGGAGGACTGGTGGGAGCAAGATAAAAAGGCCCTTTGGGGTCCCAAGATTTCAGAATTGACCCCTGACATCTCATGGAAAGACGAAAACTAGCTTTAGTGCCTTACAAACGATGGATGAAATACTATCGTTGGCAAGAACAACGCACCCCGCATTTACCTCCCAATCCCAGTTTGAGCAAGATGTCCCAGTCTCAACACGAATTGCAGTCCTTGATGGATCGCCAAGATTTGTCCGAAACAGAAAAATCGCAAACGTACGGTCAACTCTTGCAACGACCGCAACTCTTTCACCAAAAAGCTTTAGACGAAGCAGGTCTTCCCACTCGGTAATATTTTAAGACCCTGATGAAAAGTCCAGCACCATCATCACTACCACCACCACTACTGTCAGTGACCATGACAGAAAAAGGAGAAAAAGAAGAGAAAGGGTTTCAAACTCCTCCAGAAAAAGTACGCAAGTTAACAACACCACCTACCTCCAGAATTGAATGGATTAAAAAGATGATGACCATCCCTTCTTCATCATAAGAGAAAAAGAAGGTGAAAACAGAAGTGAAACAAGAACCGATATCCCCTGTTCAGACATCCTCCTCTTTGACACCTATCGTTGGTCGCACACGTGAAGCATCACAATCCAAGAAAACACCCCACGAGAAAAAGAGTAGGATCCTCCAAGAGTTGGGTGCCTTATTAACAAACAAACAAACAAACAAAAATGGAAAAGGTGTTAGCCAGCATTTACTACGATCCCTCCCATCCTGCAGGTTACGCAGGAGTTCAAAAATTGTATCCTGCTGCCAAAACTCGACTGAAAAGTCTGCGTTTACCTCAAGTGCCACGATGGTTAAAAGAACAAGCTACTTACACTTTACACAAGCCCATTCGACGCAAGTTTGCCAGAAGTCGCACCCGAGTGGAAGGCATCGATCATCAATGGCAAGCCGATTTAGCCGATGTCTCTCATTTGGCCAGCTACAATCATGGCTACAAATATTTGTTTTGTGTCATCGACGTCTTTTCCAAATTTGCCTGGGTCGTGCCATTGACTTCCAAATCGAGCCACGAGTTAGTGCGAGCCCTGCAACGGTGTTGAAACAAAGCGGTCGTCACCCTCTTCGATGACAAACGGACAAAGGCACCGAATTTCTGAACCAAGCTTTCCAAAAAGAATTAAAGAAACGTGACATTCATTTTTTAACACCGAGAATCCTGAAACCAAAGCCAATATCGTGGAACGTTTTCAACGCACTTTGAAATAACGCATGTGGACATATTTTACGCATCGTCACACTCTGAAGTACATCGACATCTTACCGCACCTGGTGCAAGCGTACAACCAATCTTACCATCGAAGCATCGGACGTGCCCCGCAAGAGGTGACTCCCGAGAACGAAGTGCTGGTGTCTGATCGCCTGTTTGGTACGTCCAAAACGAGGGCTGCCCCCAGGAAAAGTGTAGTGTTGGCCGTAGGAGATTGGGTGCGCATTGGCAAAACCAAACGCACTTTCGACAAAGGTTACTTCCTAACTGGACGATTGAATTGTTTCGTGTCACTGGACGAGTGCATGGCCGTCATCCTGCCGTCTATTAATTGGAATACGTGAACGGAGATGTGCTCAAAGGAACGTTATATTAGCCCGAGTTACAACGTGTCACCAACAAAGAAGACGACGCGTACGACACCGAAAGCATTCTCGAACGCAGAACCCGTAAAGTGGGCAAACGACGTGTCCAAGAAGTCAAAGTACTTTCGAAAGGATATCCACCCAGTTTCGATCCTTGGATAGAAGCTTCGCAAGTCATCGACTATAAAAAGAAGTGACCATCATGCCCTTTCACACAGACGCAGCTACGGCGACCACTCCTTCACCCAGTTCTTCTCTGCAAGATTAACAGAAACAACCCTTGTCGGTTTGGTGTGGAGAACGTGTGCCTAAAACGCAAATCGTCTTTTTCTGCCAAATCTTTGTGATGTATTGTGTCATCGGTGCAGCCATTGCCAATCTGAGTTTGCAACAAGGAGACAAACAATTTTGTACCATTGCATTGAGCAGTTGCATCGGTTACCTTCTTCCCAATCCCTCCCTCAAATTCTCCTCGAACGGGAACAACGGGAAGCTTGTGTCCAGTCCTAGTGCCAGTCACCACTCCAACAACAGTAACCCCATTTTGGGCGGAGACACACGTCTGACTTCCAGTAACCCCTCGGACTTCCACAGAACTCTGGAATTATGAACAATAACAACCAATTTTATTTAACCTTACCCAGTGACAGTTCTATGGAGGTGTTTTCCAACAACACTTTCTGCTGTTACACGGCCAAATTATCTCAGGCCATCCAATTAGATCACGAAGCTCATTGGCAAGTGGCTTTGGCAGAAATGATTTCCCCAACACAAATCAAAAACATCACTGAAACTCAAAACACTTTTGACATCGAAATTCTAGACCAAACAGTGCAGCCAGCCATGATTACTACTAATCAACATAAATCATTTCCGAAGAACAGCGTACCCCGCAGCAGCAGTGACACTTCTCCCCCTTTTTACATTTATCACTTTACAATTAACCCAGGCCATTATTTTAGTGGTCAACATCTGGTGGAGGCAATCGCTGACAAATTGCATGCAGCATTTGACAAATTTCTGACCACACTAAAAAAAACGTGTCACCATTGAGTACCATACAGTGTCTTATCGTCTACTAATCAAATTTGAAAGTGAGGAAAAAAGTATGCGTATTAAATTTTGTCCTGAATTGTATGAAATTTTGGGTGGAGACCTCAATATGGTCACGGATAAGCAGACCAAAAGGATTCACATCGCAGACATTGACAACAACGGGAATTTTGCGAGGTATTTTCGTTTCCCGGTAGAACTGAACCAAGGACTCAACTTGATCTTTGTGTTATCCGATGTTGGTGGAGTATAACGTGGTGGGACACACTCCATTTTCGAAAACGGTTCTCTAACGACTCGTAAGTCATGTATCCAGTGTACCGAGGCGTTGCTCGACAGCGAGGACACGGTTTAGGAGATATGTTAAAATCAGTCTTTCGTTCGGTGGCTCAGGTGTTAAAGCCGATTTTGACACGCGGATTGCATGCCTTGAAAGATGCCGCACTGACGCACGGCAAAGAATTTCTCCAAAATGTCATCACTGACAAACAAAACCCCAAAGAAGCCTTCCTGAGAGCAGGCAAAAATGTCTTGTTGCAAACGGACAAAGACATTTTGGGCCGACGAGGAACATCTATAAATGCCCTGCACGCTGCCAAGTCAGGCATTCCTGCTTCCCTGACGCCACAACAAGGACAAGGCAGAAAGAGACGACGAAGAAAACACCCTTTTATAAGACTTCACACGTCTAAAGCTAGAATGACAAAGAAAAGAAGAACTGTTCGACACTTAGACGTTTTTGATTACTAAATTATTGAGAAACAGCAAATGATGCACCGAGAGTCTTGTACCTGTTCCAAGTCGGAACTGGATCTGTTTACCATGCCACCCACCATGATGACGATGCAAGAATCCCAATGGGTGGAATTTCACCCTGTCTCCTCATTGACAGATTCCGCTCCCATCGAGTTTGAAATCAAAGGACAGCCCGAAGATTACATCGATCTGAATAGTAGTTACTTGTACTTGAAAGTCAAAGTTCTAGGTAAGGAAGGAGATATTATAGTAGACGAGAAAGTAGCTCCCGTCAACAATTTCATGCATTCCTTGTTCAGTTCAGTGGATTTGTACTTGAATAACAAACTAGTCAGTAGCAGCATGGATACTTACCCTTACCGTGCCTACCTGGAAAATTTCTTGACGTACGGAATAGACGCCAAGAACACCCATCTCAATGCCTGCGTGTTATGGGAACCTGATGATGCGGACGAGTTTAACGAAACCTAAAAGGATACAAGCAAAACACCACATAATGCGGGATTTGTAGAACGAAGAGAGAAAATATTAAATGGACAGAGTCTAGAACTGATGGATCGTTTGTATTTGGACATGTCGCTGGAAGAGAAATATTTGCTGAACGGTGTAAATATCCGCTTGAGACTGAATCGTAGCAGTACCGCTTTCCATTTGTTGGCTGATAGTGCTGTCGGCAATCCCAAAAGCAAAATCAAGGAGGCCAAACTCTACGTAAGACGCGTGGAAGTGTTATCTATAGTGGGAAATGACATCAGTAACACTTTGAGCAGAACGACCGCCAAGTATCCAATACGATGCGTGGAAGTGAAAACGTTCACCATTCCCGCTAGCCATCATTCCATGATCGAAGATCATCTGTTTCAAGGGCAGTTACCCAAGCGTTTAATCCTTGGTATGGTGGAGAATTCAGCCTTCAACGGAGCCTTCACTGAAAATCCTTTCGCCTTTCAACACTTTAAGGTGAAGAAAATCGAAAGTCAGTCGCGATGGCAAGACCTTGTGTTCCAGACTTTTCGAACCTGACTTTGAGAAGATTTATTACTTGAGATCGTACTTGTCCCTGTACGAAGCCACTGGCCAGTTAGGAACGAACACCAGTCACGGCATTACGTACGAAGATTACGCAGGAGGCTATGCTTTGTGGGCTTTTGATTTCACCCCTGACCAGGGCAGTGACGAGGGACATTTCCACCCTATACAATCCGGCCAGATTCGTGTGGAACTTCAGTTTGCAAAGGAGCTGCTAGAGACAGTAAATGTCATCATCTATGCAGAATTCGATAATACGATAGAAATCAACAGTATGAGAGAAGTCATTCTAGACTATTAGAAGCTATGGAAGACTGTTATCACTCTTTACCTAGTGGAGAAACTTTGGACATGGAATGTGAGGAGATCATGGAAGAAGAATCCCAAGATAACGACGAAGAGGTCATGATGAAGTCCCGATGGCCAGAACAAGAAGCCCATTTAGCATCCTGTTTTGCTACAGTCCTGGCAGAAAAAATGAAGGAATTGATCAAGGAAAATTGCTATGGATGTCACAACGATCATCCAAGTCAAATTCAACACGATAAATGATGTTGAGTCAAGAAGAAAAATTGAACGAGTATCTGGACGAAGCTTGGGGTCTCATCTCGAAAGAAGTCGTGTTGCATCATTGGTATAAAGGCTTGCGTGAACATTCTTGTCCTCCAATAACTCCTCTGGAGATCCGTCGCATTGAAACTCTCGTGAACCAGGGTCCGAAGTCGGAACTAAACGCCTTTTTCTTGTCCGACTTTTTCCAAGAGAAAGTCAGAATCGAATTGATCACTTATCATTACCTGTGAAAAAAAAAACCAACACAAATAAATGGATACCTGGGAACTTATTATCTTTTGAACCACAGTTCGTACACTGCTTCTTGGAATCCTGTCGTCAGTGCTAAAGATGAACTCCTTCATCGCAAACCTCAAGACCATCAAGATTATGTGATCAACACGGACGACAGTCATCTTCCAGGAACTCACTGGGTAGTCGTCTACTTTCCTCAAGAAGAATGTGTGGAATATTTTGATTTGTAAGGATTGCCTCCTTTGGAAGACGATATCATTGACTTTATGAGAAGAATTACTCAGACCACACGATTCAATAATGTGAAATTACAAGGTACAGATTCCTTGGTGTGTGGACAATATTGTGTTTTTTTTTCTAAATCATCGCAGTCTTGGATATTCCTTAGAATATTTAGTGACTCATTTTGATCCTTGTTCTTCTTCTAGAAACGATGTGAAAGTAGATCGATGATTATGTGACCATTATACTTATCCTTTGTCCATCAATAGCCTAATGACTTCCAACAGTGGAAATCACAATTTAATTCACAACGTTGTCAGCCCTGTCCAAAGTAATGTGTTAGTTGAGAAAAAATATTTGTTATTTGAAAAAAATGTTTGATGTTATATTGAATGGTTATTGTTGATGTTGATAAAATGTGTTACTTGTTAGTGTTAAGTGATTTTGAATAAAAATGTTGTGCTTTGATGAAATAAATGTCTTTGTGGTTTGTTTGGCTATAGGTATCCTGATTCATGCTCTTTGACCTCTCTCTATCTCTCCCATGACACTCATTGAACATTCCGACTCGAAAACCGTGTATGGATGTTTTCCTTGACCTCCGCGCTTTGACTATAAAACCGGGGGTAGTCTCCAGTCTAACCATCCATTGTCGACTCATCCTCCTACGAAGATGTGCTCCAGACTAGCTAAGCTAAACGAAGCCTACGTAAATTTGCATAGGGTCAGACACAGTCTGATACCGAAGCCTGAAGAGATAGAGAATGTGAGAATGTTAAAAGTCACTGAGGACGTGATAGAAGATCATGGAAACCATAGTCACCAACCGACTCAGACACCACCTAGCGAGCAATAATTTAATCACCGATAATTAATGCGGATTTAGAAACAAAAGATCCACCACGGATCAACTAATAAGATTGGAAACCGCCATCAAATTAGCGTTCAACTCCAAACACAAAGCTGATAGGAATTTAATTGCAGTATTTATTGACCTCGAAAAGGCATTCGACCTTGTATGGACCAATGGCTTATTAGCCAAACTCAACCACAGGTCGAATGTTTAAATTCATTGAAAACTTCCTCTCTGACCGTAAAATATCAACCAGAGTCGGCGACACCTACTCTGAACCACACACACTTGAAAACGGTACCAACCCTTTTCAACATCACGATTAATGACTTGGACACCAACTTAACATCAAAACTAATTGAACTCTCACAATTTGCTGATGATAGTGGATTATGGAGAGCAGGGAACCCCTCCAACCACAAAGTAATTAGCGATATTCAAACAAGTTTAAACAAAATAGGGAAATGGGCTGATAAATGGGGTTTCAAATTATCCCATGAAAAAACCATAGCAGTATTATTCACCACCAAAAGTAAATTGCAAAATCAGTTTCCCAAACTCACCATCCAAAATCAAGAAATTAAATTCGTAAGAGTAGCACGATTTTTAGGAATGCATTATGACTCCAAGCTAAACTGGGGACACCACATAAACGAACTAGTCAAAAGGTGCAATAAAGACTTAAACTCCTTACAACTCTTAAAGGAACCACCTGGGGATCCAATCAAGAAATCTTACTAGCATTATATAAATCGTTAATTAGATCTAAACTAGATTACGGATGCCAAATTTACAACTCGGCACCCCAAAATAACCTCAAGAAACTAGATAGCATACAATGAAAGGCCCTAATTATTTGCACTGGAGCTATACCATCCACATCACTAGTGGAGCTTCAAATCTTAACTGGAGAACTGCCGCTCCACCTTAGAAGACAAGAACTCACCCTCAGATATGCAGCCAGGCTAACAACACACCCCGACACACACCCCACCCGGCTAGCTATAAATAAATGCAACATACCTTTTAGAACTAAATTATCACAAAACATACCAGCCGGGAAATTAGTCCATCAATTAGTTAAACAGCTTCCTATAGACAACCTCCAAGCAGAAATTGCAAATCACTATGACAAAGAACCATAGATAAGCATCAACCCCTCAGTTAACACCCTCATTACAAAATATGGCAAGAAAAACGAACAGGAACTCGAACTAAACACAATCTTACAGAAGAAATCAACTCAAAATGTTGCAACTACATTAAGATTTACACTGATGGATCCAAAATAACAGAACCACCCAGAACAGCAGCAGCTTACGAACTTAACATTAAAGTAGGACGAAGACTACCTAACCACTGCTCCATATACACAGCTGAATTCTGGGCCATACTTGAAGCACTCAAATAGATCAAAGAGAACAAAATACCCCAAGCGGTAATAATAAGTGACTCGCTAAGCGTCATAAACTCAATACTTAATAACAACACCAAATCAAGAGAAAACTATCTTGGGCAAACCATTTACTGTTAAAAATACTGAACAATAATAACTTACAGTAGAATTTATATGGATACCATCCCATATTAACATAAAAGGTAACGATATGGCAAATGCAACAGCTAAACAAAAACTAAACGAAACCACTCACATCAACCTAGATTATAGCATATGCGAACTCAATAGCATATCTAAAACCCTCATTGATAATAAATGGCAGGAATTATGGAACACAAGCACTCAAGGCAGGAAACTAAAAACCATCATTAAAGAAGTCTGTAGAAATAGGAAACCACCAAAAACAAAAGGCAATGAACAAAAATTCATAAATAGAATACTCACGGGCAAAACCAAGCTGGCTAACAGCTTCGGACAGTACATATGACCACAACACCTAACCCTAACTGCTACCATTGCAGGGTCCAAGAAGACATAGAACATATTTTTAACAACTGCCACACACTTGAAAAAGAAAGGTCTAAGTTTAAAGTTAAACAGCATAGTATTGGATCCCCTGCAACATACCCAGACTTCTTGATGAACACAACCCCAATATTAATATAACATTCGAAAATGTCATAAGTTTTATATACGAATCCAATCTAATAAAACAAATCTAAGAAAGTAAATCAAAGACCAGTCAAAAATATACAAATCACTGTTTGGGAATTATGACGGCCGGTTCGGTCTCGTGGGTTCACAGACTGACACAGCCGTTCATAGCCCGAATAATAAAACCCAGTTAAGGACGAATAGTACAAAATCACTGTTTGGGAATTATGACGGCCTGCTAGGTCTCGTGGGTTCAAAGACTGACACATCCGTTCATAGCCCAAACAATAAAAACCAATTAAGGCCACAAAAATTAAAATAATTAAAATAGGAAAATAGGGATTAATTAAAACAGGACTCCATAATAACATAAGAACAACAATAAAACAAGTTTTCACTCCAAACCAATAAGATAAGGAATCAAAATAAATAAGGAATTCATTAAGAAAAAAAAATGTAAAAAATTTATAATTAAAATAAAATATATACAAAAAATCTTTATCTATACTGCCTTCCTGATCTACTCTTAACGGTCTCCTTGTCTCTTAAACAACATCTGGCTGAAATTCTAAATGAAGCTTCCACAGCTATTTCTACTAACATACTCAGCCAAATCCAGGCAATGTTGGCAGACGACCCCGAAGAATTTGAAACTTCCACGCTAGCAGAGGCCCTGGAATTATCATCATCCAGCGGCGATGAAGCTGAGGAACCTGCACCACCTAAACAGAGTGGAAAAAAGGAAGGCTCTGTCTACCGGAATATGGGACTGGGAAATGCAATTGATGATATCAAGAAAGCGGGCCACTTCGTCAATGCAGTCAAATACATTAATTGGCGCTCTATTATGAAGCTTACTCAGAGTTCTCCTTACACCAGCTGACCGAGGCGGCTAAATACATCGCTAAACTTCAGGGTTATGCCTTTCCAGGGGAAACTAACAAAGAAAGCAAACAGCCCAGCTATGCAGGGAAGCAGAAGATAGACGAGGAACGTTTTCCTAAAAACAAAAGCCCTTCTTAGGGCTACTAAAATTGCCTGTAAATATCTAATAGGGATCCATTTTGGCTTGGTATCCCACCTAGATCAACTAATCTTACATCTGAATTGATCTGTCTTGGTACCGCCATTTAATTTCTCACACTTACCCTTTTACTATGCGTTACTCAATTGCTATAAGTCGTTTAGACTTGAACGATTGGTTTTTAATTTCAATAAGCATGTACACTATGTACACTAAATTCAAACTTGTTCGGAAAATTTTATTCAGAATTTATAACTTATGATTTGATTAATTGCAGAGGTGGCTAACACATTATTGGTATATTTTGTCCATTAGTAAAATTGGACATGATTTGGAATAAGTACGGGCTGGCGTTTTGGGGAGTACATGACATCCATGGCTGGCTATCCGAGTACCTTTCTCCTTTACCACGCTCGGACAACGTACACGTGGCAGTTTGTGGAACGATTTCCACCTGCCACAAGACCAGGTGTCCTAATGTGACGTCATCGCTGCCGA
Organism: Sinohyriopsis cumingii; assembly: GCA_028554795.2. Classification (NCBI taxonomy): domain Eukaryota; kingdom Metazoa; phylum Mollusca; class Bivalvia; order Unionida; family Unionidae; genus Sinohyriopsis; species Sinohyriopsis cumingii. The sequence goes on along the minus strand of JAPYKE020000270.1, from coordinate 296,540 downwards.
CCAATAGTAGTGGGCGTCACATACTGCTTGGGTTGACACCTGGGGCATTTCAATCCAACTAAGAAGCATGAGTGTGTGGTGTGACTATTCCCACTCATGTTTATTAGCCTTTGAGTCAGGTTGTTAAGGACTAGTTAGTCCTACACCTGAGTGGCTAAATTAAAAAGTACTCTGTGAGTATATAAAAGCCTGGGGGATGAGGCTCTTTTTCCTTCCCCCAGGAGTAATTAAAAATCACGCAGTGCGTGAATAAACAAGTGGTACATGTCAAAAAAAACGAAAAACACTATAATTCAACTAACTAACTAACAAATTAACAGGGAGAAAGAAGAATGGACAGAGAAATACAGACTTCAGAAACAGCAGAGAGAGCAGCAACAGCAACACCAGCAGAAGCAGCAGCAGCAACCTGAACCTGACAGAGGCTTTGTCGACTGTCCTATCGATACCAAAGAGTTCTTCTTATCTTTCCGAAGAAGCAGACCTTATCCTGGGAGAAAGCCTATCGTCAGAGGAGGCCGCAATCTTAGAACCTAAAAGATTGCCAAAGCTTCAAGTTAACATAAACAGCAGCCCTTTTCAGGGCTACACAAACCTCTAGAAAAGAAATAATTATGAATTTGCCAATGTGTAAATGTAGAGTAGTGTAAATATAAACAATCACTCTTTTATGGTGTGATTGTATAATTGTGTGTGTGTGTGTGTGTGTGTGTGTGTGTGTGTGTGTGTGTGTGTGTGTGATTGTAAACGCTCACGTACGTTTGTGTGGATGGTAGATTATGATAATATTTTTTTGCTGTTTGAAGTGCGGGGATTGTAGATTTGGGTTTGATTTGACTGTTTTATGTATGTGGACAGTATATTATTTCTTTAAGTGATTAATGAAATTTTTTAAATTAGTAATGGCTAGTAAAAAAGTGAGTGTTTCTTTTAGGTCCGCGCGTTTTAGACTATAATGTAGGTAATATACGTTTGGGCTTTTAGGGGATGTTTTCCTTCATGTCCGCGCTTTTCGTATATATTGAAAACCGCTGGGCAGTCTAGCTACCCTTGTTGATTGATGAACACAAGAAAATGAGCAGAAGGCTAGCGAAACTTCTTGAACTTCATGTTCACCTGGAATATGCCAGGCTCATATTGAATGGGCTGGCTGCAGAGGTTATAGTGGAAGAAGGAAGGATGAAAGAGTAGGAGAGAAGAAAAAAAGAAGAGGTGGAAAAGGAGAGAGAAATGGATGTACCACAGCCTCAACAAGGATATTTCAGAATCCCAGAGACAAAAGATTGGGATTCTGAAGCCACTCATCCCGCCTCTGCACTTCCAGATAAAAGAGTGAAAGGAGACTGGAGTAGAAGATGCGTTTGCGGTACCAGGCCGGGGAGGTGCAACCACTAACAGGTGTCTGTGGAGTTGGAAACAAACAGCCCTTTTCAGGGCTACCCTATACTCTAGAAAAGAAATAGTAATCGATTTGCCAATGTGTGTATGTAGAGTAGTGTGAATATGAACACTGACTCTTTTTTCCTAGTGTGAGTGTATGTGTTTGTGTTTGTAAGCGCTCGCGTACGTTTGTGTGGATAGTAGATTATGGATATGGTTTTGCTGCTTGTCGTGTGTGTGTGGATATTATAGTTTGGGTTTGATTTGGCTGATTTGAGTGTGTATGGATAGTAGATTATGGTTATGTTATTTGTCTAGTCATTACTGTGTGAATAGTAGATAATATGAGAAGAGAAATGTAGGGGATGTTTTCCTTCACGTCCGCACTTTTTATATAAGAACCCACAACGTTCGTCGTTCGCACCATTCTACAAAGAATAAAAAAGAAGATGGCTTCGAACCACCTTGACAAAATGAAAAAATTGCTAGACGTTTTGGACAATTTAGGAATAATGGAGCAGATGTTAGTAAGACTGGACGAGGATCGCTATTCTTATGGTCCACATAGAATAAAGATGGAGATCAACAACTTACGAAAACTAAAGAAATCATCTGTTATCTGTTGAAAGAAATAAAGAAGGAGAAGGAGGATGAAGAGGATGAGAGCGTGGAACGAAAAAATTGAAAAAGATGAAGCAAATGAGAAGAGGAAGAAAGACGAGGAGGAGAAGCAGAAAGAGGAGAAAAGAAGAAAAATGAGGAAGAAACGAACGAAAAGAAGAGAAAAAGTTTAGGAAAGAAAATAAGAAGCTGGTGGAGAAATAGAAGAAATTAGAAGAAGAAGCGGAAACCCAAAGGCCCTTTTCAGGGCCCCTTCATATGCCTCGAAAAGACCTTGACTTTCATGCCTACCCCTTTTTTAAAAAAAGAGACAGCTCCCTGTTTAAATTTCCCATGTGCAATTTCCCATTGTCCCTAGACAGTCCCACCCTGTTCAAGTTCCCTTGACGCTAAACAGTCCCACAATTTATTCCCATGTTAAATTCCCCATGACGCTATATCGTCCCAAGGGTTTCCGTAATGTTAAATATCCCATTGACGCTATATCGTCCCAGGGTGGTTTGTAATGCTAATTCCCATTGACGCTGAATCGTCCCCATTCGCTACTCATATGTGACTCCAGTAGCGATTGGTCGCCACTACGACGTCACATTGGGATATCTAGGTTTTATTCCCATGTGGAGGGTTAGTTAATTGTTCATAAAGAGAGGAAATGGAGTCTCTATCTTCGTGTATTTAGTATGTGCTATGCACGTTTATTAGTTTAACGTCCAGCGTTGACGAGGAGGAAGGTTCGGTCAGAGAGGAGCCTGTTCACTAGGAAGGCACGTTGGTTCATCCAAGGGTATACAATGTTTGACCCACTTGCCAAAAGATTAATGAATTGTTGTCTTGACGGATGTTTGGAAATATATTTTGTGCCGCTTGTTTTCTTCAAAGATAGCACTGCACCAGTGACCGCTTAGTGATATTCTGTATGGTTATTTAAACGTTATTTCTTGAGTGTATTTGGGTGGGGCGGTTCCTGGTTTCGTTCACCCTTTTTTGTATGGAACTTTACACTTTCCTAGGCTAATGGTACGCCGCATTGTGCAACTGGGCCTGATGGTACTTGGGGTTCGGACCACCTCATATATTCTTAGGTTTAGGCTCCTGACTAGTTTTGCTAGGTATTTGGTTGTCTCATTGTGCAGGCGGACCTGATGGTCCTTGGGATTTGGAACACCTTATAGGTATTAATTTTGGGGTTATGGTAGGTTTTCTTATCTTGAAAAACTTCGCCGTGTAGTCCAGCGGGTGCTGATGGTCTTGGGCTTTTAAGAACACCTGATATATTTTAGCTTCTTTTGGTCTTATCTAGGTGTTCTAATTGTTTTAGTGCCTTGAGCAGAGGCTGTGCCTTAGTGCAGTTGCGTTTGTTGTACTACAGATAATATGCGGTCACTTTGCGGTAGGAAAAGATGTTAGTGTCCTTAACTTCATGTTGCAGGATTGTGGTGTACTAGGAAATTAATTCCAAAAAATATGTAGATTAATAGTTATTGCAGTTTTTTTGTTTCTATATGTGTGGGTTTATGGTTGGGCTAAGTGCTTATTAATTTATCTTTATTTTTGTTTTATTTTCTTAGTTGTCTGGATCAAGCTATTAGTATGTTGTTATTTTATTTTCAGGCTAAGTCTATTTGATTAAGACACATATCTTTGCCGAATACTCGGGTCGCTAAGACATGTTAAAGACATCTGATCTTATTTATTCACTAATTTTAAGTTTATTAGCCTGTCTACTAGTTATTATAATTGTTTCTATTTTGTTTTATTTATGTGATGTTATTTTATTTTCAGGCTAAATCTATTTTAATATGATTATTGTTCCTATTTTGTTTTATGTATGTGATGTTATGTTATGTTCAGGCTAAATCTATTTGGATAAGCCATATCGCTAAGACATGTCAAAAACATATGTTCTTATTCGTTCACTAATTTTAAGTTTGTTAGCAGATCTACTTGTTTTGGTAGGTTTGGAAATATTTTGTTTTGATTATCATCCTAGCTTGTGGATTGAATTATTTATGTGATTTTTTCAGGCTAAATCTATCTTGATATCTTTACCGAATACTCGGGTCGCTAAGACATGTCAAAGACATTTGGTCTGTTTGTTCTTTACATTTAGTTTGTTAGCCTGTCCATTAGTTGTAATTAAATGAATATTATATATTTATTGTTTAGCGGGTCATACACTTTTGTTTACCTCCCCCCCCCCCGTTTCCCAAATGTTGGTGAGGATGTTTAGAGTATTTTGGTAAGTAATGCCCTTATTTAAGTTTTGTTCTTTGAGGAAATCTTTAGGGGTCAACGGGGACCCTATTTTATGAACTTTAGTCCTAAATCTAGTACTTTCGGTTAAATGCTTATCGCAGGTGTTAAAAACATGCTCTAAATTTTTTTGGAATGGACAGTGTGGGCATGTGCCATAGGAGTTTATGTTGATTGTTAAATATTTCCCAAAGCTGTTGGCTAATTCAGTTTTGCCGATTAGTACCCTATTGATAATTTTTTTATCCTGACTTCTAACGAGTTGTGGAGGGTTTTTATGTCTTGCGACCTTATTTAGTACGCGGTATAGCTTTGCTATTATAAGTGCCTAATATAGTGTTAAAAGCGTTTCTTGGTTGCCCCCCCCCCCCCATTTCTGCTCACCGACCTGTTTGGTTAAGATTATCTTGTACTTTGCCCAGTGACTGTTTTGCTGTTTGGATTGCTGCTTTGCAAATCCCACTATCGTCAGCAAATTGGGATAGATCTACCTTATGTTTGTTAATTATAGTTTCAAGGTCGTTTACAATGATGTTGAAGAAAGTGGGGCTAAGCACGCTACCTGACGGCATACCGTTTTCTAGGTTATATATATCTGAATATTGATCCCATTCTTTTGTCAGTATCTTCCTATCAGTTGGGAAGTCTACTGTCCAGTTATGTATGCGGCCAGTTATTTTGGATAGATTAAGTTTCACAATAAGACCTTTTGTCCAGACAAAATCGAATGTTTTTTATAGATTAAGAAATACTGCGATTAAATGTCTATTGCATTTGCGTTATGCATTATATCCTAGCTTGATGCTTGCTTCAAGTCTGAACAATTGGTCCAGGGTGGATCTTTTGAAGCGAAATCCGCTTTGTGTTACTGCGATATAGTTATTGCTTTCTAGATGGTATTTTAGTCTGTCATTAATCATTGTTTCCACTATTTTGCATTTGTTATCAGTTAGAGATATGGATCTATATGCACTGATGTCATATGGGGTTTTGCAGTTTTGGGTATTGGAATGACGATAGCGTTTGTTCCAACTTTTGGGTAGTTGGCCCTTCCTCCATCTATTATAAAGTAGATATATTATGATTTCGGTTATATTTTCCGGGATGTGTTAGTATGTTTCATAGCTACGTTAGTCTTCTCCTGGTGAGATTGCCTTTTTCTAAGCAAGAGCAGCAATTTATTCTGCTATTGTGAAGTTCTCATTTAACTTATCCTCTTCGGATCCTAGGTCGGAGAAGAGATTTTGATACTTCTGTTCTACATTTTGGTGGTGCTCTTGGAAGTTTTGAGTATGGTTGGAGTTGCTGCTCATGCTTGATCCCAAGCAGTTTGCCTTTTCTTTGTTTGTTAGATTTTAAGTCAATTTGGGAGTTGGTTGCTTGCTTTTCCCCTTTGTTGTTTTTATCTATTTCCATACCTGTTTTGCGTTTGTTTTGAAATTTATGTTAGAGCAGAAGGCTTGCCAGGATTTTTCTATTGCATTTTAGATTATTGTTTTCATTTCCATTTTTCCTTTGTTTGTACATACTAAAGTCATTTGAGTTCCATGTGTTTTTAAATCGATTAAGGGCGCTGCTTTGATCAACTTCCCAATCTATGATTAGAACCAATTTAGGAGTGACTATGGTGAGGTCGGTTGCTGATAGTGCACCTCTGTTGGGTTTAATCTTGTTACAGCCTCATTGTTAAGATAACTAGATCGGATTCACGTATCCATTTTTTAAGTAATTTTCCCCTTAGGATTTGCGTTATTCTTCCTCATATTACGTTATGGGCGTTAAAATCTCCGCATATGATAAGAATTCCTCTTTGTCAGTGGTCATTTTCGTATAGTGATTGATTGCTGTTGGATTATCTCTCCCTTGGGTCATATAGGTTTAGCAGTTTTATAGTATACTGGCCAATGTTAATCGTGATGGTTTGAATTTCTATTTGTTCAGATGCGTTAAGGTTTTGATCTGGGGTAACTTCTTAGGTGTTTAGAAGTGAGTCGGTAATATAAGTTTATATCAGCCCTTTTAATGTACCGTTTGTACTATTTTTAGTATATTCAGTTGATTATCCTTTTTTTTAAATTTTTCTTTTGGGGGTGTCTTAGAGGACTGAGTTAGTACGGTTTCTTGTAAGCAGATAATGTCAGGTTTAGGTTTGTCGGAGTTTATGTTTTGGATTAGCTCGGGAATATTCTTAATGATCCCGCAGTATTTCCACAGTCACAGTATCAATCATTGGCATTGAGTGGGATACATATTGATTATTGATATTTACTATTGTTGTGATTTGGATATGGTTTACTATGATCTCGAGTTTTGATTGGGAAAGAATTTGTTTATTAATATGGTTAGCACTTGATGAGTCCTGTTGATTGGGACATGATCATTCTTTGTAATTTGTTCAATGCTATTAGCAAGTTCACTAATGAACCGGAGGACATCAATTGGAGAGTGCCTGTTTGATTTAGTGGCTTGATTGTTCCTTTCCTCTGGTATGCTAGTGAATATTGGGTAATTGGTTTGTTTGTTATCTGGGTGCCTGGTTATTATTATAATGCCTACTAGAATCTATTGTAGTTGGGGATGGTTTTGGTAGTGCTCCTTTGCTTATGTTAGCTTTCCAAGTGTCTTTATTCTCAATTTGGCTAATGGTGTTTTTGTTTTGTTGGGGGGATTATGCTTTGTTTGATTGATGGTAATGTTTAGTTCTGAATTTGTGTTTTTCTTCAGGGTTGGGGTTTTCGGAATTTGGATGATATGTAGTCTTGCTTCTCTGTATCATGTGTGGCTCGAATCCATATGTTGTACTATAGCAAATTCACAAGAAGTTAGGAGACATTCATATGATATATAGTAGTGAGGTCTTGTACAGTTAGCGCATTTCATATATTTCATCCTCACCTCCCCCCCCCCCCCAGTTGTAGCATTTTCAATTGTTTTTGCAAGAACTGGCGAAGTGGCCCAACCATTTGCAGTTTCCGCAAAAGCATGGTTAGTTTTTGTAGTTTTCCAGTTTGTATAACGTCCTGCAGTGACCTAATCTTACCATTATTTTTTTTTTTATGTTGTTGGGGTGGGGGGATTGAATTCGATTATAGCAACTGGGTTAACTGTTTTCGGGATTTTGTGAGTTTGTATACCCTATTTATATTAAACCCGTAATATGCAAGGTCTTCTTCTAGGTGGTGTTTGATTGTTTTAAGTTGTTGTTCTCATAGCAGCCTAAGGACGTTTTTATATACAGTTGCTGTTCTGTTTTGGGGTGTGTTTTGATTGATCTCAGTACTAGTGTTTGCAGTTAGTGTAGGTTTCCTGCTTCCCATGTTTATTTTAGTGCTGCATGTCTAGCAGCGCTAATTTTTGCGCTTTGTTCAATTGTCATATACTTATTTACTTGTTGGATTGTGCTGCATCTGAGTATCATATAATTTGTGTTGAGTTCGATGATTTAGAACTCCCCTCCTTTTTGAGTTCGCTTGATATGTTATTTTGTATTAAGTTTAGTAATTTTGAGTTTATATGTTGTTAGTTCGTTCGTCATTTACTTTATATTTCAAAAGTTTAAAACAGTATCTTGTTACTTTAGAGGTTCGTGACAGGGCGTCGTACATATTTCCCAAACTATTGCAAATCTTAAACTAAAGTTCACTCTATTACATTTTGATGATACTATATTTTTTGTCCGTATAATGGTGCATTTTTTGTTTCTGAGTGATCTTTTCTCCACACTTCGTGAACGGAATGTCTGATGTGCACATCAAAATCTCTGATGGTAATTAATAGCACATGCGACTGCAAGATCATCTGCATCACAATCTCTCTCCACCTTATTAATTTATACACAATCGTCTTTGTTTTCCAATGAAATATATTTTTGTAATGTTACGTATCTATCTATATTTCTATCTATATATCTATTTATCTATCTATCTATCTATTTATTTATCTATCTATCTATCTATCTATCTATCTATCTATCTATCTATCTATCTATCTATCTATCTATCTGTCTGTCTGTCTGTCTGTCGATCTATCTATCTATCTATTTATCTATCTATCTATATATCTATCTATCTATCTATCTTTCTATCTATCTATCTATCTATCTATCTATCTATCTATCTATCATTCCATCTATCTGTGATTTTCGTTACCTCAAGCTCTTCATAATCTTGCAGGACTTTAAGTCACATATCGTCAGACTACGATGTTAAATTATATTTTTTGATGGTTATAAATGGAAACCTTAATTTCAACTTACAGGCAATACAGAGACAGCAAACACGTACTTACAAATCAGAGGTTTTGAAAACGTGACTGCAATTGTAAGACTTTTTTTTGGCGAACATTTTCATGTTCAGTAATATTAATTTTAATGCCTCTTATGAATGAGTGAGAGCAAAGAGTGAGAGAGATAGAGAGGGAGAGACATATTGAGAGGCTATTTAATCAGTATATTATACTGACTAACCCCTTTGATGTGTTTGCGGAAGACCTTTTGACAAATAAAGCAAATTTGAAATTGCATAGCAAATACATAATCAAACATAACCATATATAACATGTATTTGATAAGATATAATTGATTACTACTCAATCGCATCTATTTTAATTGGTCTGATTCATGCATCTCCATTCATTCATCGAGTATGATGTTTTTTAGGTAGTCGATAAATATATATTTGGCTGATGCAGATGTGTTGAACAGTGCCATATTTTATCTGCGAAATCTTTTTCAGCTAGATCTATATTATTGTCCAAATATCAGCAGAATGTGTTATTTATGAAAAATCATTACTGTCAAAAGGCTCCTACTACATACCACAAATACGACATTAATGTTCGGAATCTCTCTGTTATATTTGTTTCTGCCCCGTTCAGAAACACCTATGAAATAAGAGTCCTACATTGGTCTTCCACCAATATATGAACAGCGCAGAGGTAATCAATTGGATGGTGCGGTATACTTAAATACCATCTATTTTACAGAGTAATTGATCAGCCTGACTCTATATTTTATAATGAATGACTGAAGAGATCATTCAAGAGCGAAATATGTCGTAGCCGCCCTAGCATCACCGTTATAAATGATAATCTTCTAAATCGCTCCGTCCATACCCAATTTGGTTAAATGTTTCTAGTTGTATTACTAGTGATCGAAATTTCACTACGTACACTCTTGATACACTCACTCAAAACTTATCAATTGTTGCTGTAAATTGGCTTGAATGATATAGTCTAGTTATTATTGGTACATTCCTTATCTGAGAGAACTAATCGAATTGAAAATCATCTAGGTATCTTGATTTAGATCTTTCGTTAGTTCGTTAGTCATTTACTGTATAGATCAAAAAGTTTCTAACATCATCTTGTTACTTTAGAGGTTCGTGACCGTGAGTTGTACATATTTCCCAAACTATTGAAAAACGTAAACTAGCGTTGACCCTATTACCGTTCGTGAATCTTTATTTCGTTTCAGGTTACTGTTGTTTTCCTTTCCTTCTGAGTGATCTTTCCTCCACACCTTGTGAAAGGAATGTCTGATGTGCACGTGAAAATCTCCCATGTTAATTAATAGCAGGTGCGACACAAAGAACAGCTGCATCACAATCACACTCCTCTATATTAATTTTACACACATTGTTCTGTCTTTTCCACTGGAATACCATGCCGTAATGTTTCAAATCTATCTATTTATCTATCTATCTATCTCTGTCTATATAAATATCTTTATTTATCTATCTCTCTGCCTATTTCTCTATCATTATATATATCTATCTATTGGACTTTCTTAATCTCTCTCTCTCTCTCTCTCTATATATATATATATACATATATATATATATATATATATATATATATATATATATATATATATATATATATATATATATATATATATATATATATATATATATTAAACGGGTAATGTTGACAAGCTATATATGTTGTGATGGTGTTATAGGTGACACACATAAGAAGAAATAATGTTTTCCCTAACTATCTATTAGTGAGTGTAATAACCCACCAGCTAAACACATATACATTACAGCAATAGGAGACACAATTACATATACTAATATCACTAATATATAGCGTCTATCTTGAAAACATGTTTAGTCCATAGAACGATAACACGCACATAGAATACGGAACAAAATGTAGAGAATTATATATAGAATTCCGAAATTTTATTTCTTCAATAATTATTTCCCCAGAAAACTCCAATGCCCTCAATTCCGAGTACCAAAAAAACAAAAAAAAAAAACAAATAAAAACAAAAAAAAAACATGCCATTTTTTACATCTATTTTCTGATGGTTATAAATGGAAACCTTGATTTCAACTTACAGGCAATATAGTGACAGTAAACACCAACATACAAATCAGAGTTTTTGAAAACGTGAGTGCAATTGTAAGACTGTTTTCAGTAATATTAATTTTAATGCCTTTTTATTTGAAAACTATAATATATCAGAAGACTGCACAACGTTGAAAACCATGCTTCTCGTCTTCATGGTTTTGATTATATTTATGTGTGCGCTCTTATGATTGAGTGAGAGCAAAGAGAGAGAGAGAGAGAGAGAGATAGAGAGAGAGAGAGAGAGAGAGAGAGAGACAGAGACAGAGACAGAGAGAGAATGTGAGACATATTTAGAGGATAGGGAGGATTGGGTTGTGGACTAATAAACTTATGCATCTTCTATGGCATCGAAGTAATGTGGCTTCTGAAGATGACTGTGCAAGAAAAACATTTACTCTCGTGTGTCGACTGCCCTCAACAACCTTCCTAGAGCAGTAAAATATTGAGACGATAATGTTTTAGAAGACAGTGTCCATTTATGTTATTTTACACCTCTAAGAATATAGACACACCTTTTTCTAATCTATGTAAATTGCTAATGGATTATGCTAAATGTTGGCTGACCATGCGTTTTGTATAGTACCTAACAATGTTATATGTGGGAAGTTGTGGCAACTGTGGAAACATAATATATATATTCCTTAATTTAGAACTGTATTGCATTTATACTTAACAATTGGAGCATTGCTTATGTCAGGAGGATACTGCTGGGATATGTGTGCTATTTGATAACTCATGATCCCATTTAAGTACAATGACAACGATCCGAATGTGAATGGCAGTCTCAATTTCACATTATTTACATTTTTTATAGTCATGTTTCCGCCATGAATCACGCCGATTAACAAACATTAGGGTATATACCTGCATTTAGCCAAGCATTTCTCCAATGAAATTTAATCCTTTCCAAAACCGGCGCGATAGAATGTCTGAACATATAGTGAACCTTTAAAATGTCGTTAAGTTTAAAGCGCTGCTCGAAGTCATTTGTCTTCTGCGGAAAATGTTATGGCCTGGTCAAAACCGGAGTTAAATAAGCTTCAAAGGCTATAGAACTTTCGAGTTCTAGAAAGTTCTAGATACAGGCTTTGAAATAGACTTTCCAATATCTTGCCACTTTAAAAACTACCAAATTACACGATGATGGTGTATGACACTAACCTTGATAATCGATTATCACAGAACTGCCCATAAAAAGAGAGATAAAACTTTGCTCAATGTGTTCTCTAATAGCATTATTTTACCGGAAGCTGTCTTTTAGTAGTATCCTGTTATATATTCTGTCTTAGAAGCGAAACATTGATGTGGTTATTTTGTTTTGCGGTTCGGAACCAAGCTATTCTCGCGTCTAATGGGCATGTTGTTGATCCTAGAAAAGCTTATAAATGTAGAGTATATCCATATGTAGACTTTGGGACTGGAAACTATTTTTGAAGCGTGTAAATTAATTTTAATGTCATTTACATGAAAATGTCGTACAATTGATAGGTAGGTTAAACAAAAGGTACGTGAAACCAATACGGACATGGTTTATGATTTATACTTGGAAATCCAAGATTGTTTATGATTTAGCGATCGGCATGAATAGTAACAACCGGGCATAAACCATCGCCTCATAGGATGCCACTTTCAATATTTCTGACGTAAACACTTTTGACGAGCCCTGAAGTGAAACCCACGCAACGTGAGATGGCCTTGATCTGTAAACACGAGTGCCTTACTCTTCTTGGCCACCCATTAGCCGATGTGCGAACCTGACTTAAAATATTTTGAAAGGATGTAAACAACAACAGTGCCTTTATCACTATCTCTCTGATGTATTGCAGGCATATCGCTGCTTCAAAAGAACATCGACAAACGAAAATTACTCTAAATTAATTAAAAGAGCACGCATAGACTTGGGACAATCTTTACTATAGTTTCATCTATATCACCTCACAAGAAATTATAAAGTACTTACACTGCGATTGAAGTTCCTGAATACCTACTCCCACAAGTGTTATCTTTTTCACTGTCGATTCATTGTTATTTGTTTTGATTTCCTATGAAACACTCGTATAACAAATCTCGGTTAAAAAAAAAGAAACCTATAGCCGTTGCTAACTGCTTTGTACTCTTCTAGAAACGTACATTTTTATACTTTATTAACATACGATATCGTATTCTCTTTACAACCTTGATCGATCGCTTGTACCGAATAATGACATGTGAGGAAGAGAACTAGTGAATATTTCCCTTCATGCAACAAGACATAACTCTGAATGAAAGTAAAATACAGATATAACAATATTTATGTTTTATCCAACTTCCTAAATAGGACACAATTAAAGTTTCAGGTATACAGGTTTAATCACATTGTTTTTAAAAACAATTTAATCAGTATGTTCTACTGCCTAACCCATTTGATCTGCTTGCGGAATACCTTGTGACAAATAAAACAAATTTGAAATTGCATAGCAAATATACATAATCAAACATAACCATATATAACATGTATTTGATAAGATATAATTGATTACTACTCAATCGCATCTATTTTAATTGGTCTGATTCATGCACCTCCATTCATTCATCGAGTATGATGTTTTTTATGTAGCCGATAAATATATATTTGGTTGATGCAGATGTGTGGAATAGTGCCATATTTTATCCTCAAAATCTTTATCAGGTGGATCTATATTATTGTCCAAATATCAGCAGAATGTGTTATTTATGAAAAATCTTTACCGTCAAAAGGCTCCTACTAAATACCGCAAATACGATATGAATATTCGGAATCTCTGTTATATTTGTTTCTGCCCCGTTCAGAAACACCTATGAAATAAGAGTCATGCATTGGTCTTCCACCAATATATGAATAGCGCAGAGGTAATCAATTGGATGGTGTGGTATACTTAAATACCATCTATTTTACAGAGTAATTGATCAGCCTGACTCTATATTTACAGACATTCAATCATTGTTGATTGAGGTATATTCGAGTAAGACGTACATGTTCGAAGGATGCATCTTTTGGGTTAGTGGGATAGGGTTGGAAATTTTATAGCAAATTCGGTTTAAATGTAATTAGTTATAACATCTACGCTCTGATTTGCTAAAAATAATATTACTATATCCATTGAATTTTTAACAGGTATAAAACTTTATGATGTTCAGATGGTTATATAAGTGACAATATTGCAAATGAGGGACCGTCCCGTTTGAAATATTTGAAAATCAAACATTAAGGAACGGTATGAAAAGCAAACAATATATACCTATCTCAATCTGTAGGACACTGAGGCAGAAAAGAGCGCAAGAATCAGGCTAGAAATTAGGACAATGTCGCAAAGAGGACCCAATTGTCATATGTACAAACCGCAAACAGAACGAGATATATTTTAATCAAAGAACCGGACATCACGACATGGTGGAGGCTGCATTGTGTTAATATATATCTTTAAGTCATAAGAGTGAGAGAAGGTATGAAACATAAAAGCTTATGATATAATGAATGACTGAAGAGATCATTCAAGAGCGAAATATGTCGTAGCTGCCCTAGCATCACCGTTATTAATGATAATCTTCTAAATCGCTCCGTCCATACCCAATTTGGTTAAAAGTTTCTAGTTGTATTACTAGTGATCGAAATTTCACTACGTACTCTCTTGATACACTCACTCAAAACATATCAATTGTTGTTGTAAAATTGCATTGAATGATATAGTCTAGTTATTCCCCACTATCGAAGAAATAATAACTAAAATCTAATAAAGCTATTAATGGATGCGTAAACACAAATACTAAATATATTGTTTCAGTCATTACAAACCTATATTCTTTCAGAACTTCTAAGTGTACCTTATTTGCTTCATTTTAACAGCTGGTTGCCAACATCTCCAAAATATTTTACTCGCAATGTTTAATGAAATACGTTACATTTCATGCATTTATTCTTAATCCGCTTACTTTTTAAATATATTATCGATATTATCTTTTCACAGAGTTTGAATAGATCTTTTACAATTACATATTCGTATTGATACATATCATTTCTCATATGCCGGGTTTTAAAAACTGTACGTTCGGTTAAACTACGCTGTTTTGATTTTATTTCTTTTTTCTTTTTTGTTTCCTGTTTTTTATGCTTGTATTATCATTCAGAACTATTATAGTTTTGCAGTTTGGATTACTCGGTAAACATGGAACGATCAGGATATGTTCTTGGTGCAATCAGTTTCTTTCACAAATTTAAAGATTATAAGATCTTTACTAAAGAAAATATAGTTTTCATTATTTTTATTCGATATTAGTGGAAAGTATATTTCAATATGAGACTGCTTTTCATCTTTATTTGTGAATGGCACATTGCAGTCTTACTGTTGCTAAGTTTTTCGTACACAGTTACACAGATTGCGCACTTAATCCAACATTTTCCATACCATCTACCTATATAGCAATTTATGGTTTCGTCCTTTATATGATGTTTCTAAGGTAAGTGAAACGTTCAGGCTGTTTTGTGGTTCCTCTTTGTTTTATTCGGGGTTTTTTCTTTCTGTTTATGTTGCTGTAATTGTTGTCCATGACGTATATGTCACCTGACCGATCCGAGCCTTATTTATAGATTTGTAGTCCTACTTATTAATTGCTTAAATGAAGATTTCAGTAAAGATCAAATGTAGGACTGAACAGATGCTAGTGCTACAGGCTAATGTGCCATTTAATTCATATTAGCAAAATGCATTATCGAGTATTGCTTTAAATCTAAGTAACATATATTAATTACTCCATTGATGCATTTTGCAAAAATGAATTAAATGACACTTTAGCCTGTAAATTTAAATCAAAAAAATATTTCGCCTTCGTTTTTATTATATCTATTCTCATAATAATCCAAGACAAAACTCCTAATTAGGCCACTTGACATGCGATACAAAAACTTAGTTATATATCAAGAATTGCCGCAACTTTAGCCTAATCTAATGTTAAACCAGACTTCACCTGCTAACCATCTGTCCGTAAATGATCACATATTAAGTTTTTTACAAGCTGGATAATTTGTATTACACACTTGTCATGTTTAGGTAGAGAAAACTAAGCGTATTTGAAATTATAAATTTTAATTTGCCTTGGACTGATACTAAGAAAGATTGATTAGGCTTACCTGTGGACTTCATAATACCTGATCATATATACAGACTCAAGGCTTACACTGGTCTTAATACGATCCTAATGGTCGTTTGGCACATACGGACACGGAAAGAATGATCTGAAAGCGACTGATAAGGTATTTTGACAGGCTTAGCACGGCAGACGTATGTCAAAAGCTTAATCAAACAGATACGCACCTAAGAGTGTGCAGCGGTCCAGTCGAATCCTAAAAAATAAGGCGAGACTGACAGCTGGTGGTATGTAGGTGGAGTTTGTTCTTTCGTCACTAGTATACCTATATAAATGTTTCAAACTGCTACTTAAAACCACATGTATTCAGTATCAGGGAGCATCGCCTTGAAGACACTTGTGACAGAAGAACATATTCAATAACAAACAAGTTTATTGTTCTTGAATTAACAATTCTAATTTTGCAAAGTGTCGTGCCAATATGTTGGGAACATCTAAAGTCAGAATATCTATTCGTTTTGTGTTATGCATGTTATTTCTTTCTCCGAATCTACTTGCTGAAAACAATACTCAGGTCCCCAAAAATATTGATATTTCCATCAATTCAAAAGAAGATGGCAAGGACAAGTCTGCGAAAGATGTTTTGCTTGTATAAACGGAGTACGAGACGAAGAGTGCGTTTGAGGGATCTGCTGTGAACATTTCTTGCAGCAAAGATATGGTTGTGGATATTCGTTTAGCAAATTACCATGGATATTGCAATGGATATAATCTTCTAATTCCGTTTTACAACATATATTATGGTGGTCTGATGAACACATGTGGTGCGAAATGTGAAATGTACGATGTCACTGACAAAGCAATTAATATTTGTACTGAAGCCAACAATTGTTCAATACCTGCTGACACAAGTGTGTTTGGTGATCCTATGGAAACAGCTTGAGGTTACATCAAGGTGTATTGGACGTGCTTAAACGGACCACAAATACTTTACAGCCACATTATCATGCAATTTTATGTTTAATTCCATTCAGTTTTGAAATAACATTTCAACTCTCCCACAAATACTTTGATAATAATTGTGGAGTTTCATCTACTCCAGCTTGTATACTGTATACTGAGTTCTGTTTACATTCAACTAAGGCAAATATATGTATTTAGCTTTAGTTTGTATAAGATATTTACGTGTATCTCATTTTACGCTTGAAAAAAATGAAACATGTTATAGAAATTC
This sequence comes from Sinohyriopsis cumingii, assembly GCA_028554795.2. NCBI lineage: Eukaryota > Metazoa > Mollusca > Bivalvia > Unionida > Unionidae > Sinohyriopsis > Sinohyriopsis cumingii. The sequence continues at coordinate 279,595 of JAPYKE020000270.1, read as the reverse complement.
CATCTGACTGTATTATTTAGAAATAACGTGTTCAGATATTACCTTAAAGATCAACAAGCGCTTGAAATAAAGTAAATTTAGGGTTAGCAAACATAAGCGTTGTCTAAATTATTTGTCTGTCATTATGAAAGTCGAAAGTACTAAAAGATAAATGTAATTAGGGCATTTGTATATTTGTTTAGTTGATTAATCGTGCTGGTTTAGCAATCTAAATAAAAACTATTGTAGCAGTTTGCAAGAGCACCTCGAGTGTCATTGTCTGTTTTGCTTCTCTCTGTATTTCTCTATACTTACGGCTAATTCTATGGCATGTTATGTGGGTATACGAGGAAGTGAGTTAATTAATTTTAGTACTGTAATATACATGTATAGATATACATAATACACAACACATCACAGACATGCATCGCACTATGTGGATAGAGTCTGCGGACAGAGTCTGCCAGAAGGTCAGCTCACAAATGTTGGAGTTCGAAAATACACACATATGAAATAGTTTTCATATTTTCCTTTCCGTTTTCTTTCATGGCATTTTATTGTATAAAATGTGTAACATTGTTTTTTAAAATGTTAGCGTCCTGCGCCACTTTTCCCGAACAATCATCTTTCAAACGGTATGCAATTTCTATACAACCAGGTATAGACCTTTTTCAACTAACAAGTGTCATTAAGCAATTTTATTTACATAAAATTCTAAACCACCCCTTCCAATCTTCCAGTTTCATTTTATAATATAAGCCCTGGGTCATTAACTTTCACCCTGTGGCACTGACTTCAAACTGTTTGATGATCATATAGCCACGAATTTTCAAGTTGTAGGAAATGTACTAGATCGCAGACCTTTATCCTAAGCCACTGACTTTGAAACTTTTAAGACAAACCAAATAATCTGTGACATTCACATCTTAATAAACATGCTAGGCCAATGATTTCCAATTATTTTATGATACCCGACCCCAGTGACTTTCGAATTGGTTTCATAAATCTTAGAATTCTCCGATCTGCCAGATATCAGTTTATGTATAAATACTTTAACTTTATTAAAACCCCAAACAAAGTCATAGGACACAAAACTAACATTTAACATCCATTTTCGGGGGTAAATTCCAGATTATTATTTAGTTTATTTAAAAGAAGTGATTCGTATAGCCTTCTCCTTTATAAGTATCACAGGCCCATTGCTTATACATGTATAAATTGGTTTTTAATATATATGTCTATGATCTTCAGTCAATTAAACGCTTTAACTTTTTCCTTGATAGTACATGGGTACGTATCTCATGTATATTAATAATAGTTATTTCATATGAGTTAAGTTATTGTAGTTTGTACTGTCATTCATCGGTACATATTATAGGAATTCACAAACAGACAATAACACCCCTCGTCAGGAACATATTCGTAGTACATGATAAAAATGGTCATTTATCTAATCTATTTAACATCCAGAAAGTGGAGGTAAATATATCAATTATAATATTAGCAAGAGACTCAAGTGAGACAATCGCTATGATAGCTTGAAAATCAAAAGTTAAATAAGTGAAACCAGATTCCCCAGATTCCACTTAAAATATTTTAAATACATTATTGAGTAACATCTTGTTACACAAACCTAGCTGAAGACAAGCCAGATCAAGAACATTGCACGACAAATAGTAAAGAGTAAATAAAACAAAATATAAGATGATATGCACACGCTAAATAGAGTAACCCATATCAGACCAAATGGCTCTGGAAAAATACTGAAATTCAACAAATTACATCCACCAGGAGCCTTGTGACACAAACACTAATTTCAGAATGAGTCAACATATGCACAAATCACGCATTCCTAATTAGAGTGTAAGAAGCCTGGAAAGTGTTGGAGGGGCGCGTGAAACTAGGAACACAAAAAGTGGCAACTGAAGACAAATTAATATAGTGCAGAAAAATAAATATCTACAAACAGACTCGGTCCCCTTCCCACGTAATTAGAGAGTGGTTTCTTTCCTAAGGTCTACACAGAGGGAGAATCTTTAGTTTATACGATGGACATTGTATAAAAATGTTTATGAAATATACTCTATCATCATAATTCACAAGATACTATTGGACAACACAGAATGATGATAATGGGGTCGGAAATATGAATATTAACAATTAAATAGAATACCCTAACCCAGAACAGTATATAAGGGATCGATATATAACAATCCTTAAACACCAGTTGTCACAGATGTTACTCAATTATGTAGACAAATTAAACTGCACGCTAGGTTAAAACACGATTTGTACAGTACAGTGTTATAAGACAAAATAGCCTGATCGTAAAGGCTGGATGACAAAATAGTCTACTTAAAATCTACAGTTGCTAGTCAAATATATATCATAAGTTACATTACAAGAATCAAATTAGCAAAAGAGTACCAATATAATTCATGTGATATTCCAAATAAAATCCAACTAACGTGCTAATGTGCAAATGGTCCAAAATGTGGGGATGTGTTAAGTCTTTAGATATCTCAACCGACGTGACATATTTAACCGTCCTTAAAATAATGAAAAATACCATAACCTCACACCTTGATGGTAGAGTGTTAAAGTTGGGTCAAAGTTAAAAAGCTCGTGGACATGACCAGCTTGATTTAATTTGATAGAGAGAGAGAGATTCGCCATTGGATCAACATCGGACAGCCTCTGCCCTTAATGAAAATTAGGCTTCGCAAAAACCTGTCATCTACTAGAATCAATGGGAAAGAGCGTTCCCGAGTAACAAAACCATATGTCTAATGAACCGAACGTTGCGATGTTCTTCGGATGATACACACCAAATTCAACATTGACTCATCATTAATGTTCTTTGATGAGTACAAATTACCCTAATGTGAACAACATTTCAGTCTAGGAAAGCGTGTTATTTTATAAGCTGCCCAATCTGTACGCAAAACATTATAATACACACTGCATGAAATTTATCTCCTTTTTCATTAGTGAGGTTTATATTCCTAATAATGTATAAATGAAAGTGGTCTAAGGTTGACATTGGGAGTGGGAAACAAGCGTCCCAATCATCCAAAAATGCCCCATACGTCTTGCGTCTCTGATTACCTGTGTCAGCTAAAATCCAGCTCCAGGCCTTCGCGAGTGGCTTAGATTTGAAGTCCGACAGACCACGTTTTTCCACTATCAGGAGAAGGGGTGCGGGCCACTGGCGCCTTAAAACCAGTTGCTTCGGGTAGATGGGACTCGTAAACCTTGGATAGTAGCTCATCTAGGAGAAGGAAAACTCCGATTCCAAACCTTTGCTGCTTTATGGCTATACCCACTCATGCGAAAGGCTAAGGGAGTAATCCCCGATAGAAAATCCGGAGACGGAGTCCCTATGGCGGTCTGACATTGACTTTAACGTCATTTCGCCAAGCTGTATCGGCATTCGTTGTTCCCTTGGGCCCACCAGCTGCGTGGAGAGGTGAGATCTGCTGCATGGACAACAGCTGATTCTCCATACCACCCTGCAACCTGGAACATCCGGACCATGTGTCCTGGATTGACCGCTGACCTACAGCAGATCGACGATGCACGAAAGACTGCCATCATTGACAGAGAACTCTCCGGACTGAACATCGACATTGCCTGCCTCAAGGAGACCCGACTGGCTGACAGCAGCACCATGAGGGAAGCCAATTACACGTTCTTTTGTCAGGGGAAGCCCTCGGATGAACCTAGGCAGCATGGTGTAGGCTTTGCCGTAAAGAACACGTTAATCACCTTCATTGAACCTCCGTCATCAGGTGCTGAGAGAAACCGTGCCCTCCGGCTGTCAACATCCTTAGGCCCGGTCAACATTTACAGTGTGTACGCACCAACCATCTGCTCCACCCACGAGGAGAAAGACAAGTTGTATGAGGCTCTGGATCAGGCAATATACAGCATCCCCAAAAATCAAAGCCTTTACTTGCTAGGAGACTTCAATGATAGAGTTGGAGCTGACCATGAGGCCTGGTCCTCCTGTTTCGGCTTCTACGGAAGGGGCAAGATGAGCGAGAATGGTCAGCGACTGCTCAAGATGTGCTGCTCCCACAGCCTATGTGTGACCTACACTTGTTTCAAATGCAAGGGGGTCCACCAGGTGTCGTGGAGACACCCACGTTCACGCCACTGGCACCAGTAGACCTCGTCATTACCAGGCGTGCAGAACTGGCCGGTGTCCCCCTCACCCAGAGCTACCACAGTGCTGATTGCGACACGGACCATTCCCTCGTGGCCAGTAAGGTGCGAATGTTACCCAAAAAGCTGCACCACGCAAAGAAGAAGGGTCACCCACGCATCTACACCTGCTGTGCAAGGAACCCAGAGAAAACACAGCAGTTCATCAGCAAAATGAAGGAAGCCCTCACCAAAATGACACGTGATGACACCATTGACTCCAAGTGGTCCCATATCCGTGATTCCGTGTACAATTTAGCCATCACAACTTACTGGAAAAGGGAGCGAAAGAATGTCGACAGATATGAGGCAAAGTGGGAGGAGATGGAGGCCATGACTGAGGCAAAGAGGAAAGCCCTCCTTGCATACAAGGCTACACATAGCCCCAGAACACTACAAGCCCTCAGGATTACAAGGAACAACGCCCAGAAGACCGACCGCCGCTGTGGAAACACCTACTGGCTAAACCTTAGCAACAGTATACAGACAGCTGACGACACCGGGGATGCATGTGGAATGAACGAGGGTATCAAGAAAGCGACAGGCCCCCGCCAGCTAAAAGACCCCCCCCCCCTCAAGTCCAAGACGGGCGACGTCATCACAGACCAGGCGAAACAACTGCACCGATGGGTTGACCACTATCTTGAGCTATATGCAACCCAAAACAATGTCACCGGAACTGCCCTGGACGCCATTCCAGACCTGCCTGTCATGGAGGAGCTAGACACACAGCCCACCCTAGAAGAGCTCGGAAAATCCATCGATTGCCTTGCCTGTGGGAAGGCTCCTGGAAGCGACGACATTCCGCCTGAAGTCTCCAAGAGCGGACACCCAACACTGCTCCAGCCCATACACATACTACTCTGCCTTTGTTGGGAACAGGGATACATATCACAGGACAAGCGTGATGCCAACATCGTCACTCTGTACAAGAACAAAGGAGACCGTAGCTACTGCAACAACTACCGGGGCACCTGCCTCCCCAGTATCGTCGGAAAACTGTCGCCCGTGTTGCCTTGGCGTGCTTGCAGGTCCTAGCCTTCCGCGTCTAACAAGAGTCCCAGTGTAGATTTCGAGCAGGCAGGTCAACCCGTAGACATGATCTTCTCATTACGTCAGCTAAAGGAGAAGCGTCACGAGCAGCAGATGCCCCTTTACATTTCATTCATAGACCTGACGAAGGCGTTTGACCTGGTTAGTCAGAGAGGACTCTTCAGACTCCTGCAGAAGATTGCCTGCCCTCCACGTCTGTTCGCTGTCATCATGTTGTTCCACGAGTACATGCACAGCACAGTGTGCTTCAGTGGCGCAACATCTGAAGCATTCCCAGTCAACAGAATAGTCAAACAAGGCTGTGTCCCTGCACCGACACTCTTTGCCATCTTCTTCTTCTCCATGCTTCTCTAGTACGCATTCAAGGACTGCAGCGAGGGAGTGTACATCCATACCAGGGCTGACGGCAAGCTGTTCAACATCGCCCGTCTCCGTGCTAAGACTAAAGTCACAAAGGTACTCATCCGTGAATTGCTCTTCGCCGACGATGCAGCCTTGACATCACACACGGAAGATGGACTTTCAGCAGCTGCTATGCCGCCTCTCCCATGCTTGTAAGGAATTTGGACTGACCGTCAGTTTGAAGAAGACGAACGTCATGGCGCAGGATACAGACTCCCCTCCTTCTGTCACCATTGATGGATACAGCTTGGAAGTTGTCGAGAACTTCACATACCTCGGGTCTAACATCTCCAGCTCACTCTCCATTGATTCTGCGGTGAACGGCAGGATTGCCAAGGCAGCAGAAGTGATGGCCAGACTTAACCAGAGAGTCTGGAACAACCCCGTCCTCACCGGGGAGACCAAACTGCGTGTCTACCAAGCCTGCGTGCTCAGCTGACTTTTCTACAGCAGCAAAACATGGACACCTATGCAATGCACTAGAGGAAACTCAACAGCTTCCACCTGAGATGTCTGCGGTGCATTTTTGCACATCCTGTGGCAGGACAAAGTACCCAACACCGATGTTCTAGAACGCGCCAACATAAACATCATGTTCTCCATTCCAGAGAGAGGCGCCTTCGCTGGCGTGGCCATGTCAAAAGAATGGATTCAGGGCGCATTCCCAAGGACCTGTTATATGGGGAGTTAGCAGAAGGTGCTCGACCAACTGAATGACCATATCTGCGCTACAAAGATGTTTGCAAGAAGGATACGAAGACGGCGAACATCAGTGTCAACGACTGGAAGAGCTGTGCAAATAACCGTTCCAGCTGGCGTCTAGCTGTCAGGCAGGGAGTTCAAAACGCAGAGGAAGAGAGAAAAATAAAACAAGATGAAAAGAGAGCGAGAAAGAAAGATAAACAAAAGCTTACTTTGGAGTTACGCCATCGTCTCCCGTAGATGGACGGATGCCAAGTTGAGGCATAAATTAAACGGTTTTATATTTTCAAAGCAGTAGAGTTACAAATGATTCTAGTCAACAATTGTTTCTTTGGTAACTGTGGGCTCCTTCAAGCCTTAGAAATTATGTATAAATGTATTTATATGCTAAGTGAAGTCATATATTAGACTAAACGGTGAAAATATATTACCATGGTATCAATCTAAGTTCCCATAAGTTCCCATATTTGCAGATATATTCAAGTCCTGTTTGAGACAAAAAATGTATCATAAAATATGCCTATTTTCGTCTGTGCGAATACAATAAAAAATACACGAATCTTATTTTTAATAATTATATATTTCTTTAAAACAGCACATATTTGTATAAAATTCTGACATACCTCATGTAAATAAAGTCCTATAGAGAAAGAATATAGTGAGAATCATTCTTGAACGAAAATTTTTTGTCGTCCACCAAACATCAGCGAATAATTAAAATGAGTCTAATTCAGCGGACACATCAGTTGGAGTTCACATACATACATTTTAAGACTAGGCTGAACGTAAGATCATAAGAAAAGAAATATGACGGAAATCTCTGAGTTCAGGAAATTTGAACCTTGCGATTTTAAAATTCAATCGGTCATGCGTAGACGCATTGCAAAATCGATTTGAACAAATTAAAATGTGCAGAGCATTCAAGATATATAACCTCATGTGAAAGAGTTTATAATCATATAGTTAAAATTCATCACGGTAATTGTTTCAGAGGTTTTGTAATAGCTTAAAGCTGTCAACGATGGCTATTAATAACATGTTAGTTCATTATTCTTGGCTAAAAGTTATACCTAGTTTGTAACAACATGATAATGTCATTTTCGGAACACGTGAATTATTATTATTAATATCTTTATTATTATTATTATTATTATTATTATTATTATTATTATTATTATTATTATTATTATTATTATTACAGATGTAATAATCTTCCGCAAAATGCAGTAATGGTGATCTGTCATTCGTACCCTATATATTTACCTTCAGTCTTTATGGGATTTTACCTGTGCGTGCTTTTTCGCGCACTTGAGAATGTGAACATAGTGAGAGAGAAATAAAGAAACAAAGAGAGAGAGAGAGAGAGAGAGAGAGAGAGAGAGAGAGAGAGAGGGGAATGCAAATTAGTTTATCTTCCCATCTTGTGCGTGCGCTCTTGTGGGTGAAGAGTGAGCGAGTCTCAGAGACAACAGATGATATATAAATAACAGTAAGTTGATATTTCGAATGTGCATGTCTGTTAACATATCAATATTTCCAGGTCTCAGGATATGACTTGCGTATACACCATTTTTGAGATGAGAGTAGTAAACATGCATTTCCTCGTTAACAAAAAAATCTTCCAATCTTAAAAAAATGCATATTTTCTCCTAATATTGGCATGTAAGCATGTGGGTAACATCTACTCAACTGAACCATTCAGAGAAATCAACGTTTATACGTGAATACGACATATATTTGGACATCTTAGTGTCGGTTGTTACTTATATAATCCAGGACCTTTCGATGATGTTGCGTAAGTAAGCTATATTTGATACCATTGATTACAGAGGATAGAAAGTCAGTGCTGTTCTTTGAAAAGGCATTTGCCTTCAGTTCACGTCAAGACCTACTTAAAAATATAATGATTTCCATGTTTGAACTTTAAACTCTTTGGTCATTGTTCACATGAACGTTGTCCTAAATCAAGTCATTTTCTTTCCCTAATACGTTTCCAGAAATTACAATAATATCTATTACATCAGCACCTCGAATGTATGTACCAGACACGTTTTTAAAACGAAGCATGAAATTATAATTTGTGACATCATATGATCATACTGAAATATTGAAGATGGTATTAAAATGTCTTTAGTAATCATCATAAATGTTTTAGAATCCGTGCTGACTTGTACCAGGACTAGTGAATAATTTTGGTGCAAATATAAGAAGACAAATCTATCAACTACGGCGTTTAATGTGACAAGCTGTTTTGGATTAAGTTACGTAATATTCTATCGTCATATATTGATCAGAACAAGGGTTCAGACAATATTTCGCAATATTGCGTGTATTAAAATGTTTTATTTTTCCTTGCCTCATTAAATTTTCATGAAAGTATGCAATTGCTAACTGAAAGCATTCATTTGAAACGGAATCACAACAGTCAGAGATTAATATGCGCTTAGTTTTAATTCAACTTCAATTTACTTTAAAGCATTTCCTTCTTTGGGTCTGTCAGGTATGCAAAACATAACTCTAACTGTTATTATTCCTTATTTCCACTCTAGGACGTTTTATTTAGATGAGTTGTGTCTATTAAAATATAGTTACACGTGCAACCATTTCAAACTATTATATACGCCGTATGCCTACGCGTGAAACATTTGTTTGGGAAAAAATACGAGAAGGGTGATGCCCCGAGTCACCTGCAATTTGAAAACCTTCATATATACATCCATCTGAAATTTATTATACTGAAAGTAAATAGAGGCGTGTTCATGAGAGACAGAATGATGGGTACCCTGATTTTGGGTTTGGTTTCTTGTCTCTGTTCTATGTATGCCACACCGTATTCCTTCCTAACATGTTGCATATAGATTATCAGTTCTTGTTTAACGAAAGAAAAACAAATATTTAGAGTGTGAAACCTATTAAGAATTATATTTTTACATATTCGCCTCTTGTGTATTTAAGAGCTTTAAATTATTTTTTCAAAACAAATTAAGCTTATAGACAGCAAGAATTAAACACTTAACGCTATGCATAGTACAACACACATAGCTCATGAACACACGCCGAGTCACTTTTTGCAGCTACATGTGTCATTATTTAGAATTGTATCAGTCAGTCGGTTATCTTTCAAGTTAAAAAGCCAATCTTTTTATATAATTTGATATCTCCAAAAGCATTTCAAAATTACACTGTTTTGACGTTCGAGACAAAGTCGTGATCTGTTAAGCACATGTTTCATTTTAATACACTGAAGATGAAACGTCTTTGAATAGTTCTCGATATCATTCAATATTATCCTCCGTCCAGCATTTCCATCAGAAATAAAATATTTGACCGTATTAATTAAAATTGGTATGTTAACTGTCTTTGCTACACAAAAACTATTTCAACATAAAAGTTCTGGTATAATACACATGATATCAAATTTTAGACGTGATGACTGTTATTTACAAATGTTTGTTTGAAATCAGAACGTGCATTGCTTTGTTTGTATTTGCGTACATAATTGTGACGTCTGTGAAAACAACCGATAATGTAGTAGTTACGTAGACAATCCTTTCCGTTTATATCTTGTGTGCTGTTCTTTGTTGTCCTTTGTTGCACCCTTACTTTCTTGTCGCAGAAGCCTTATATCAAGCACAGATAAATGCACATGTGTTTCGACCTGTAAATACTTCTAGCATTAGTTACACAAGACAGGTACATATTATATGTTTAGTAATATGAAAGAATGCATGTAGGAAAAGCACATAGAATACATGAAAAAAATATATTGAACATGTGTAATCGGTCCGGCGCTTGTGTGCAATTATTTTAGCCACCGTTGTGACAATACTTCCTAAAACAAAGTACAGTGTTATATTTGTTTGTTGGTCTACTGTATAACTCATCTTTTTTTCAGAACGGGGAAGTTTTACGTATGATATTTCTGCAGGTGATATTTGTATAGGTGATCTGCTATAAATCATAATAAGAACTGTTTGGATGGAAGTTCTGAAAATAAAACCAGCTGAAAAGAAGTTGCAATTACATTTTATTATAAATGTGCATAACACACACACACACACACACACACACACACACACACACATATATATATATATATATATATATATATATATATATATATATATATATATATATATATATATATATATATATATATATATATATATATATATATATATATATATATATATATATATATATATATATATATATATATATATATATATATATATATATATATATATATATATATATATATATATATATGTATATATGTGTGTATAAAGAAAATGTTATGTGTTTAGGCTGTTTCAAAAAGGTAAGAAAAAAGTGAATAAAACAAGTGTATCGAAATTTATCAAATAATATTTTTCTTTGCGAAATCAAGGTCAAAATGAGGAAACGAACTTACGGTTTACTTATCAAATCCAAAACGAAAACAAGAATTAAAACTAGAAGTCCTAGTAACAAAATGTCCTGATGAAATTAAGTTCGAATTCCGGTAAAAATCAAAAAAGAAAGCCAATGACGTATGGTGTGGTCAGCATCGTTATCAGTTATTTGTTGAATCACAGAAAATAATATTACCATTTTTGAATTCTGTATATATTTTCATATCTGTCCTTGTCCATGAATTAATTTAGAGCCCTGGCATTTCCAGGGAAAACAATCTTGAAATTTAAACAATTTGAAGAAAAGAAAATAATTAGTCCAAAACTGGTCACAACATAAAACAATTTATCTTTTCAAGTGCTAAGGCATGAAAAACAAATTTTCTCAAAACATCAGTAAGAAATCAAGCTACAACGCAAAACAGATGCCCGGATATGGGTCAATCCTCTGGACAAACCAGTGTTTGTGACAATTACTACATAGTATTTGTCACATGTTCCAAGCATGGCCTCAATCCCACTTCTTGAATCTTATTCTGAGAAAGAATAAGAAAAAATAAAGTATATACTGCAAACTATCACTGGTTCTGAATGTAGGGCAGGAACTTGGTTAGCATTAGATATAGAAAACAATGACATCAGATAAGGAGCATTATAATGAAACAACATTTGATCTACTAAACTGTGAGTTAATTGCAGAGTTTGATAGAGACATGGCTGAGACATTTGTAAATGAAAATTTTCATTGTGTTAGGGAAGACAGATTTGTACACCATGAGCCTGATGATATACTGAAATTTATAGAAAGGAAACATAATGCAAACACTTAAAAAAAGACACTTTTTGATGTAAGGCTAGTGACAGAATTTCTGCATTCAAAAAATGAATTCAGAAATTTACACAAGATACGCGCATCTGAACTGGATCAGCACCTGGCTGGTTTTATACTCAGTGTTAGGAGAAAAGATGAATCTGAGTTTGAACCGAACAGCTTAAAAGCATCATCACGTCCATTGATCGCCACATTAAAATTAAGAACTATGCAAGTACAATCATCAGAGGAACATACAAATATTGTATATTAACATGGGAAGCTCTTCGGGCTAAGCAAAGATTTAAAATCTAATGGAAAAGGAAATAAACCCAGTCGGAGTCAACCGATCACAGACGAAGAAATAAATGCCTTGTTTAGTAGAAAACTAATGGGGATGGAAACACATTAAGCCATTGTTAACACATTGTGGTTTAACAACTCTGTGCAATTTGGTTAGAGGGGTGTGACTGAACATTACAATCTGAAATGGGGTATGTTACACTAAAGAAAGATGCGAATGGTCTCGAGTATGTTGAACTCAATGAAAGGCAGACAAAAACAAATACAATGTCAAGGACATCAGGGATACTAATCCTATGATGTATGAAAACAAAAACAAACGTTGTATAAATTTTTCAATTAAAGGAAACTCGGGCAAGCCTCGTTTTCTTTTAATGAAAAATGTATACATCTCGTGGTATATCATTGATACAGCGTACATACTATATATATATATATATATATATATATATATATATATATATATATATATATATATATATATATATATATATATATATATATATACTGATCGCCATCACTGATAATGTATGTATGCATATATGAATGTATGTATGTATGTATGTATGTATGTATGTATGCATGAATGCATGTATGTATGTATGATTATATATAAAAATGAATATGTTTATGATCATTCTAAAACATTTTGTCATGCATACCTGTCGAAAGAAATTTCACAAAATGGTTGAAAGGTAAGTGCTTTTATCATAATAATTCTTCAAAACTAATTTGCATTTTCAGCCCTTTGTGAAAATCAGGTAGATATACTAAGAAGTCACAACGATCTTAATCAACGGTGGGGTACTCGAAATACAATCACGATGATGTGGCTCATTTAATTTTAAACTGATCAACCTTTCCCATATTTTCTCTACAGGTTATCCTTGTTTTCCCTAGTATTAAGGGTATATCAATATTCGGGATTTGCCCAGTAATTGTACATACAGGAGAATTATTACTCATATTATATATATTTATCGAATATCATGTTTTTATACCCTTGATATTTTCTACAGGAGACCTGGGATTTGTGCATTGTTTCAACACTGAGGATAACTATTCCTCATTTTGAAATATACTGATGATCTTACTCAAGTGAAATTCATATTTGCAGCAGTAATGTCGAGTTTTAAGGTGGATTTCAAACGGGCTGTTTAATGAAGTATGAAATAGATATGCACGTAACAGAAGAGTATAAATTAACAACATCAACAGTTGTGGTTAGACCTTGTTATAAATGATGCAAGACATCTAGAAGACACACCATAACACGAACAAAAGTACTGTTCACATTGGGCTAAATCAGTCTTGATTGCTAACCTCACTGCCAAAACGATGTAAATTTGGATGTAACATGCTACCTTGAGAAAACCCTACACTTAGATACCTGCTTCACACTCGGTTCATATTACACTTTGTGCAATCCATTATTGAGTGTGATTTTAATGCAAATGTCTAGATATTACCTTTACTTGCAGAAATGGAGCAGAAACTAAATATATTATTGATAATGTGTCATGCGGCAGACATCACACTATAGTTTATCTTATGTTTTCGATTGGACTCAGCGGATATAAAATAAGATCCAGGTGACGTGCAGGTGTATTAATACGTAAGATGATGCCCTGTGATTTAGTAGACACCGAGATCAACAAATCCTTCTGTCAGCAATATAACATTCTGCAAGAGTTTGAGCTGAGTAGAGCGGAAAGACGGATTTATAGAAAATGGCGAAATTCTATTAAACAGTTAATATTTTAGGCTAAAGAAAATAACCACACGTGTCACGGCTCTGTTATCATAAACCAAATAACATAAAGAAGCAAACCTTAGGGATAAAGCTATATTCAAGAATTGAATGTTTCGACTACATTTCAGATCCTCGAATGTGCCTATCACGATGGCATTGTCCAGAATGCCTTTGAATAATTGAAAATAGTCCCAGAATAATATTCTATTCCAATGAGCACTTTACTGTTCCATTTAACAATCCAGGCAAATGTCTCTTCTCTAGTTATCTAAACACAAAATTAACCGCAAGTGCAAACTGATTTCAGCATATGGAATATTATTCGAAATAGTAATGAGCCCAAAATAGGAATTAATAAAATTGCTAAGTTGTCTCCTTACATATACCTTCAAGAGCCTATTACTACCGTAAGTGACAGATCTTAATATTTCGTGTTACCTGACCCATCCCATGGGAACTAACTTATATATACTAATAACCCACCTGACCTGAAACAGCCGATGGGAAATAACTCCAAATAGTTAACCTCTCTTAATATTAATGGTATTATACAGAAAAATGCGTCATAAATCGATAACATGCAAAATTAACGACTGTAATCTGTATATTAATGTATAATAATAATTTTTATAAAAATCTACCTCGATAAAGACATTTGATGAGTATATGATCATGGAAAATAATGTCTGAATGAAGTTTCATCTTCTGTTGTGAGAATTTCAATTACTTTACAGAGTTTTATTTCTCTTGTTAAAAGGGAAGCTACCAAGGTCGGCAAACATTTTCCAGTTCTGCCCCTTACCTATAACATAACACTCGCATAAGAGAGAAATGAGAAGGATATGGACCTATTGCGAATTAATTGTGCGAGCAGTTCAGGGTCAGTGCTGTTCAGTTTAAATTATGAATATGATGCAATATGTAGACTTATAAAGCAGAGTGTATACTACCGTATACATACCTGAACCTTATTTTAACAGTGAGGTACGAGGTACATATGGATAAACAAGGTAGAGTAAATTCAGAAACCCAGATCAAACATGTTGATCACAAGACGCTTATGTCATCACAACTATAAAACTGACAAGGGCTAAAAGTTGTTGTTTGTTGTTGTATGATTTAACGCCATTTTTCAGCACAAGATAGGCTATACATGGCGGCCAGTGTAATTGGTGGAGGAAGAACCCTGGAAAACCACGGGAAGAACCACCGACCCACGAGAAGCTACTGGCAGGCTTTCTCACGTACCCAGGTTAGCCGAGCCTGAGACTCGAACCTACGCAGACAGAGGTGAAATGGCAGTGGTCCGTAACGGTGAGCGCATTAGACCACTCGGCCACTCGGGGCCCCAGGGCTAAAAGTGTTCGATACATTTGTGTATATTATCACCTTACAGGTTTGGTCAAATCGTTCTTGCATGTTCTTGTTGCCTTAAAAAGAGATGAGTGCTGACAGAAAAATGCACCGTCATAAATGTGTGCAAGCAAAAGTAGCTGCTATATCTTTACAATAATGTATAATGAGTTTTGTTTATTAAATAATGAAGAAAAGAGCTATTTTGAAATCAGTAGTGAGTTTTTATTTTTAAGACGTTTTGACCAGAAGAAAGAGCGATTTTTATGGATGGATTAGTGGTGTCAACTTAAAACACGAACGTACGACTCATGTGTCACTGGGTAAACCATTGTATTCCAATTACAAATACGCAAAATAACTTAAATGTATTGCATTGCCGTAACACACCAGGCTAAATCAAGCAAAAAACATTTTCCTCTTCCTTTTATAGTGTTTCTTCAACAAGTAGATAAATTAATCATATTTTTCATATTCACTGAACACTGTACTGTGTCGATTTATACAAGAAAGTAGCAAGCAAAGTAAGACATTAGATAGAAAAAGTATATTTTTTGAAATACAAAATTTAAAGTTAACTTGAATAAAGACCTAGACAGATAGTAATTTTTACCTTTCTTAAAACACTAAACATATAACATATGAAACATGTCCAAACACAAACAAATATCCGTCAAGTCTATCAATATATAACTGGAGGGTGTATGGTCAAGAATTATAAAGTCAAAAAGGAGTTATATCATCTTTTGTGTGATGTTAGGTTACTTT
This sequence comes from Sinohyriopsis cumingii, assembly GCA_028554795.2. NCBI lineage: Eukaryota > Metazoa > Mollusca > Bivalvia > Unionida > Unionidae > Sinohyriopsis > Sinohyriopsis cumingii. The sequence goes on along the minus strand of JAPYKE020000270.1, from coordinate 263,871 downwards.
GTATAATTTGTACCCTTGTAATAAGGGAAGTGACCAATGTCTACACACATTCACAGTTGCCCCTTTACTGGATCAGCTGGCTCACCGTAAGACCGATATCTATCCATGCCTATTAAAATGTTATGATTCAGCAGATCAGAGTCATTACAGTTCGATTAAAATTGTAAGTGGATGCGTAAGGTAGACTCGTATTTGACAGTGTTCTATACTACGGCAGGCATGGGTAAACTTTGTTATGAGTGAGGCGTGATTTACATTAGTGTAAGTATGGTAGATGAAATTGAATAATCACATGAGCTTTGTTAGCAAAGTAAATTAGAATACATGTCTTAAAAACTAATTAGTTTTTATGTGAGTGTCGATTTATTAAAAATAATTTTTCCTGTACACAATTCCTAAGACGAAAGAAAATAGCATCGTGTTTTGTGCTGTACTCTTTACACTGTGTTGACTGACACATCGATAGTTAGCTATATTAATACAGATGTTAATAGTTGCCATGCACGATTTAGTTTGATACTTCTAAGCTTACTTTATTCTAGAAATGATGAACAGTTTACATAATAGGTTTTTTGAAAATGTTTAGTATTTATAGTCACATGAACTGCAAATTATGCCACTAAATTGCTATGTCAAAGTGAAATGGAGAAAACGATGAATGCTTCCCATATTAAAAGTATATATGTATTGACGCCACCAGTTACATAGGTTACTATTAATATTGCTATTCTCATATTGTCATATTCATGATTCCAAGCAAACAAAGGCTTAGTATAATTGCTCGACAGGTAGATAGATTTGTCAGTGAACTGCCCTTCGTGGTTGTAGAAACAATCCCTAAGTGTTTTCATGCATTACATCGCGCTCGGTGACTGAGCCCTTTCACGTGCTAATGAATGGAATATAAGTTGGATTAGAGCTAGTTTTGAGACATTAAAGTTGTCGTAATCGTCAATTTCTGTTCGACAATTAGCAAGATTATATCTCAATGCATGTGAGGGTTTGTTAACACCATTTTCAAATAGATGTGTAGCAAAACCTGGAACGCAAATACTATTAATTTTGGCATCATTGGTCAATAAATCTAACAACACATCGGCAAATTACGAAGCCACATAATCACGGTCAGAAACCATAACTAATATGTAACATTAAACGCAAACTCCGAGGATAGTTAATAGCAATACCTTATCATTTTTCCCATATCTCTTTACTCTCTCGTTCTTATTAAGTTTAAAGGAGCCTGCAACGAAATAAGTTTTAAATGAGTTGTCATCAGAACCTGACATAAATATACAAGTTGTATAGTCTAATATTTTCGCTTCAAGATAATCTTCTTCCAGTGATATTCGTTCTGTTACTAAGTGAATAGCAATAGACCCCCGAAGAATGAAGAAATAATATATGAATCTATTAGTAGCAAGTCTTAAATTCCCACTAGGATGAAACTCAGGAGGATTTACATCTGCTAAAATGAATATTTCAGAATGCACTCAATCAATAATCCCTATCAATTTATTTGTCTGTTTAGCCATGACCTTGATATCACTGAATTCTACATCCACATTTTCTTCACCTAGAATCATCGTCATCGATGAGATCTTGCATCGTTGAATTTGGTTTCTATTCGTGATAATTTCTTCAATAAATTCCGCCAATACCCTAGCGTCTCTATTTTCAATATTTAATTGATTTAAATCAGATTCCTTTCATGATAAGGTCTCCGCTTATTTTATAGCCAGACTGTAACTTTTATTTTTGAGCTTGTGTCGGAGTGGTGTTTCATAATTTCGACCGACACATCAGAGTCTCCGTTTCCCCCATTTGATTGATTTCGTCCAAGTTCTTTGCACAAGCACTTAGCCTTTACAAAACAACATCTTAGACATTCACAGTTGTCCCGCTTGATTTTAAAGAATCGCAATTTCGCACCGGTCAACATCGCCAATAATCCGACTGGTAAAATCAGTCAAACTTGCTCAGATCAACGTCATCTCCTTATCGTGTCATGTATTTTCCATTGACGCTATATCGCCCCATTCACTACTCTGTCCGTCAATATTAATGGGCATTTTATATACTATACTATCTGTAACAACAAGAGGGATTTACGGGGGTATTACCAGTGTTGACCTCTGTTACTCGTCCATGCAGGCACACATCAAGTACTGAAGGTCCAGATATTTCAACGAAAAGTAATAAATCGGGTACACCGCTCCGGTGGCCTAGTGGTTAGAGCTTCCGCCATGGATGCGGGAGGTCATGGGTTCGATCCCCGGTCGAGTCATACCAAAGACTTACAAAAATGGTACAAACAGCTGCTTCGCTGGGCGTTCAGCATTAAGAGATTAGTGTTAGGACTGATCGGCCTGGTGTCAGGATAATGTGACTGGGTGGGACATCATGCTAAATGTCTGCGGCATGATGCCCCAGTGCTAGACACCACTATAAACTGCCACATTGCAGACATCTTAGCTATATGACTGAACAATTGTTAAACCTATGTTAAAAGCCAAATCACATCACATCAGATAAATCGCGTACACATCAGTTTGGAGAATCTGTAGACCCGAGTCAAAATTGTGATCCTGGCAAAAGAAACACGACAGGTTTCTATATGCAAGTGAAACGCGATTGTTGGTAAAACGAGCAAAAGTTCTTCGGTTATACTTGATTACCGTTAATGCCTTAATGTTCCTTCATAAACACATGAACCGAAACAAACGAAAAATGATTCTTACAGGCTTACAGAATGGCCATTTCGACAACACATATTTGCCAGCATTACCTACATGAAGGCAAAATTTGCATAATTATTGTTAGGTTTCGAAAAGTGTTAAGCTCTGAAAACAGCACTGGGACCATCTGTACAAGTATTTCCACTCAATCATAATAACTGGGCTCAGCCTCCACGCTGTTCAAAACAAGTGTTGCAATTGTGATGACATGATTTACACTACTGAACAAGGCCATGACAGTCTTGTTGACAATTCCAACCTTGGAATCATGGGCGTAATTATGATAGCTGGTTTGTGTCAGTCCTCCATCAATTTACAAGAAGACATCACATGAGAAAATATACCGAGAAGTATCATGCACTTATAACGGTAGTCAACCTCTTTCACCAAGACACTCAACCTTTACACACTTTTGGTTTTTTCTCATACCTTATGATAACATTTCCAGTCGTTCTCGCAACCCTAATTCAATTCAAATTGCCACAATCACTCAATCAGTCACTCGTTGTTGAACATTTTCAATGATAATTCTACTGACTGGCTCGAGCATTGCTTCGTTTGATGGAAGTTCAATTGTCTGGATTCAACCTTCGGTTGCTGAGTCATTAATCGTGGTAATCGATATATATCTGACTTTAACAGCTCTGGTGGATTAAGTAGTTAGAGCGTCCACCTTGAATGCAGGAGGTCGCGGTTTTGAACCCCGGCCTAGTCATACCAAAGACTTACATAAAAATAGTACTAGCAGCTTCTTCACTTTGCGCTCAGGATTAAGAGTTTAATGTTAGGACTGGTCGGTCTTGTGACAGGATAATGTGACTGGGTTTGACATGATGCTACATGTCTGCGGCATGATGCCCAAGTGTTATACATCACTATAAAGTACCACGCAGCAGACATCGTTAAAAATTTAAGTCGCGCTTTGCGTTAACCACTCAGAATTCTAGATATTAATACTGACAAACACAACGTTTATGCTGCTATCGATGAGTTTATTAACAACAAGAGATAAAGTGGAAAAAGAACGATGATATGACGAAACTAAATGAGGATCAACAGGGGAAGAAAATGATGCACGTTAAAGATAATTAAGAATAAAAGAGTGATTAACAGTACAAAAGTTATCAAAAATACTCAAAGGATTTTTATTTTTATTATGGTATCTTTCATATGTTACATGGTGCATGTTTTTAGTTTAAATGAATAATGGTTAAACGGTTGTTATTCAAATTAACCACATATTTCCATTTGATTAATTTAATTAGTATGCTTGCCTATTTCATGTTGATATAAACACATCATCTTCATCATCATCATTAGTCTCATGACCTAGTGTGGTCGTTGAGGCACTGTGCTGCTGAACAGCTGACCAGTTCCCTCCACTTGTCTCGATCATGTGCCAATGCCTGTGTCTCCACAAAACTTTTCCTGGTCCATTCTGTGATGTTGTCAGTCCACTTTTTTCTGTCTACCTCTCCTTCTGCCACCCTGGACGCTGCCCTGTAGGACTGTTGTGGATAGACTGTTGGCTCTAGTGACATGGCCATACCATTTCAGCTTTCTCTTTTTGACGGTGGTTAGGAGGTCCTCATATTGGCCTACTTCGCGCCTGATGGTGTTACGCACTTCTTCATTTGTGATGTGGTCCATGTAGGAGATGCCAAGGATGGTTCTGTAGCATCTCATTTCAAGTGACTGGATTCTTCGTTGTAATTCTGCTGTCAGGGTCCATGCCTCACATGAGTACAAAAAGACTGAGATGACTAGAGCTCGCAATAGTCTGATTTTAGTTTTCAGACAAATATTCTTGTCTCTCCAGATGGGTCATAGCTTTGACATAGCTGCCATTGTTTGTGCTGCTCTTGACAAAATTTCTGCTCTTGATCCCTCTTCAGTGATTATGGAACCATGATATTTGAACTGGCTCACTGTTTCCAATTCATGTCCTCTGACTTTAATCTTGGATGAGATTTGTTTGCCACTATTTGTCATCAGTTTTGTCTTCTCGGCGAAATATAAACACACAATGGATTTAATTCAACGTGCAAAAATAAAAATAAAGTTCTTTTTGATGGAAATGTGATTAATATATATTTTTTTGTGAATATGTAATATTTTTCAAAAAAAAAAATGAAAGACAATGAAACGCATGCTTACATGTAATTATTTGCTAGTGGCATACATAATCACGCATTTCCTATAAGTATAATACAAAAATCCCAAGTAAAAAGCCACATGAACATTTAACGTTGAAGGTCCGAATGTTTAATACAGTAATTATATAAGTAGCGGGTTCATAGAAAAAAAAAATCTAAGTGATAAAAATGCGTGTTTAATGTTCAATAATTTTTCTTATTCTGGATTCTGATGAAATATAAAAATGAGACTATGATCGTCCTGGTTCCTCTTGAACTAATTATTTTTTAAACGCTTCTTTATCGCAAGGTTTGTTCGTGTCATCAGTTGATAGATTTCGCATGGAATTAATACCTTCAGTAATTCAATAAGATGATATTACAGCCTGGAGAAAAACTCTGAACAACAAAGGCAAGCGGATCAGTTAGATGTGATCAATTAATGTTCATGTTGTCATGACAAACTTCAAAGTTAATACTCTCGGCAGCCTGTACTCATACCCAATACACCGGAAATAATATTTATATAATTGTAACGTCTGCAGAGCGACAGAGATATATTTAGTCAAAACATAATGCATGAAAGAGAACAACTGCTTTGCTTGCATCTAGTACAGTGTTGTACACCAATGAAATACAATTAAATTATTTAGTGTTGACTAACATCAGAAAAAGTACATTTTTATAAGTCAATGAAATATTGATAACGAAAATGATTATTTCGATTTTTATTTAAGAGACAAATATGTCTATTTTAATACTAGTCGCTAAAAATAGTTCACAATTTTGAGCGCTATAAATGTATGACATTGTATTATTTTTGACATTAGTTTTGCGTTAAGACAACAAGAAAAGAACAGCTTGACCAAAACTTGTACACTGACAATATAAACAGATATATCTTCATCTTGAGCTGTTAATTGTGTATGACGTTCTAAATGTCTTATAATAAAAAAAATATTTAATATTGTCCTAAGAAATGCGACCTTTAACATGTAAAAAATTGTGCCTAATAGGCCGACAATATAATTTAGGGTTGGATGTGGGCGCTAGGGGCCTATGGCCCAGAATGTTTGTTTAAACTTCTTTTACCTCAACATAATTTGTTTCAATTATGACAGTAGATTTTTCAAAAATCTAATCAGAGCAGGAATATTTTTCAGCTATTTTGGGGATTGAATTTCTTTTTTAAGCTGAGTCCCTCCCGCCGATTTCCCTGTAAATGGTCGGACCCTATTCACTTGTGTATACAAAAATACGAATGCCACATACAAGCAATTATACCATTGCTATCTCGGTGAATCGGTGTTGAATTTCATGTCACAATGACATTGTTGAAAGTTTAATCCTATTTTAATTTAACTGTGATGCAGCGGTTCTAATACAGAGTTGCGTGTTTCTTTAATATGCTGTCTCTTCAGCACTATTACATTTCAATCAATGCAATTTTGTCAGTATTGTTCTCATACATTTGTATTGCCGTTCTTCATTTGGCACAACGAAAATATCGTCAAAATTATATTTTGATTTATATATATTTTAGAGAGCCTCTTTATATTGTGCATTTTGATAGGCACATTTCTGACAGCTGTAAAAGCATTAGTCTACAAAGGCAATACTCAGCTGTAACATGTGCCTTGATACATGGTCATGTTTCTTCATAGTATAAACATTGCTATGTTATAAAGAAAATAGTACAAAAAGTGGTGATTCCGCGATACAACTTTATGCTCATGATAACATCACTAGTATCCTCTGGTAACACACACCGAGAATTGCAGTCAAATAATGATGCGGGATATCATGGTCTATGTTGTTTGTGATTCTGATGACTTCAAGAAACTAACATTGTCACAAAATTTCTTAAGCTTTCATCTCAAACTGAAATTTCAAATCATCTTATTTGTATAGTTTTGAAAATAACTGGATCTTCATCTGAGGAAAATTATATGAAACGATGATACAATAATTATTTAGTTTCAAATTTGAACGTGATAAAATGAATTGACCCTTAATGCTTTAAAATTGTATTTAGAAAAATGATTAAAATTTTTTCAAAGATGTACCAAAAGAAAAATAAAACAATCTACGGGGCTCACAAGACATGGAATAAACTACCACGAGACCATGGTCAGCCTATTATGATTTGGTACATTGTTCACTGTGGGTTTTTGGTTAGAGAACACTATTTAGACGAACTAAAATCATTATCCATTCACTAAGAAGTTAAACACTGGATTTACAACACAGTCAGATGATAACAGAGTTATGTTTTTAAGGTGAGGTTTCAAGATATATAATTCATAAGAATAAATCATGCACCAAGTAGTGTCATATGTGAGAACAGAACTGAGAATCAATTAAGTTTATAAGCAATATAACAACGGATGTATGAAAATGAGACAACTGGTTTGAAAAACACAAAAATATAGTTAAACTCCACAACTTCTCAAAAATAAAGAAGGAAACACAGGTGATAGAAATAACTACACAGATAAAAAAGGTACAGACTCACATTCGTGTAATTATATGCTAATGAAAACATGCAAATTAGGTAGTCTACGATGACCGTGAAGCAATGATCAATATACTACAAATGTATAAACCTACTGTACTTCAAATGGACGTGAAAAAACCTTCCATTTCTTCTTTTTGCAACTGAGAACAATTGGCTCTGTGAGAAGGATATAGATTAAGCTTTTCAAAACGAACACATACTATTTGCCTTATGAGATATTTTAATTTTGGTTTCATATATTTTCATATGAATGTTGCGAAAAAAAAAATTCGTAATGCAAAGTAAAAGGAATATTGCATAATGAACTCCGCCATACTATTTATTAACGTCCTAAGTACAGTTTTTATTTTCCTCTCATATAAGGTAAAACTGTAAAATGAACTCTGCTATGATTGATTCTAGGGTGCATACATTTTTTTTTAAATCAAGCAACTTTTTAAAATCAACGCGGTCAATTTTTTATTATAAAGTTTACCGAAATAGTAGTTAACCATTTAAATATCAAGCAAACTATTATGTAAAATCAAGTTTGTATTGCTCCTTTATGAATTTCTAACGAAATAACAATACATATATTTAATATCAAGAAAAAAACTTTCAAATCAACTCCAAAATGTAGCATAGGCTAAATGTGATGTCTAAACTTAGAAGGAAAAGCTTTGTGTTCATGGGACAAAGATGCCTAACTACAAATACTAATATATCATCAACGCAAACTTTACTTTCCAACTATTAACACCTATGCATAAACTTATTTTGTACTGACTGCTCAGGTGGTCTAATAGTTAGAGCGTCCGCCTCGAGAGGTCTTGGGTTCGTTCCCCGGCCGAGTCATACCAAAGACAAATAAAACTAGTACTAACAGTTGCCTCGCTTGGCGCTCAGTATTAAGAGGTTAGTGTTAGGACTGGTAGGCCTGGTGTAAGGATCATGTGACTGGGTGGGACATCATGCTATATGTCTACGGCTTGATTCCCCATTGCTAGACATCACTATAAACTGCCACACTGCAGGCATCGTAGCAATATGACTGAAGCTTTTTAAAGCTTTGTTAAAAATTCAAATCACACACACACTCTTTTGTACAAAATATATAAAAACACGAATGTAAATTACTAACTTTTATGATAAGGATAAATTCAGACCTCGGGGACCCGAGTGGCCGAGTGGTCTAAAGCGCTCTCCGTTACAGATTACTGCCATCTCACCTCTGTCTGCGTGGGTCCTAGTCTCCTATTCGGCCAATGTGGGTATGTGATAAAGCTTGCCAGTAGCTTCTCGAGGGTCGGTGGTTCTTTCCGGGGTTTTCCCGGGTTCTTCATCCACCATTAATACTGGCCGCCATGTATAGCCTATCGTGTGCTGAAAAATGGCGTTAAACCCCACAGCAACAAAAAATTCAGACCTAACTTTGCAACTGCATGTTTATTAATAAGGAATAAGAGCTGAAAACGTATATTGAACAGCCATATTTAATGCATCGTAAATATACGCTTATTAGCCGATACCAAGTGCAATCATTGCAGACCTATATCTTTCGCCTCATACTGAGCTTGCAGATCAGAGTCGATAGTGCTTGTTAGGAGTAATCAATCTAACAAACTGTTCCGCTAGCGCGTTATACGGCATAAAATAAGGATATATGTTGTTTGCAGTTGGATTCGAGTTATACAGCATCTGAGATTTATCATGGACATGATCATGCTCTCTCCCCCCATCTTTCTCTCTCTCTCTCTCATATTAAATTCAATAATGAATTTATAAGGATGTATTCAGTGGGATGGATCCGCTAGCTGCTGCTACCTACTTTCTGCTGACAAAACAATACACCATCTGACATGAGAACGTTTGCAATGTGATTTCCACTAACACAGGCTTCAGCAGCCTTTTCCTGATCCTTGGGTCCGTCTGTGTAAATTCGTGTGAAGTTATTAAGTTCGATGCTTTTGCTCGTCGTGTAGAGTAAAAGTACTTTTCGTTGAGGTTTTTCGGATATGCACGTTATCTGGAATTTGGAAAGATCAATGTTTGTAATGCCAGGCTGGGATATATTCTAATGCCAAATGTGGGTATTACATTTGATTTGCTTTGGTTACATTTGGTTTGTTTTGGTAAAATGTTTTGTATCTGAGTTGTAAAAGCAGGGATCAAAGAATCTGAACTTAATTTTAGGGCACATTGCATGGACATAATTTCTCAGCGATGCATTAGAGGCGTTTCTTTTGCTTCTGCCAAAGGGATTTCACATTCGAATGTCCTCACTGCTCCCAGAGCGAATCTTATTCCTTGGTGGTGAATCGGGTTAAACATCTTTAATTATGACCATAAACAGCACAGTCCAGTTTGGATTGGATAAAATTTATAATGTGAATTAGAAGACAACACCTAAAAGCTTCGTTTGCTAAACTACTGGTATAGATGTTACGTCCAGCGTGGGTTTATGTTCATCGTGGTCTTTTCGTAACTGACATAAAAACATAAATACTGTTTTTGATTTTGAGAACTCGAAACCTTTGGAATTGCCATAGTTTTTAATCTTGTTTATAGTTTGTTGTATATTTCTTTCAGTTGTATGCATCATCTTCGATTGATAGGGTATTATGAGATCATCAACATATAAGGCACAATCCAGGAGCCAAGCACTTAATAATGTTAGTAATTGATAAGTTGAAAAGCTTCACAGAAACAATAATGTCCTGGGACAGATCCATCTTTTATTCATATATATTAGAGGGGATGGAGCCCACATGTACCTTAAATACCCTCTTTGAGAGAAAGTTCGATATCAAAGCGGGTACATGGCCTTTTTGACCAAGACTGTCCAGGTCATTCATTATCCCTTATTTCTAACTTATATCATAGGTCTTTCCTGAATCGAACATATACTAAATTGAGCAAAATCCGTATTTCTAAATTGTTTATGTATCTTAGTATAGAGATTTTCATATTAAAACGCTATACAACCCCTGTCTCATTACCAGCATACCGTAAAAAATGTTTATAAACGGATTTGTTCAGGTAGAGATGTGTCTCAGTTCTCTTCTAAACTTTTGGTGTATTAATTTTGGTCCACACGTAAAGTATTAAGACTACAATAACAAACGAAATATTGAAGGTTCAAGCCAATTGAATATAACACCGCACATGCACTGATTGCTTAGCTGAAACACATTTAACTGGACGTGATTTCAAATCAAAGTTTAATTCGATAATATTCATGATCAACGACTGTTATCATTGAAAGCAGTGTTGTATCGCAATTATTGTTTGGAATATATCGATGATTTTATATCAATTTGGGAACCTACTATAACGATAAATTGTTTACATTTTCAATCTGAATGTTCTCAATGAAAGGTAAGTTGGTCCTATGTAGATATTTAGAGTGTGTCCCCAACTAAACGAATTTGGACGTGTGTTGCTGCAGGATTGGAAAACGGTAGTAATCCGGGAAATAGTCATATGAAGAAAAGAAAGAAGTTCAACAATATACTTCCATTCTATGTTTCAATTAATGTACACGCACTACTCTCATGTAAAAAATGGCCAAAAAATTCATCTATATAGGAAGAATTTCAATTATAGGGGCATTCTGATCTTAACAAAGAAAAGGAGGGGAATGTCTAGCAAATATTTATTTGAAAGGAGTGCGTGGACAATGATTTTCATACAAAAGAGAAGTTAATCTTTGAATCTACTTTCTCCTTCGCTGACTTAAATATTCAGTTTTTCTGCGAAGTGGTCCTTTGGGCCATCAAAGAAATAACGAGTTAAAGTTATTACCATTATCAAAGGAAGATGTTTTCTGGAACATGCATGTCATTGTATTTTATTCGGACAGACACCGAACCGTATGAAGTATGTTAAGCATTTTTTGGAAAATTGCAAATGTTAAGAAAAACACAATGATTTCAAAGTAGAAAAAGCAAGAAACCTGGCTTAACAGACAGCGTTCAGAGCTCCCATTACGTCGCAAAGCTGGTTTCACAAAATAGAGAAAAAATGCAATAGTGTTATATAACCGATAGCATAAAAATATTCCCCAAATTTGTAATAATTGCAAACATTTTTGTACGTTGTTTAACATCCATCTTTTATGCTAAAATTGGCAATAGGTAGATGTTAAACGACGTGTGTTAATACTAGCGCAGCTAAGAAAATGCATTACACGGCGCATTATTATGCTATTTTGGGATATGTTTTTTGAATTCCCTGATAGCAAAACTGGGTACAATTGTACACAACATACATTTTAATCCTTAAGTACAAATATGTTCACTCTGACTGACAGAATGAATAAGAAAAGTGATGTGCGTATTTTATGCGTATACTTTTTACTCTGCGCGCGTTTCTTGCTATTGGGCACAGATAGATAATTCAGTTCCCTTAGAAAGTAATGCTAACGTTAGGCTAGTTTGATAAAGCTTTCATACAAAGTTTGGCATAACACGTTTACATCTAAGGAACGATCTATCCAAAGAGAAACTTTGAAAGTGAGTAAATGTATGGTTAGTTTTTGAGAAACATACTAATGAAGATACCAACTACAAAATCTGCCTCTTTGAGATCTTTCAATTTACAGTAAGTAACACCTGTGATGTGATAGCGAAGAAAAAATATGCCCATACACAGGCTTACTTCAAATAAATGTCATTAATTTTGTTTTCCACCACGGATAGGCTGGTCCCTTAGGTCATGTTCAATTATTTATCTGTGGTCCTATACTATAAAATGTCAATTGCTTATTAAAACGGCTGGAGCATCTGAATGAACAGGAAAAAAGCGGTGTATATGGCAAGCTTCCTTAGATTTCAGGAGGAAAAGCGGTAAGGACATATTAATTTGTAAAGGAATGGTTTTAACTCTAAGGGTCTGGTATTGAGTTTGGAAAATGAACATAAGCTTAAATGTTTTGTTGTCAGTTGTATTAGGAAATATAACATCTAATATTACAGGGTGGAGTAGGGTGTTGATTTTGAAACATTGATTACAAGTTCATTATTGGTTCACTGTTGCTATTTATTTAAAGTTTAGTTTTATCTTGTGGAGATTAGTGGTAGGGTGTTGATGGCTCAAAAGATGAAAATTATTTAGTGTTTGGGAGGTTGTATGTTATCTGACCTATGTAATGACATTTCAACAACGGGGAGGGCGAATATCCTCTAAATGGATTTCCCTCCATTTCGCAAAATAAGCTTTCTTCGAAATCACAAAAATGTGTCCGTGAGCAAAATATCGCGATCGCGTCGGTGTCAAGTCGAGAGACAGCAGCCCTGTTGCTGCTCTTAATTGAATCATTTTCATATCAATAATGACAAACGTCGGAAAAGCATACAGCACTAGATTAGCTCGAGAGCGACTAGAGGCAATCAACACATTTCTTCCTGTCCGTGATAGTGTCAAACAAAAACTTTAGGAACGTCAAGAATCTCAGGTTGAATTTAGAGAGGGTACAGAACAATTATTTAAACCAATTGTTGAACCAACCAAAAAGATCGCTTAGACTACACTAGCATCAGAAAAGGTTATCGCGGAACTACCAAAACAATTACCGAAGCTATGGAGTCTGCCAACAAAACACGTGCTGAAATCTGGGATGTTAAAAATTCCACAAATCAGTAAAAAATATAGACGCGAATATGAAGAATTTGTTGAAAAAGTTAATGAAATAAAAACGGGTGCTTCAACGCCAACAAAGCAGCAATTTCGACCACGAGACAACCATCATCTGACCCGGGTTTAACCGGAGGTGGTTTAAGAAGTGGCCTTATTGCCTGTCCTAATAATATTCTCGAGGACGTGTAACGGTTAGAAATTCTGATTGGGGGTAAACGAGCTGGAAATAATTCTCCGGAAATAACCGATGAAGCAGCTGATATTTGTCGACGATTATTTCAAGGCGGTATCATGGACATTAATGTTTATCGGGAATTCATTGATGAAATCGTTGATGACTATCATAGTGACTAGTTGTTATCGCGATTAGATAAATGAATAATAAATAAGATAATCATACATAATGCTCATCGTAGACCTATAGCGGTTAGGGTGATAAATTCGCGATTATCAACCTATAAAGCAACTTACGGAGATGGACTCGGTGATGTTGTTCAGGGTTTATTCAGCAGGATAGCCCCCAAAGCAATACCGATCGCAAAACAATTATCAATGAAAGCTATTGCCCTTGTTCGTGATAAAGCTCCTGGTGCTATTGGTAATGTAAAGCGTTCTTGGCAATCAAGGACAGACTAGCACGATTAATACGCAAACCAAAAGCGATCCAACCAGTGTAATTACCACGCACTGAAGTAATGCCCGCGAATGTCAGTAAAGTAATAAATCAAGCCGCAAATCAAAAACTAGCAGCCTTGATAGGTCAAGGGACTGAACAAATAAATAGAAGTCTGATATCAGGAAGTGGTCTTCGTGTTAGACAATAACAAATTATAATAAAATGTTTAAGCGTATATCTGATCCATTGTTTGACATGAATGCACCAGTACTCAAGGTTGAGTCTGTGCTTGATTATCAATATTATTGTTATGAAGCAGTATCGCCAAATCAACGTGGACGGATTGAATTATGAGTTCAGGATACAAGTAGATATTTTTTGCCCGCTGAAGCATTTTTTGAAGTCACAGGTGAACTTGTAACAAATGTTGCTGCTAATACACCATACGGAGCTAATGCCAGAGTTGGCTTTGTTAATAATGGCATCATGGCGTTATTCAAAAGTGCTATATACATGATAGATGGGAAAGAATTTGAGATAAACCAAGATGATGTTGACGTTGCTACAACGATTATGGGTCTAGCATAATGCTGACCATCCCGATGGGAGACCTGATCCTGTAAGACGACCAAGAAACTTTTCCGACAACAATGACGCTGATGTGTGGCCGGTGGTTTATAGCAATCCAAATTACAACTTAGGATTTAGACCACGTCAATTAATATTAAAAGGTGATCGTAGAAGATTTTCATGTGCAATTCCACTGTCCCACATCTTTGGATTTTGCAAAAATGTCAGAAAGGACATTTTTGGAGCCAAACATACAATTTTTCTTCATCGAAAAGGTGATGATAATGGTGCTATCTGGAGAAAAAATGGCACTGCTGATGGTACAGTAATATTATTTAAACTCTCATTGTAGATGCCGGCAATGACTCCATCACTCACTTAAGAACAGCGGCTACTTTCTTTTATGGATCAAGGCGGTAAATCAATAGTATCGTGGTCAACAACAACTACCGAAGGTAATCAAAATCCTGTCGACGGTTTATTTACTTGGCATATATCATCACAGCAAGGTGTTTCTGCACCAAGACATATCTTTGTTGCATTTCAAGATGCTGCACGATTAAACAATCAAGAAAGACATCCAGTGGTAGTTAACAAACTTGGTGCCTCTGCAGTATCTTTAAGAATAAACCGACATCAAGAACCATCCGAGGATATATTATTGGATTTTAACGAAAATTATGTAGCACGTGCATATCATCGTTTGATGACATTTATGGGACGTAATCAAAATATTGATACTGGTTTGCAAATATCGCAGTTAGATTTTACATCTTTGTATCCGATTTATTACTTTTCGCTTGAACATCTTGATTTAGTTAAGTAATCTGTCGTTGATATACATTTTTGAGCTAGCGTAGCCTCAGGTGGTGTTCGTTACAGAGTAATTGCAGTTATACTCAGCGATAAAGCAATGTTACTTGAAGGTGCTGGTGGGCGAATGAGAGTCATTGATGCCCCAGTGGAAAACATGTAGACAATTAGACCAACCGTGTTATTATAAAACTGTAATATAGTCACGTTAATGCACTCTGACTCCCGGTCAGGTGAAAAAATTACAATCAAAAATACGCAAGCGCATGCGGGACAAAATAACATTGAAGCGAGATCAAATTGCTAGTGGTGGCCCAAACAAGTTATCGTTGACTAAAACTCAAATAAAACACTTTAATAAAGCTCAGCAAGCAAAAACCGGAGTTCAACTTGATTTCGCTCCAAGTGCCATCAAAGACATGATTAAAACCGTTGATATATTTCCACTTCTCGCAGCAATGCCAGCATTAATTGCTGCTGCTGCACCAGCTGTCGCAAAGGCAGCCGCTTAGGTGCTGCTGGAACTGCTGCTGGAATGGCATTAAAGAAAGCAACTGCAAAGGGAATTTTACACAAGGAAAACTTAAAATAAAGATCATCACGGACACGAAATCCAACAAGTCGCCCAAAGAAGTCAAATATGCCTCAGCCGGGTCGTCTAAGATTACCAGTGGAACAATACGGAGCGGGTCTAAGACTTCCAGGAACTCCGCCCTCATGGTACCCGAAATGTTTTTAACAGACGCAACGCGTCTCACACCGATGTCAAATTTTTATTTACTCGATGCCGCTAAGCAACACAAAATATAAAATTTCAGAGGTATTTTTATGCGAAATTAGTTACCAAGGCAACCGAATATTAAAGAAACAGAAATTATTAATCTTGATAACAGTGATGGTCCAGGAACTCACTGGGTTGCTTACGCGATCTATCCACGTGGAATTGTTTATTTCGATTCGTATGGGTTAGCACCACTAGATGAATTTTTAAAATATGTATAAAACGCTCCAAGTACTCCAATTTGGTACTCAACGCTACCAACACAAAGATTAACCGATCCACCAATATGTGGCCGTGAAGTAATTAATGTGCTTGACGCGTTATCAAAATCAACCAAACCACTCACAAAGTCGTGCACGAGTATACAAGTAACCGCTTCGTTTTAAACAGATCTTAAATTATAATGGTTGATATTTACGGAAGATTTCTCAGGAAAGTAAAGGGTAAAAAACGCGATGATATTGATTTATCAAAATTTGCGACCAAAGATGAAATATCTGATCTTATGAACTTGTCCGGGGTTGACCGAGATGAGGTTGTTGTTTTCCAAGACCGATGCGGTGAGTTAAAAACGAGCAGCATCAAATGGAAAGATACAGTTCGACAAATTCTCGGGGCGGTCACGGATAACAACTCTGAGTTTACCGACGGTGGTAGAATCAAAGACTCAAGTATATCGGTTGCAACCATCAGAGATGAAATTGCAAGAAACGTTGCTAATCGTTTGAAAAACACTGGTGATACAATGACAGGTGAACTCAACATGAACGGGAATAAAATAGTGGTTTTAAGAAATCCAACATCCGACGAAGATGCCACGACGAAAAAGTATGTAGATTGCAGCTACAAGACCGTAGATGGTAAATTATCCACGTTGCGGGCCGAGTATGACGTTCACGTAAGGGAGTTTAACAATCTCCGTAAAAACTTTAGGAAGCTTAATAAGTCGCGGATAAATTCTTTGGTGATCCGCTTACCGTTCATATAAAACTCTCTGATATCAAGACGAACATTGACACAACCAAACAAACACTAGAAGATACCGTAAGTGGAATTCCTGAGATCGTTAACAAATTTAGTCTGATTAAAATCCCACCTGTAGTAACTTCCGGACATATTAACAACATCGTGTACACAGTATCATCAGGATTCGCAACATGGTCAAAACAAAATAATACTATCAAACATATCCCAACAGTTACTGGTGTGTATATTCTGTCTGTGTTCAGTGCTGCAAAATGTGAGATATTTACAAAATATCTTAGGAGGCATTCAACCGATAAGTTTTCCGGGCTTGTGACTGTTATCTTAAATAGCAGAACCGAAGAAACATTTATACTGGAAGCAGCCGATAAGAAATTAACCGCAACATCTTACCTGTGGTGTCTGGAATTTGTAGCTGAAACACCTCAATTGGTTAATGCGTAAACTATTAATGTCAACAACGACATTACATCCACAACATTACAGATACGATCAAGTACGTGAATGGCAAGGAGAGTTAAAAGAATATCATCAATGAGTATACGTTAAAAGTAAAAAAAAAAAAATACCGGCGGCGTGTAATCGTGTTGGATGCTATAGTTTATTCAGTATCTGCGGTAGTTGCTTCCACCGGAGTAGTATTATCAATGCTAACGCCAGTAACTGTAATAGCGGGAACAATATGCGTTTCATCATCGATTGCCATCGGTGGTGTTTTTAATATGATTGAGAAAAAAAAGTCCACGTGCATGAGCACAAAACTCAACGACGCAGTTATAAAATTAAACACAGCCACGTACGCATACTCGAAATTATCGTCGTTGATATCATCAAGCCTCAGCGACGATAAAATATCAGATTCCGAATTCGCGATGATGCCAGAGACATACAATGAAGTAATAAGCCAAAATTTGAAGGAAGAAAAAATAAATAATGATAGAACTAACTCCGTCAAGAATCATCCCTGAATCGTTGCAGGTACCGATACCAGCGAAGTCATTTTTACCACGGATAATCAATCACGATATTAACCCGAGTTACAAAGATCATTTACTTGGCATAAAAAGTGTAACGTTAGGTAGTGAATTTAGCTTCTTTGGTAACAATATTACGTTGCATTTTATTTATGAATGTACCCCCACAGCAGTAACTAGTTTTACCCTAGGAGAAATTATTAGATATTTTCAAGAAATCAACCGAGAACATAAAACACAACTAGAAAAATTGCGGCAAAGCTTCCAAGAACATCTTTTTGATATTACAATTTCACGCAGAAAAATCATTAAACAAATTGAAATATTAAATCAACTCATATCCGACATGGAATATATTAACCAGCGAGCAATTCAAGCAATAATTAATACTGAAAAGATAGACCACAGACAACAGTATTTAAACGAGTATTCGATAACAGAAGCTGAACTAAGAAATTTTAAACTTCCCGGGTATAACGCAGTCAAGTTAAGAAAATCAGTCAATGATACCATTAATGAGTTCTTTCCATTTGAAAGAAAAATAAAATAATAACGAGAGAACAACTTCAGCAGATAATAATGGCAGCAACGAGGCTGCTGTCTATCGACTTCACACCGATGAGATCGCGAGTTTTTGCTTACGGACACATTTTGTGTGATTTCGAGGAAAGCTTATTTTGCAAAATGGAGAGAAATCCATTTAGAGCTATTCGCCCTCCCTGCTGCTATTTCTATACATCTTTCCCAAGCTGGTCCAATGGCAAGACTCGAACCCGTACCCTGCTGGTTGCGAGTCTGACACGCTAACATCTACGTTCCAGCAAAAGTAGAAAGACAGTGCGCATTTTGTTAAAAAAGCATATGAAGCCGTCAATAATAAATTTAAAAATGGATAGTATGTGATGACACACAGGAAATATACGTTTCCCTCCATTAAAGTAACAGTTACACATTTAAATTTCACGAAAGGACAAAATTGTAATTGCAGAGGTTACAACCTCAAAGCAATAATCCCAAAATCTACTCAAGAAGATATAAATAACAAATGGATGGCAATTGCAATAAATTGAGAAGTTAGATACCATCACCAGGTTTAATATATTTATAAATTAGTATCTTACAAAATTACATTTTATCTTGAGAGAACTCAAGACAGAAAGAATACAAGAAACCACTCTAGACCAAAACATAAACAAACACCAAACTGAAGTTAAAACTGAAAACCATTCAGGTCTTTAATGTGCATTTGAATGAAACAATCCCATTAAAATGAAAATCGCGCTGACCTTTAAGTGCATTCGGACGTGATACAAGACACTATTTTGTTATTAATTCTGCAGTGAAACCAATGTGTCTGTCAACATTCAAAATATTTTCTCGAATTAAACTTTATTAGATCCGTCAGCAAGTGCTTTCCTTGAAACAAGGAAAATCTGAAATTGCTTATATTTCTAGAATGGGCTTATCTATTTGCTGGGAGTTTCGTTGCGTCGTGGTACATCAAATTTTGGATCTTTTAGTTTCTTGTGTAGGTATATGGTACTAATTTAGTAATAATCAGGTAAACGTAGTTGTTAGAGTAATACATCTCAGAAAATCATGAGAGTATCATTTATATATCATTCAGAGATTTTAATGCCTTCATCAACTGTGATATGAAAATTTTAATAATGTTTTATGTTCGTTACTTGTCCAATTAATTGTATATCGATAGTGAAGCTCCATCTATTGGAATTACATTAATGTTTAAGTCATCGATTCTTATGCAGAAGCTATTTATAAAGAAACTTTTCCTGAGAGCATGTGCTGCGGTTGAGAGCTGTCACTCAATTGTCTGAATCTTCTGGATAAGGTTTGCGGTGGACATATTTTACAGTAGAATGATATAATGCAATAATCACAAGTAAAAAATTGCAAAATTAATTTGTTATTACATATTTCATATCACTAGATATAAACGTCTAAGAATGTTAGAGGACATTCAGTGACATTCAATATTTTTAAACATTCAAAGACCTACAAGGACGAATGACATCTAGGTAGGTCAAGTGAATTATGGACATATCAACTGAGTGTGGTGCAGTTTACATCAGGAAGGTAGCCAGTGTGAGGAGTATTTGCCTTATTATTATGACTGGTATATCTTAGACATTTTGCTTTTATTTATATCAATATTTAGTCACTCCGGTTAAGGTTGATATTTTAAACCCATTATTTATTTTTGCTTTTATATATATATATATATATATATATATATATATATATATATATATCGTTGACTTCATAAACATCCGATATCTAGTGCGCTGTTAATCAATGATACATGAGCAACATCTTCAGTATATCTCAAAACATAAGAGAAATCCCAGATACACAGTTTAGATTATGCAGGGCACATAAGCAATACCATTATATATTTCAAATGAGTAATAATTCTTCTGTTTGTAGAAAGACCTGGGATACATCTGGTACTGATCTACACTTATAACATGTATAATATTGAGAAATATAAAAGAAATGGAAAATATTGATCAGCTTCTATTTAAATTAAATGATACATTATACTATTAATTTATTTTATTTGGAGCACACACATTTGGTTCAAATTGTTGTAACTTCTGTGTATATCAACCTACTTTTCATAAACAGTTGAACCTGCAAATTAGTTTTGAAGAATGCACCTAACTTTTATCACTTTTTGTGAAATATTGTTTTGAAAAGTATGCAAGGCACGGTAGTTTAAGATGGGCATTTATGTCATTTGTTATATTTATAACATCGAGTTCTTACGCCCGGAAAATATCGATAACACCTCCACCAATTTTTATCATGTGACGGTCTTAATATATATTTTCTTGTGGCTCAGGATTTATAAATATATGATATAATACCATGACATCGCAATGAAGGGACTTATTATGCGACATTTTGTACACATGTGGACTTTTACAGGCATTTTGAACAAGCTTAATGGCAGCTGTACCTACATATTCTGGGATGTAATATATGACAGGTAATTTCTAGAAATAAAATGTACCCGGTTTGTGTACCTAGCGAACGAAGTATTTGTATTTGCAGTCATATGTGCTCGATATATAGCTTGTGATAAGAAGGTTACATTGCAAAAAGAGGCAAAATAAAACAGAACAAAATATACGTCGGAAGAGAACTGTCTTTGCAACTACAAGATTGTTCAGGTCAATTTAGTGAACATCAGATTATTTTGTTAAAAAGAGTCATCTCAAATAGATGTGATACTTGAAGAAAATGTTCGTCATATCAGCATTTAGCTTAGTAGCATGAGTGTCCCCTGTGTCTAAGGGTATGGATGTTTTGGTGTTACTATTTTATGGACATAATTGTGATGTCGTTTGTTTTCATAAGTATATATGTGTATAACCATTAATTTCTATTTATCGATTATTATTACATTACATAAATTTCAACCTATATAATTCAGAAATAGTTTGTATTCTTTTCCTACAATAAGTGCCTTGATACATAACCTCTTTATTAATAGCTAATGACATAACTGGAGATAAGCGAGTGGTTAGTCCACTTGTAACTCACAAGCCTTGTATGGCTCAAAGAGTTTTTTCATAGAAGTAGGAATCCATGCCTTATTTCAGTTTGCGCCGTTACTAGAGCCATGGGGCAAAAGATCTGCTGAGAGTGATGTTGATCAGGCTATTATTCCTCTAGCTGAAACATATATAGGTCATATCGTTTAATAAGGTCACTTTTAATCCTAGTTTGGATCAATCAAGAATATTTGATTTCAGCGATACTCTTTCGGCTACTCATTCTCGTAATTTTAATCCGGTAATAAAATACAATCACTAGTTGTCTCACAGTAACAATATCTTGAGAACTCCAGTTTGTTTTAGAGACTGATCATCGAAACTGATGTTACACAAGTACCAGCATGTTATTTTGTTAACAATATTAACCTTATGAGAAAATAGGGGTACCTGATGTACCAACCGTTGATGAGTGGTTACTCAGCTATCAAATTGTTGTTTTAAGTCCTACCAACAGGACGTTCATAATCTGACCCAGAAACTTCATTTGTCTGGTCATTAAGCAGTCATTAAGACCTATCAAAAGATCGTAAGTCGTTCTTAATGGGATTTGTACCTGCTTGTTCTGGGATGTAATATATGACAGGTAATTTCTAGAAATAAAATGTACCTGGTTTGTGTACCTAGTGAGCGAAGCATGTGTATCTAGAGACACATTTGCAGTCATATGTGCTCGATATATGGCTTGTGATAAGAAGGTTACAGTGCAAAAAGACGCAACATAAAACAGGACAAAATATATATCGGATGAGAACTGTCTTTGCAACTACACGATTGTTCAGGTAAATTTAGTGAACATCAGATTATTTTGTTAAGAACAGTAATCTCAAAGAGATGTAATACTTGCAGAAAATGTTCGTCATATCAGCATTAAGTTTAGTAGCATGAGTGTCCCTTGTGTCTAAGGGTATGGATGTTTTGGTGTTACTATTTTATGGACATAATTGTGATGTCGTTTGTTTTTTAGAGTATATATGTGTATAACCATCAATTTCTATTAATAGATTATTATTACGTTACCTAAATTTCAACCTACATAAGTCAGAAATAGCCTGCATTATTTTCCTACAATAAGTTCCGTGATATAAAACCTCTTTGCCGATTGAATGTGTTCATTTATTAATAGCTAATGACATAACTGGAGATAAGCGAGTGTTTAGTCCACTTGTAACTCACAAGCCTTGTATGGCTCAGAGAGTTAATTCATAGAAGTAGGAATCACCGCCTTATTTCAGTTTGCGCCGTTACCAGAGCCATGGGGCAAAATATCTGCTGAGAATAATGTTGATCAGGACATTGTTCCTCTAGATGAAACATATATGGGTCATATCTTTTAATAAGGTCACTTTTAATCCTAGTTTGGATCAGTCAATATTTTTTATCTCAGCGATACTCTTTCGGCTACTCATTCTCTTAATTGTAATTCGGTGATAAAATACAATCACTAGTTGTCTCACAGTAACAATATCATGAGAACTCCGGTTTGTTTTAGAAGCTGATCAGCGAAACTGATGTTACACAATTACCAGCATGTTACTTCGTTAACAATATTAACCTTCTTAGAAAATAGGATTACCTGATGTACCCAAGGTTGATGTATCAACTAGACGTTCATAATCTGGCCCAGAAATTCAGTTGTCTGGTCATTAAGGATTGATTGATTGATTGATTATTTTTAACGGCGCATCAGCACTGTAAGGCTATTTAGAGCCAAACAAAATGTTATGTGTATAATCTTTTAAAAATTATAAAAGTCTCATATCGACCAGCGATATAAAAAAACCAAATAGTTCAAATTAAAACGGTAAGATGATAACGGTGCAAAATAAAGCTTCCTGATCAACGGGGGATTTAAATGTTGTATGTTAATATAAAAATGCACAGGGTGAGAGCATAAAAGTTAGGGCTTAGTGTAAATATTCACTGCTTTCAGGAACTCTATAATACGAGTGACGTTTATAGTATCAAAAAGTTCCTTCATGTCACGCACATTGTAATACTGATTGCGCGTAGGTTGCAGGTCAAAACACTGTTTGACAGTGAATGGTTCATTGCAAGAAACGCACTCTGGTGGGTCGTCACCTTTATGTATGTGGGAGTGGGTGATATAAGTATGACCACTTCGGATTCTTGCAATAACTACCTTCTCCCTACACATGGTTCTGTAGGCAAGAGTCCATTCTCCTAGAGTTGGCTTGATTGCATGAAGTTTGTTATTCAATGCATCATTCCATGATGCCTGCCACTTCTGACATAAGGACCTTCTGACACTCAGTATACGGTATTTTAAAGTCAGATGGTTCTTGAGTAAGGGCCATTTTAGCAGCGCGATCCGCTTTTTCGTTACCTTTAATACCAATATTGCTACGTAACCAACAGTATATTATATCGTGGGAAACACTCATCTCGGTATTTTTGACGAAAATGTTTTTCAATAATGGATTCTCCAGTTTTCTATTGTGTAGTGACTGCAGTACTGATAGTGAATAACAGAAGATGATGCTGTTTAAAATACGTTTGCTTTCTATATGTTGCAGAGCAAGGTCTATTGCTCTGATTTCGGCTGAAAAAATTGATGCTCCATTGATAAGCGAACTTGCATTGTGTGATTTCCACAAAGGAAGGCTGCATCAGCCTTTTCCTCATCCGTTGAGCCGTCGGTATAAATTCTTGTGTAGTTTTTATATTCGCTGAGGAGTTCTTGATAACATTTGTGGAAGACGGAAGGGTTTGTCTCAGATTCTTTTCCATCGTGTAGCATAAAAAGTACTTTTGGTTGTTTAAGTAGCCAGGGTGGTGTTTCGGAGATGGACATTTTCTGAATTTTAGAAAGATCATTTTTTATACTGTCAAGGCTGATTGATATTCTAATGCCAAAGGAAGGTATGGCGTTTGGTTTATTTTCGTATAAGGTTTTGTATTGGGTTGAAAAACAGCCAAGAAAAGCAGGACTCAGAGGGTTTGATTTTAATTTGAGAGCATACTGTGCGGAAAGCATTTCTATACGATGCGATAATGGTGGTTCGTTCGCTTCAACTAGCAGGCTTTCACACGGGGATGTTTTAAATGCTCCCAGAGCCAGTCCTATTCCCTGATTATGAAATGGATCAAGCATTTTAAGATAAGATTTTCTGGCTGAACCATATACAACGCAACTATAGTCCAGTTTGGAGCGAATAAACGTTCTGTATAAATTCAGGATAACTTTTCTCTCAGCACCCCAGTCAGCGTGCGCTACTACTTTAAATAGGTTAAGTGCTTTTAAGCATTTAGCTTTCAAGTTCTTTAGGTGTTGAATAAAGGTCAGTTTTCTGTCAAAGATTATACCTAAAAATCTGTTTCCTCAACAACTGAAATAGGTGTTCCGTCCAGCGTGAGGTTAGGTTCATCGTGATTTCTTCGTAACTGACAGAAATGCATGCATACCGTTTTTGATTTCGAGAATTTGAAACTGTTTGCATTGGCTCAATTTTGAATCTTGTTTATATTTTGCTGCAGTTGTCTTTGAATTGTATGCATGTCCTTTGATCGATAACATATTAGAAAATTATCAAAGTATAAACAGCAATCCACATCAGGAGCCAAACACTTGGTAATGCTATTAATTTTGATGTTAAAGAGCGTCACAGATAAAATACTGCCCTGGGGCACACCCATCTCTTGGTCGTGCAGATCTGAGAGGGTAGGGCCCACTCGTACTTTGAATTCTCTGTCTTAAAGAAAGTTGGATATGAAAGAGGGCAGACGGCCTTTTAGACCTAGATCGTGCAGGTAATTTAGTATCCCGTACTTGCATGTCGTGTCATCGGCCTTTTTTAAATCAATGAAAACCGCTTCTAAATGTTCTTTCTTAATAAATGCATCGCGAATAAATGTTTCCAGTCTAACCAGACTATAATTGGTGCTACGGCCATATCGAATGCCACTTTGGAAAGGAGATATTAAATTATTAGTTTCCAAGTACCAGCCAAGCCGAGAATTGATCATTCGTTCCATTCTTTCACACACACAACTGGTGAGTGCAATGGGTCAGTAGCTGTTGGGATCTTCGCTATCTTTACCGGGTTTGGAACTAGTATTTCAGTTGCTTCTTTCCAGATTTTTGGTACATTACCAGTAATCCATAAATCATTGAACGGTTTCAAAAGAGATGTTAATGATGATTCTGGAAGGTGTTTCAAAAACTGGTAATGTATTTCGTCAGGCCCAGCGGATGTATCATGGGCCTTATCTAAAGCCTCCCTAAGTTCGATAGTGAGAACAGTTGATTACATCTTTCCGAGTTGTTGGATGTGAATTTTCTTTTAGAGTTTTAAGTTTACGAAAGGCTTCTGAATAATTAGATGATGATGAATTTTTTGGAGAAACTGTTAGCAAGAGCATTTGCAATGTCACGTTTTGAACTAAAGTTGTTATTGTTCTGTGGCAGATATCAGAGAATGTTTTGTTTTCTCTTTCCGTTCATATTTCTTTCATGATGCTCTTTTATTTTCTTTTATTGTGCGTGGGGGCTTTGGCCCGGACAATACGATATATATTTAAGTTTTCGGGCGTCGGATGATTATCAATTTTTTTTAATGCTTCTCGGCGTAGTCTAATGGCTTCCTTACATTCCGTAGTGACCCAAAGTTTTGGGGTTCTTTTACAATTCGACGAGGACTTGGGAATGGATTTTTCTGCAATCTCTAATAAAAAAGATGTAAAATGTTGAATAGGGTCATTAACATTGAAAAATCAATCTGCATTCAGCCTAGTTTCACAGTGTGTTTCAAATTTAGTCCAGTCGGCCTTCTTTATATTCCATTGTGGAATTACGTCATCAATTGTAGAGTTAATATTTTTAAGGAATATTGGAAAGTGATCACTGCTGTGAAGGTCATCAGCGACCTTCCATTCGTAGTCCAAAAGCAGCGAAGGAGAACAAATTGTCAAATCGATGCACGTGTATGTACCCGTTCTTGGGTGTAAATATGTCGGTGTTTTCGTGTTATATAGACACAGATCGTGTCTAGAAATAAAGTCTTCAACTTTGTGACCTCTGTCACTTATATCATTTGATCCCCATAACATGTTATGGGCATTAAAGTCCCTGAGTAAAACAAATGGCGCGGGAAGCTGTTGAACAAGGTTGTCTAATTCGTTTGGTTCTAGGTTAGTGTTTGGTGGTAAGTAAATAGAGCAAAATGTAGTCACTCGATGAAGAGTGACGCTTACAGCAATGGCTTGTAAATTTGTGTTTAAATGGATGACGCTATGAGGGGCTCTGTTGTTCACAATAACAGAAACTCCTCCTGAGGCCCTATCAACATTTGGAGAGCAGGTGTTAAACAGGGAGTAGTTTTTAAATGTGATGTTGTCCTTATCTTTGAAGAATGTTTCTTGAAGGCATAGTACCGCAGGATCATGTTCGTTTAAAAGTAGGAGAATATCATTGTAATTTGCTTTAAGTCCTTGACAATTCCATTGTATGATAGTGTTTTTCATTATAAATTTAAATTAAAGATTGTGGAGCTAGGTTAGATCTTTCGCAGAGGGAATTTGTTTGGTTATTTCTCTGGAGGAAGTACGAGGAGGAATTTTTTGTTTGCAGGTCTGGAGCTCCCTTGGGCGCATGGAGCAGTTTCTTCTGCATCCATGCTCTCAATGTCTCCAAACCTTTTTGATCGAGTCATCAGACCGACCCCTTTTGTTGCTTGTTTCCATGAGATTTATTTTTGTTTTTTTTGGTGATTTTCGATGGTTGGGTATTGTTGAAAGTAGTTTGTGTAGATGCCGTGTTTTTCTGTGCTTGGTAATAAGGGGTATTAGAGCTTGGTGTTGAATCGGGTAGATCTGTCTGTGTTTGAGCATTCTTCGTTGTTTTACAATTGCTCTTCACTACAGTAGAGAAGGAAAGGCCAGGATGGGCTGTTTTCGCCTGTACAAGTTTACTGGCTTCTGGCTGATGAGAATGGTCTCCGCATCGGCCACATATTTGGCTTTTTGAGCAGCGGTCTTCGTGATGCCCGTATTTTTGACACTTATAGCATCGAAGGGGGTTTGGAATGTATATCTCAACCTTCACTTGCAAGAAGCCAACTTTGACCACTTTGGGTACAGTTGGCCTGTTTAAGGTGAGTACAATGGTGTTGGTGTCCTGCAGATTATTATTACGTTTGATACGTATTCGACGGACTGCAGTGACACCTTCACTTTTCATTCCTTCAATGATATCTGCGTCGGTGACTCAAGCCAAGTCACGACAGCGAATCACGCCTTTGGACGTATTGAGAGTGGTGTGAGTGAATGATGTCACTGGGATATCAAAGAAAGTTTTCATTTTCTTGATATTGTCTGTCTGACCTCGTCGCTCACACTCTACAAGAAGGCAAACCGATTTCATCCTTTTTTACGCTCTTTGGTGTACCAATCAACCCGGTTATAGTTTTCTCGATTACAAACGGAGAGAGTGAGGCAAGCGATTATGTGGCATCTTTAGATTGTATGACCATGAAGCGTGGAAATGACTCCACACTACATCAGAGTCAGTTAACGGCTTCGTACGCTTGTTTTGATTTTTTTGTGGAAATATCCATCTTGGCTTGATTAAAATTCAGCACCCGTGCTCCCCGCCCACCATGGAGCCCAACAAGGGGACACTTTTCAAATGCCAGGGATACACAGATGCCATGCTCAGTTTATAAAATTACCTTTGATTGACCCTGAAGTCGCCAGTTTCTAAGGTCGGTAAAATTACCTCCCCCCCCCCCCCGATTGACCCGTTAAGCCACCGCCTTCTACGAAGTCTTCCAAGACTTGGGAAAGGGAAAGATAAAGGGATAGAATATAGGGGCAACGGTGGTATCAAGAGAGATACATGGAGAAAGATAAAGAAGGTGAGAGAATAAATAAAGACTTCCTAGGGCTAGACATGACCAGCCGATTTGTCGGAACCGGGCCCATCCCGACCACCCGTCTAAGAGAAGTAGAGGCCAATGTAGTGTATTGCATGGAAACCCTCTGCTCAACTACCAGGATCCTTTCCTCCCCCGACACGGGACGCAACCAACGGCAAACAGGTTGCCTCTACTTAGCTGCCTTTTACGACACGTAGCGAGGCAAGTCGGGCCAATTCTACAACCCCGGACCCGCAGGGGGTTGGTCATTAAGGAGTCATTAAGACCAATCAAAAGATCTTAACTCGTTCTTATTTTGCTGGAAATTATAAATTATGTTTCTAAGTATTGTTGAATCCGTTATTCTTGCTAATTGGTAGGAAAACAAAATCAGAAGATACTTAATGTTCATCTGCAACCTATTCCTTCATTTGACGAACCATTTTGTGTCGCCCTTTTACCTAAGATCAAGTTAGGTAACCAATACTTATTTACGATTCTTTTGTGTGTCCGTAAGATTTCAATAAGTTATTCCTTATACATTGTGATCTTCATAGAAACAGACTAAAATATTGGGACTAAGACGTTCATTTATTCTTGTATCTTGTTTGAGAAATCAGATGAAGATCCTCTTCAGATTAGGTATAATTTTCCGTATAAAGTAAGAAAGAAAAAATGAATTAATCACAGCAATACTCCTGGGTGGAAAAGCATATACTCTTTTGTCATGAAAATATATTATGTGAGTATGCTGACACAGATAGCCACGTAAATTAATCATTTAATTTAGCAGTCCCGGTTCCGCAGACTAAAGATTTAAATGAAGATGTTAAATTCGACTGTAATGACACTGAAGTGACTAATCATTACTATTTGGAAATATTGGACAATCTGGACCAGATATTGTCGCGTTTGCTGCCATAAGAGATGAGCGAATTAAAACAACTATTAAGATAATATGATTACGTGTTTCTAGGAATTCCAGCACAAAAAGTAGAATCTGTTATGACGTAGAATAGTAGATTCTAATCTAATGAAACAATATCATTACAGATTGAATCCTCTCAAACAGAACGCATTGAAGAAAGACATTCTGTATTTGCTGGATAATTACTTCATCGAAGCAAGTAAATGTAACTGTAGTTCACCGTGTTTTCTAGTGCCGAAACAAGACCATACTTTCTGTACGTGTAATGATTAAACAAAGGTAAACTGTGTCACCAACACATATGTATTTCAAATACAACGAGTTGATGACTGCATTCACAGAATTGGAAATGCAAAGTATGTCACGACGTTTGAACTCTTCCTGGGATTCCGGCAAATCCCACTTACGGAAGAGCAAATTACATTGCATCATTCGTGATTCCAGAACTTTACCAATATAAGGTTATGCCGTTAGGAATGAAAGGTTCCAATATCACTTTTTAACGTTTGATGAACATGATATCTCCGGTATACGAAATTTTGACTCGTATGTTGATGGTGCCATAAACCACAATGACATCTGGAAAGATCACTTGGAAACCATCTGGAAGTTTTTTGATTGCTTAGTGAGTTAAATTTTACAATTAAGTAAAGGAAAAGTGACTTTTGCCGCGCTTGTTTTATGTTTTTAAGATTTGCTGTGATTTATGGTCAAGATAAACTTTTAGAAGTCTAGGGCGAGGCTGTCTCTAAATTGTCACTACCTATAAAAAAATTTGAGCTTCCTATTTCAATTATTTATACAAAAGTGTGTGTTAATACAGGTTATCGGCCGAAAATGGTGGAGGCAATTAATATCAAAAGGATACTTTGTAAGTTTAACATCGAATGGATGACTACATACTAGAGAGTGGAAATTGCATATCTAGGAGTCTATTTCAGTTGTATGCTTACCTTGTCTCGATACTATAAAACACAGTTCAAATGTGAACATCTTCATTTTGATTGGATGCGGTGCCTTACCACTGCATTCAATGAAATTCACAGACCCGATCGATCCGCCAAGATGTAGATAGATTAACATATCGGAACCCTGGATAGCGAAGATATTGAGTCGCTTGTATATGTGAATTATTGTGCGGAATCATTTATCCATGATATTACTCATGGTCTTGCAGTACTGTAGCATTCATTTTAAAGCACGGATTTACTGTAAACCATTCGAGGATATTTGATTAATAGCTCCATTTGATTTACCGTTAGTTCATTTAAAGGACTTTTGGATATAAAGTATAGTGCTTCTTATGTAGTTTTGATACATCAGGACGTTACAGGTGTCATTAGGAATACGTTTTGGACATATTCAAATTAATCAGAACTATACGAATTTATAGAGCTTTAGGAGTTTTAGATTATCAACTATTAAAACCTTAATATACATTATGCTTTCTTGTTATGTAGTTTAACCACTTAGAGATCAGATCTTAACACCTTCTGAAACAATCAGGACATCCCAGTAACATCTTCCAGTTCGACAGTTTTGGACAGTCGTTTGTTACCCTGATCATAGTAGAGATATGATCAGTGAAAAGAGGATCACGGTGATCAAAATCTATTGATTTAACATTCCCAGTAGCATGACTGACCTTATCGAAAGACTGACAAATCTGTGTATCAGCGAAAGGAACGCTATCTTGATCGACATCATTCTCATTAACTCTGTTTGCCTTAGCACTGGTAACTGTACAAGCGAGATATACATCAAAGATTTCAATCTTATCAGGATCAGCTTTCTAATGCTTGTCATTTATAAGTATATTAACCTCACCCTTCTCGCCAACTTGGCTACTGCGTATTAACAAATCAATACATCCGATAGGAAAAAAATGAGTCACATATCCCACATTTTTATGTCCTCAAACTAAATCAGATGCCAGAATTGATACAGTGGAAGTGAACAATAACAGAGCTTTTCTCTTCTCATTGAAAAGGAATAATTTCACTAGAGAAAGACATTTCTAACAAAGGAAAAGTACCGTATAAGAAAACCTCTGCTAAGTTCAAGTGTCCCATAATATTTTAAAAGGTTTAAGTTTCGCAGAATTACCAATAAGTCGTATACAACCTTTCGGAATGAATGGTGCATAACTATCCATATTAATATCAGACTTGGGTTTATTTGACAAAACCAATGTGTTGCTTTTAATATAAAAGCGCGACGTTGACCTGTTTGAAACAAGAGCAGTTGTAATAGGTTTGACAATATTCTATTGCTTATATTTCATCCTCTAGCAATCGGAAATGATATGCCCTTTCATAGGAAGAGATAATGATTTTGTATCTGTCATGTAAGTAGTATGAGTTCTAAAATGTGTGACCAATTAAAATTTGGAAATACTCGTATGAGACTGAGCTGATTTATTCTAGTAAAGTACTGCTGATAGGAAGACCAACAGACAAATGAAACTTTGTGAGTCAAGGAATAAATTTCAGTTGTAAGCATTTGTTTCAAAGGTTTTGACCGTTTTGCTCATCAGTATAGGTCATGACATCATTATGGACGTAAGTATTGGGTTCATCAATTAAAACGAGCTGTCTGAGGTTATCGTAATGTTGTTCAATCTTCCCTGCTGAGCACCAGCTATTAAATAGTTGTCAGTTCAAGATAGGTTTGTCCAGTTTCAATTTTATAATTCACAAACCTTTCTCGATATGCCTCTGGTACCAATTCAAAACCCTTCAACATACAATCCTTAACCACATCATAATCAACATACTCTGTCAATATTTGTATTCGCCACTCCTTTTCTTCTTCCTGCGTTTGCAGTTCCATCATTTCTTTCTGAAACTGCACTTTGTTAATTCCAGTTCCATCTGGGTTTTCGTTAGTCGTAATTCCTTTCATTTCCAAGCAATTACAGAGGATGGTAACTAATCAAAACAAATACACTATCATTCAAACTTTTTCACATCAAATAAAGAAACAAAATAATTTGTTTTATTTGTTGCTATTGAGTAAAAATACTCCCCATATATCAAGCTCAAGCAACTAATCCTTTTACATAGACGAAAACCCATTTTCTGGGGGATTTAAAATAAAGTTCACGACTTTAGATGACGTTTTGAATGCTTATGCGTTTCACTAAAGATTTCTTATTTGTGTGAGATAAAATTCTTTTCCCGAGAAAAAGACATTTCTAGACTATGCAATTTCTATTTTTCAGAGATAATTTTTAAGATTGTTTACAACTTTTAACAAAATTCAGATCCCATACGAACCTCCAACTCCTCTTATTACTCTGTAGTCTTAAACTATACAACAGAAAGTAGAGAACCTACACATTTTGTTAAACGTGAAAACCATTTAATTTCCTTAGAAGCCAAGTAAATATTTAACAGGAACTTAGAGTATAGTGAATTATATATAAAGACACAGAAATTATAAACTTGAAAACGTTTTGGTTAATATTGGTAATGATGGATCTATTGTAACATTAAAACCTCAATAGCATTGTTTGAAAGTTTGCCGTAGGGGATAGTACAAACAGAGACCAATATTGCGTGGTAATATATGGTGAAAATATTTTCTTATTAGTTTGCATATTCGTATCAGTTGATGAGGAAGGTTGGCACCACTTTGATTGATTTCTTTCACATAAGTTGCTTTCTTCATCCTGTATCATTATATATTTATGTCGGCTCTGTTAAATACCCGTGAGCAATGTAGGCAAATGTACCATAATGATGAAGACCACATGATGTTGCAATTTGATAAATGTATAATCTAAAAAAAATCTTTGGAATGTTTCAGATAAGAAATGAAAAGTGTCGCCGAGGTTCAATACTGTGAATTCATATTCTGTTTCCTTGACTTCTTCGGTTTTTACAAAATTGAAATAAGTTTATTTTGTATGTAAAATGAAGATCTATCTGACGCAATAGGAATAATCATAACGTATGCAACCAGGGACATTTGTTTTTGTTTGTAATGACCACAACCCCAACCCCCAAATATAAGGGGGGTAAGATCTAATTCACTGTGTATTGTTTACATCATTTCATTTGTCGAAGTACAGGTCTTCATATTTACAAGTTTTATTGAATTTAAATTAATTCTAGGCAAACATATCTAACCATCTACCATGCTATTCTATGCTAATCTGACTCTGAAGACATTTGTAATTATGATTTTGTTGCGTCATATGTAAATTGAGTTCATTCGCTTTCTCGTGCACAGCTTTGTCATCGATCAGGGCGGATTCGTACGAGGCAGTGCCGGGGGAAGATATGCTAGGAGTTGGGACAAATTAAGCGCAAAGCAACCTGAACGTTTCCTTGAGTAAAGCTTTCTTACAGTTAAATGGTTACAATTACGGACAGGAAAATACTTAAACTTATAGGAGTTTCCATCGGCTTCGCCACCGTTCCAGGACCCCTACTGCAGTTTTCATCTCGCAGACCCCTCGTCTACATGTTTAAGCCAGCATCTCCTCCAATTGATAGTTCTATATCCGCACCTGGCGCTATTGATATTTAGTCACAAAAAATATTCTAGAAGTGTAGATTCGTGCTTTAGAGTCAATGATGATTGAAGTCTACGCATTTAAAGAATATTATGTTTTCTATTCGGTGTACAGAGAAACTCGCAACAATATTCCCGATTCGTGCATATTTATATTGAATTGATACTTGAACACGCAGTGAACCAAGACCATCCTTTGTGTAAAGATAAATATATCAATAACTATGAAATCATCTTATGTACCTGTCATATGCTAGGAAACAATACAGAATTTAAAGTGTCTATTCCTAACTAATTGTCTTAAAATACAAACAAACCCCCAAAGAAAGAGAAAAATACATGTTTAAAGTAAACAAAATAAAATGTCAATTAATGACAAGCTTCATATTGTATCAAGACATAGTTAATTTTTTTAAGTATAATTATTATAGCGCTATCAATCTTCTTACCTCTCTCTCTCTCTTCTAAAACACAGCGGGTGAGAGTTCAATAATCGGATTAATATAACCTAGATTGATTAGTAATGGTGAATATCGAGATATGACAACAATTCCTCCCTACATGTCCGTCTGTGAAATTTTTCGTTCGTTTTGTATATATATATATATATGTTTTGTTTTCTAAATGCATATAATTCTATAGTCAAAGTATATTATCTGAATATGCACTTCTAATAATTCAGCCAAACGGACTAGTAGAAGGGGATATACTGTCGTTGCTACCTCCCCCAATTTACTTCCACCGAGTGAAGTGAAACCTAATGTTTATCACTCGGCAACTTCTGAAATCCTACGCAAATTGTGTTCGCATCCGAGTATGCATTTCAGAAAACGTACGCTCTTTCACTGGACGCAGCCCTCAACCACGATATTTCTAGCGCGCAACAACATAACATTAAGGCCTCACACGAGAACGCAACGCAAATACCGTGACTGAAATCTACCTAAGCAGCAGTAGGGGGTGATCCGACAGAGCGGGTGAGAAAAAGAAAACGGAATGACCAGCGCACGGTAACATAAACTATATGTGATACAACGTGATGTTTTTTTATGCTATATAAAATAAAAATATTATTTTACCCAAATAATTAGCATCCAATCATAGTTAAGCAGGAGGTGGCCAACCCACCAGGTGGAGACCAGACATGGGTAAAAAAGAAAAAATGATACATGGTAACATAAAATATATGTGACACATCTTGATGTTTTTTATGTGCAAAGGCTCTGTTTCAGTAACCGATCATTGTATATTTTTAATTATTATTATATTGTTATAAGCAGCAAGAAAGCAAAAATAAATTGTAGAGGCCGAGCTTGTCGTCTGTGCCAGTTTATTTCTCAATTCACCCCCAGTTAGGTTTGTTTGCACCAGTTCATATATATTCATGGGGCCCCTTCATGTGGTACACTTCAATGAGGTTTTCCTATCTTTCCAATTTTCCATATGCATTTCTGGCTATATCTTTCAAATATTTCTGGCTGTATCTTTCATGTATTTCTGCCTATGTTTATCCCGGGCTATGTATGGGCTCTTTACCTCTACGGTCTATTTTTACTATAAAGGGGTGGAGGTAAGGTGTTTTTCCTTATGGTCATATGGACATACCATCCGGTGGATTCCTACATACGAAACGAAATAATATAAATTCATACGGTTGTCCATAAAATTCGTTCAAGCTATGGTTCATTGGTCAACAGGATATACACTGATTTCCGATTATTGTTTTCATACCGAGCCCCGGGCGAACCCGAGGTGGTGCAATACGACACCACCACTAGTTTCGACTGTGGTAGGTATGCGCAAATTGTCAGCTATCAGTACGTTTTCCGGTTGACTTTCGAACGCTTCGTCTATGGCCCCCAACTAAATAACTTCAGTTTTAAACCGACCAGTAATATGCCGATTCTGGAGATTGAACCCACGTAGTATAGCAGTAATGGTTTGGTAATAAAACGACGTTATTACTACATATAGCAGTTCGAAAGATATATGTTAAAAAATAATATAATTACCTGCTGCTGGCGATAAATCAAAAACGTTTCAAATAATTTGTAATTTATCCGTTCTGTAGAATATCCAGTAAAAAGAAAATACAATAAATACTGTTATTTACAAAAGAAATAATATCTCTAAATTCGTACTACAGTCCACAGATAGAGTTAGTCAAGCGAAACAGGTCTATCACACTAATCGAGAATGTTTCTAAACGGCTTGTGGGTGGTTTTCACAGAAAATATGTCAGTATAAATAGTATTGCTTACGAAAAATAAATAATATTGTAAATAGTATTATTTACGAAAAATAAATAATATTATAAATAATATTATTTACCAAAAATAAATAATATATCTAAATTTGTACTCGTATTTGTAGTTCACCAGTAAAGTTAGTCAAGCAAAAGAGGTCTGCTGTCACACCATAATTGAGAATGTTGCTAAATATCCAGCGTACAAAAATCGATTTATGGCTGATCAGTAAATCTAAGTGAGTTATAGTGGATAGTTATTTATAGCGCAACCACGTGATTTGATATGAAAATCCCAGCGCGTTATTAATAGCATGGTATGTTTAGCGTAGTCACGTGACCGTGGTAGTATCTAAACTCGTGAATCAAATTGAGATCCCGGTAATTTATTGTATTTGGAGAAATTGCATTACGTTACTGGATGTACAGTAAATCCTTTGTATCTTTTAACTTTTGATCTGTAAATACATTGTAGTAGTAATAATAAAAAGAAGTGATTCTTCGCTTACCATGGTATCTCATACGGCTTAATTAGCGTGACAACGACTGGATGCGTTTTAGAAGTATCTTCCAGTCTGTGATTCCAACAAGCAACAGCTGCGACATCGCCAGGATGCTCATGTCAAATCTACAGAGGGCACAGAACAGCTATTTACACGATTTGTCGAACCAACCAAAACAGTTGTTATAGCGACTGAGGCAACACCAAATACTCTTGAGGCATTACCCGCTGATATTGCTGGCCATCTTCAAACCCCACCACAAGTTCAGCCACCACCACGAAATGCTAAAACCAAGATAATAGATAAATTTAATGCTGAAGATCTTTCCACAGTCAGGAAAAGAGACAAAGTACTTAAAATGGCTGCAATTTGATATTTGAGAATGGAAACAGAGCCAGAAAAATGTATGCGTCGATTTGAAAATGTAGGGAAAAAAGACTAAAAACAATGCCCAAGATAGCGATGGAACAGAAAAAGCAGCGTAAAGGGCGCCGGGCGCAGTTCGCTCCTGAATCAGAAGCACAACCATAATCAGAACCAGAGTGCAAGAACGCCTGCCAAATTTAGTACATGTATACCCTGCGCAGATTAGAGTATAGCAGTATAATTAAAACAGCGCATACGCGTCCTTTGTCAGACATTGTGCTAATGAATGATTGAAAACCATATTTTTTGCAGTTTCTTGGTAGTATATGTTATATTGAGGACCTTACTTAACCGGAAATCTCAAATTCGGAGCGATGTAAGAAGCCTATAAGATTTTATATCTTTATGTACTTTAACTCTGACGCCAAACGTTTAAGTCAAGAAGCCACATATAGGCGTTTAGCATCCTGGCGTCGTAAACTGCAGTTGCCCTCAGCGAAGGCAATAGGGTATAATTAGTTGCATTTTATCAAGATTTCGATGCAGTTGCAATGAAATATTTGGGGTTTTAGTTTTCTTCTATGGCGTCAAAAACAGTAAGAAAATTCTTTACAGATTATGGCGGGAAATAGTTTGTATCTACGTCAGATTTTACTTGATATCTTCGATGTAGCAGTTTTCATTCAAAACAAAATTATTTATTGCGGCTATATGAATGGATATAGATGGTTACACCTTACGTGCAGTCACTATTATTACGTTTTTTCCTTGGAAATGTCTTGAATTTTTCGGTATTACACGGCAGAAGCGACATCGTCTTCACTAGACAACCGTATTATGTCAAAAGTCCAAACTATGTTTGGCACTTCGATGAACTAAAAGATTTCGGACTATGTATCAATGGATGTATTCATGCGTTTACGAGAAAGAATATTTGGACACAGTCTCGTGGGATATTATTTGCATGCAGTTAAGCAAAGAAAAACCTGCCTATCCAAGATAAAATGAATCCTAATTACAGAAAATGGACATGTGGTTTCTATGCAAATATTTCTAGCTGGGTAGGATAGTCTCTTCTACGGAACAAGTCAACGCATTCAAAGAGTAAAGTCCAGGTGGAGCACGTTTAGGTGTCAATGTTCTCATTTCATTGTTTTCGAAAGCAAAGGAAGATAATCATGTTAATGGAAGTTTTATGGACACATGCTTGCTACTCGTATTCTTCGTAAAATTTGTTAATGTATTTCAAGAGTGCAAGAACGCACTGACCTGATATACACATGCATGTACCGTGAATATACATACATACATGCATACATGCATACATATAAAATGTTAGACGTATGGGTTGATTGGTGAATGAAATGAGATACACAAACATGCAGAATGTATCATTAGCATCAACATTAGTAATATTAGGATAGCTTTGAATTGGGAATTTGTTGATGTTCTTGACGTGTTTGACTGTTTGCACGACATAACTAGGCGCTGGTTCGGTTCCGATGACGGTGGTAGGTGCAGCATCAATCCCTTTAGTATATATGATTATTTGTGCGAAAGCTTTAAAATCTGCTCGAAGGTCTTTTCGTGCGATTCGTGTCGCATCAAGCATATTCTTAACTGGAACATACTGAAATACACTTGCGCAGTATTCGAAGATGTATCGATTTGCTGAAGATATGCTGGTTATATGTTAACCGAAAGCGAATTGTTGGTGGCGTGAGAAAAATATTCTTAAACGCGTTGCATATCATATCGGAGGCACAACCCAAGCTTGTCAATCATGTTAAACACCTTTAACATATTCGCGTTGTCCGGTATCACTTTAGAAACATGCTTATCACTCTGAGCTACTTAAACCACGTTTACATTTGATGATCGCGATAAAATATCCGTTTCGAACTTGTGTCGATCAAGCATGACCTAGTTGTACACGACAAAATCATTTAATGACGCGTCTTATGCATCGATTCCTGGTGTGTCAGCGATGTCCTTGCTAAGCTATACTGGTTTGCGACTCGCTTGATTTGCCTGCCGACTTACATTATCACTATTTTCGTTTGTTGAACTATCAATGTTGCTTGAATGGCACGCTATATATTGTAACGCGATTGACTGCCTGCATGTGGCGTGACCAGATATAATTTATCTCATGTGATCAAGAGCACAAGATTCAACAACAATTCAGACTTTCCTGATACAGATCGACCAATAGTAATCGCTCGCATGGATTTCTGAAACTGCGCAAGGTGGCAATTTCATTATACGTACTAATATATATATATATATATATATATATATATATATATATATATATATATATATATATATATATATATATATATATATATATATATATATATATATATCACGGTTAGGGGACTCCGTCTTCTAATTGACGCGGACGATTGGACGAGTTGCCATCAAAGGAATATGTGAAATCTGCGAAATATTAACATATTCATTTGGGTTTGATAATAATATGCTAGCGAACTCAGTGCGCCGCGAGCTAGCCGGCTACGCCACACTGCCAGTTATAGATATAAAACGTATCGGTTTGTTCGCGTTTGGCTTCATGGTGAAATCCTTGGATCATCGAGGGTAAATTAATACTAAAGTATTCGAGTATCGGAGCTCTCAAATGTGTGTATTGAGGTTTAAAATCATCTCGACACGCAATGATATATTATTATACAAGTGTGTCGCTGATATTTCGCACAGCGGTAAGCAACACAAATGTCCCAATGCTTATGCAGTCTCGTCGGGTCTATAACTAATCTTCGAGCTTCATACAATTCTTTTCGGCTCCATGTTTGTAACTGGTAAATTTACCAACTATCATTCAGGTGATATTTCTTCCGCGAGTTGCGTCACGCGATGTCATAGAAAGACAAAGATGTTTTGCGGCTGAAATGTCATTTTATTGTATGCTTATGTATATTTATAGCAAAGAATGAGCCAAACTTTTACTATAAAGTCCCAGTGGTAAGTATAGGATACAGTCATTTTCAGGTCATTTGTTACCATTTCTCACTTCTTGTTTGTCCTACGTTTCCTGATTGCAACTGAACAAGCCTCTGTTGATACACAAATGGAAACGATTAGCATTTTCTTTAAGTACATATAAGCATCAAGTTCTAACAATATGTGAAATCCCTCTGTAGTTAACTATCAAAATAATGTTGCGTTCCCCTGCCAACTCCGTTTTAGAGCCTCTCACAATCTCCCACATTAGATATAAACGTTCCTTGTTAATCAACTGGTGAATACTTCCTTTATGAATAATTTGACAACTACACATTAGATGTTAAAATCATATATATATGGCCCGATGCCTCCACTCGTCGAAAAACTTGTGTAATAATGACAATGGTGAATATAAGTGATTTGTTACACATTCGTAAAACTGATAATAATCGCACATATCCACTCTTCAATAAAATTATATTGGGGTTATGAATTAATATGAATTTCGCATAAGAAAGGTTGATATGTTAAGTAATTTCGGATTTTTCTTGTCAAATACGTTCAGGCATTTTAACAGTTTATCTGAAAAATAACATGCATATGGTACATATAACATTATCATAGTAATTCAATATTGGTTTATAGAGCTATAACATTATCGGCTTCAGTATCATCACTTACTATTATTAATAAACAGGTTCTTTAATGTCAGCACAATGTCTTCCACAGTATCAGCTATAGTGTAAACCTAATCATTCCACTTTAATTACAACTTTTAGATTGCAACTTATACAGTTAACAAGCCCATACAGAATTCAACTGCCATAATATATTTATAACATTATACATGTGTAACTGACCAATCAGAACCCTCTGTGCATGAATCATAGCTCACCGGTACAATCTACAGGCGTCTGCCTCGTTGATAGTCACTTGCATATATTACAGTTATTGATAGAGCACGGCGTTTCATCTTATGTTTTAACGCAATAACACAACATGGTGTCAGAAGTGTGAACATAATTGGAATAGCACACGGATCGTAAATGGATATTGTGAAGCAATAACTTGACAATCCACGGAAGATTTTGCACGAATTTAGAACCTTAACAACGTTAAAAATTCTGCATACGATCTTAATGCCTTCGAAATGGATATTTCCGGCGTGCCAACCCCTAGCCTGACTGGGTCAATTCCAACCCCACCACATCATGGGGTAAATTCTAACAACACTGTGATCTAATATTTGACGGATGAGTAGAAGAAGTGATGCGGTCAAAGCCAACTACCTTCTACTTTGGGTAGGCGACAAAGGTAGAGATATTTTCAAGCACATGGACCCTGACGGATGAAGAGAAAAAAGAACCCATCAATATTCGCTATTCTGTTCGGATGCTAACGGTTCCATCAATATGTATACGAGAGAAAGGTACACGTTCAAACTGACTACCTTCCATTTGTCTCTATAATTAAAAAGCCCCTCTATGCAGCCCCACCGCGACTACAACGCACGCTTTAGCAACTGCAGCGTTATGACTTTGAGGTAAAACATTACCAAGGTAAGAACATACACTCGTAAGATTTTATATGATACACACCAAAAATCACATAGTTTGTACACCTATCTTCTCTCATGGCCTTGTTAGCACATCATAACTGCCACATCGTGACTTACGAGTGACTCAGTCTGCTACGGAAAAGAATACGCATTGCATGTTTCACACTTAGCAATATAGTATTCTTTTTCGCGATTCATGCGTGACCAATGTATAGTTTATCTGGCTCTTCACAGACAGTCTTGTATTACTATATGACTGACGTGCAGCCTTTCCATTCTCGAACCTTTCAGTGTGGCCGGGATCACTACACGGTCACTTTTAAAAATGAGGCCATTATGTACTGTCAGTTCCTCCCGGAAAGGAAAGTAATACTGTATTTTTTGTGGAAGTACCTTTTTTCTTCCGGCCATCCTCTCTGAATGACTTTTTGCAACTGTCTTAACTGAAAATCCATTTCAGCTTCTCTGAATCTCAGTGATGCGTTCCATAGAAACTCAACCATGCTACTATTTATATTGCTTTCTCTGTGAATGAGCGAGTATCAACCTCAAACACTCCATCTCTATGCCATAATTCCTTGGCGCAGAGCAAATATGCACGACTCAAACTATCAGCCATGTAAATCTTTGTACCTTGCTTCTAGATCACAATGAATTCAAACTTCTGCAGTTTTAACAGCATTCTCTGCAGCTGCTTTGGTGCACTATCCAAAGTTTTCTTCCAGATTATTTCAAGTGGTTTGCGGTCACTATCTGTGACTACTAGTCTCCCGTAGACGTAGTTCTCAAACCTTACAGTCCAAAAACTATTGCCAGTAGCTCTTTCTTGATTTGTGCGCAATATACATCAGTCACTATGAGTGCATGTTAGCCATAGGCACCTGCGTGCCCCTCTTGCAGCAAACAAGCCCCTAGCCCCGTTTCCGATGTATCACATTGCAGAATAGTGTCCTTCTTATGGTCAAAGTACCTCAGTACTGGTGTTGATGTGAATATCTCTATAATTTCATGACGGCATTTGTCATGAATTTGATCCCAATAAAACTATACGTCTTCTTAAACAAATGTGTCAATAGCTCTGTCATTTCCGATAGCCATGGAGCAAACTTCTGCACATAGTTCACCATACCTATCAGTCGCTGGATTGTCTGCGTATACGTCGGTGTAGGCATTTCTCTGATTGCGTCTACCTTAGCACTGTCAACTTTCAACCCTTTTGCATAGGTCAAATGTACCATGAACGTGACTTCCTTCTGCCTCAATTTCATCGTATCTTTATTCAATGTAAGATTCTTCTTGCGACATCTCTCAAAATGTTCTCGAAACTTTCTGTCGTGATCCTCTGTGGCCTTAGCATCATTTTCACCACTTCCCCATGCTAGAATATCGTCATGAATTGCTTTCTCAACTTGAATCCCTTCCAAAGCTTCAACAATTCTCCTCTGAAATTTGTCTGGCTCTGGAGCTGTTACCAAATGGCATTCTCCTCCATCTGTATCGTCCCCATGGTGTTCCAAATGTTTCGAGTTTGCTAGATTCCTCATCTAACTTAACATGCCAAAATCCATTTTTATGCATCCACAGCAGTAATAATTATCGGCCTGCTCTGGTCTGAGAAAACATAGTCTATTGGTGGAATTGGGTAATGATTTCTCTTCAAGACTTTATTCAAAGTTAGTGGGTCAAGGCACAGCCGTATTTTCTTGTTGTTCTTCATAACCACCAACATGCAAAAGATCCAATCGGTTGGTTCGTTCTCAGGAGTCAAATTTCACCAGTCGATGAATTTCTGCTCTCAACTTTAGCTTAACAGCCAATTGAAATTTCCCCACTGGCAGTTTTACTGGTTTGGATTGGCTTTTTCTGTCAGTTCAAGGTGGAGTTCTCCTTCCAAGAGACCTTCTCAACTGAATATGTCTTCATGTTCCTGTATGAGGTGTTGTACTGACTCTACTGTCATCATATATTATTTATTTACAGTAATAAGACTTATTTACTGCACTACTTGGATCTTGCCTACCCTTGTATAATTACAAACTCGAAGATGTAAATTGTCTTATTCTTTGGATTTGTAATGTGCAATTTTCTTTTACCCAAGGCTCTTGTTTCACATTTGTCACATTTTTCTTTTACAGGTGCTTCAGAGTGCCATCATGACATACTTTCTTGTGATCTGTTTTATAGATTATGTTAATTGTTGAACCACAGTCTAACTTGAAATTTATCTGACTCTCACCTATATTTCTATTCCATTCACTTCTTCGACTGTCAGCACAAATTCATCATTATCACTGTCAAGACTTGAATCATCATCTATAACGTTTACCCCTTCTTTCTGCTTGTATTGCTTTTTGTGTGCCCCTTCTTTCTGCTTGTACTTTACTGCCAAATGGTTCTTTAATCCACACTTTGCACCCAGTTTCCCCAAGGCAGGGCAAACCTCTTTAATTGCTTCGTGCTTTTTTTCTCCTTGCAACTGACTTTGCTTTTTTCTTTTTTTTTTGTTGACTTTTCACTCTTCCTTTGAGCTAATGCCGACATGTCTTCCTGAGTAATACCTTTCATCTGTTCTTGCGTTATTTCGTTTGCTCGACAAATATCTTTGCAAGTTCTTAAGATTAACTTCATGTCTTGCAACATTTTACTATTGGTTCCGTCGTCTCTTATTCCAGTTACCATTCTGTCTCGCAACAGTGTTTCTTCTAACTCACCATAATCACACGTTTGTGCTAGTGATCTTAGCGCAGCGACGTAGGCATCAGTGCTCTCGCCTGCTTCCTATTGTCGACAATTGAAATTGTACCATTCATAGGTTTAGTTTGTTTCTCCTATACAGTATTTTCAAATTTGTCAAGCACTTTGTCAGGCTTATCTTTGTCTCCATCATTCTCAAACGTGAAGGTTTCTAAACACATAAGAAGAGTGGCTATTCCCTGTTTTGGCGCTTTTTCTGCCAGCAACATAGCTACTTTATAGTTCACCCAGACTCTTTCTGAATTGTTTCCATCTCGCAGACAAATTTCCCCGAAGCTCCAGTTTCGGCGGAAAAGCTATTGATGATTTAGGCGAAGTTGCCATCCTTCTGACACCCCTTACTGTGAATTGGACTAATACATGTACATATGCATTACGTTACAGATACAAATCTGTGTTAAGACCTCACAGTAGTCACTTGTATATATTAAAGTTATTGATAGATAGAACACGGCGTCTCTTCTTATGTTTTAACGCAATAACTCAACAGTACTGCCATTTAATTGCAAATCATATGGCGAATAACAATCCATTTAAGTGCACTGGACACAACAAGGGATCACGTGTGTCAGGGATTGATTAAGATAAATGCAATAAACTGACAATGAACAGTGCGAAACTAGTATCTAAGTATCCTGAGCGTTTTCGACTCTTTAATGAGTCTGTTTCAAAGGTAAATACAAAACATAGACAGGACAACCAAATAAAACAAAAAACGGTTATGTTTGCGAAATTTTACATGGATGTTTCTACAGGAATTATTATTTTTTTTTTTGGGGGGGGGGCACCACACAGATCAACGCCCTACTTGTCCAAAAAAATAAAAGGTTATGTGTAATTGTGTCCCCCTCAGATGTGTTGTTTGTCTATTT
The DNA here is from genome assembly GCA_028554795.2 of Sinohyriopsis cumingii. Lineage (NCBI taxonomy): Eukaryota > Metazoa > Mollusca > Bivalvia > Unionida > Unionidae > Sinohyriopsis > Sinohyriopsis cumingii. The sequence continues at coordinate 218,956 of JAPYKE020000270.1, read as the reverse complement.
TATTCAAAAGAATTTCGGTCATAAAGATTTTTTAGAATTTTGACGGGGTATTTTTGATTTCCCTAGTGTATTATATAGGGTTGTTCATCCGAATAGGTTTCCATCACCTAACTCGGGATGCCTTCCCTATTCCTTTTAGTTGACCTTGGCTAAAAGTTTCCCAATATCCCATGTGTGCTATTTCTGTATATACTATATTGTATGTGCGCTATACTTTGTTTTTGTGTCGGGATAGCCATCTATTTCAAAATGCTTCCAGTTGTTCTAAGATCCCTATTATTGGATCAATTTTTTAAAAATTTTATTAATATAATCTGGTTAGATAATTTTGAATTTTGGCGAAGTAACAGTGTACTAAGGTTTTACAGAATTTTTTTTCCTAATGTATCATAAGTGCTATATGATGTGTTGTTCTTCGCATTACTAGTATTGGGAAATGTGGTCAGCTGTGTTCAAGTGGTGTCAATACTCTCATTATTTTTTATGGATATCTCCCAACTCGAATTAGGCTGCCTCTTTTTATATATTAGTTTCTTGCCAAAGATTTTCTAAAGGGTTTAGATTCCCATTTATAGTGGAAAATTCTGTATAGTAAGGGAGAAAGATTTGGAACTTGGTTTTCGTGTATTGTTGTGTGAGTGTATTCCCTATGGGGACGTTTTTCCGGACTCTTTCATAGACCTGTTCACTTCGCGTGCCATGTGACATAGCCTTATGATGTCATTATCACGTACTCTTCCTTATAGGGGTCCCTGTTCCCCATCTAAATGGTAATTTGATTTTAGGATAGACGCATAAAGGCAGACAAAGTACTTGACAAAATTTAATTAAATTTGTGAGAGAAGAAATAAAAGATTTTTAAAACTTTTATTTTAAATTTTAGTTAAGTTAATTGATTATATTTGGTATTTGTCACTTGATTCTTGTTTTTAAATTAATATAGTTATCGAAAACAATTTTTAGGTTCATACTTTATTTTTTAATTGTTATCACTTGGCCACATGTTTTCATTGTTGTAATTATGTAATCCGTAACTTTTCTTAGTAACTGTTTATCAAAATTTCCATCTAAATATACTAATCGATTTCTTTTATACTTATCTTTTTTGTATATTTCCATTATTAATTTAATCCTATCTTGTTTTCTGGTCTCACACTGTGCTATGACATGATATTTGGTAAACTTGGCTATTTTGCACATAGGGCATTTCACATCAATTCGTATCATCCTCCTTCTGAGCGCTACTTCACCAGTTAGCCATGAGTTATGGAGGTATTTGAAGAGCATACTCTGCTGGATATATCCTAACTACTGGGGAATGTAAGGGTGCTCTGCTGCCCCGGCAATACAGAATTTATCGGTTTAATTTTGATCAACTTTTATCTTTTCTTTGATGCTGGACATTTTGTTCTTTGCCTCTTCCTCCTTTTTGTGGCTTCTAGAAATACAGCAAGCTCTATTTGCTGTATTTCTCTTTATGGCGGTTGCAGCCTCAAAACATGTCTGTCTTATGTACTATGTCTCATTGTTCAATTTCTTAGCACGTTTACGCTATAGACTTTGTCCACATCGTTATGTTATGATATAAATACATAGCAAATATTTGGTTCACTAATATCATTTATGTTCAATACAAAGTCACGAAAGTGGCCAGCATCAAACACAACGTTTGTCTTTGTTTTAATTATGTACCCATATACTTTGACTTTGCAATATTTGCACAACTGACCTAGGGTATTCTGTCTTTTCACTCTCTATCTTCCTCTTGACTCTATCGATGTCAGAAAGAGTAGGCTGGTGCATGTACATTTCATTTTACAGTCTCATCAAACAATAATACAAACCATAGTTCTCATTCACTTTCGTTCTGACAATAACTTGCACCACTCTTCTACATGTGCATGAACACATCACATAAAGAATATGATAGATTTGCAATGACTGAATCTGAAATCCGAGGAGGAATACTTATTGTGAGAAACTCAAGGCATGTACTATTTGTATTTATGTATCCGTGTACAGCTTTGTTCGATTGTAATGATTGCTTCGTTGATGGGAGCCGGTGTTGGGAAGATATTTATGGAACCGAATAATCAACAGAGGTGAAGGAGTAGTCGTTATAATGTACAGTAATCATGATAGGAGATCGAGTTATGTTTATATGATGAACCATCTCAAATACTTTTATGTTTGGGAATTATCTTATCGTGTTAAGTATACTTAATCGATAACGCAAAGTAGGAATACTTGAGTGAAGCAACGATCTGGCCTCAGCCTTAGTTCCTCCCCGATCTACACCAAACCCATAAAGATATTCCGAGAAAATAATACCAATTTAAATGGTGCGATTCACATCTGACTTGTTTTTAGACATTTTAATATCTATATTGATAATAAAAGGGTAGACTTCAGAATTTATAAACCGGTATAGCTTGCTAAGATTGTCTTCTCTCTAATGGAGATCGATGTGTAAAGTATTACCTAATTGTGTTTCGAATATTTAATTTTTATTTGTGTTTGTTAGTTTTCCTCCATCGTGGATTGATATGTTTAATTGTAGTTTTGACTTAACCTTGTCCAAGGTCAATTGCACTGTGTTCCTGACTAAAGACAACTTGGTATTTTATTTTGGTGAAAATTTAATACATAGATAATATGTTTTTTTTTTTAAGAGTGTGGGTTAAATATTAGGATAATTAACTTGGCTTGAGTCAATCACATTATGTTTACAAGGCTGTTTTATTATATTTTTATTAACATAATTGTAGTAGAATGGATAAATTCCATTAAGACATAGTATTGCCAAAAATACTAATTGTGACCTGGGCCAAGAAGCGTTCTTTGTAGGCTTGTTTATTCAGAAAGTATTCATTCGTGCTGTTAGACCTTAAAGCCGAATCATTTGTATTTGCTATGTTCAGTGTCTGATTTGGATGCATTATGTTTTCAAATTATTTTTAACTGGAAATACGAAAGGCTCTTAAATAATATTCTTCGAAAGAAAAATTAAACGGGCGTTATAGTGAATTCAAAACAATGACATCTTGGATTGTTTTTGTGTTTCATCATCAAAAAACCTTTGAGATAGCCACTTCATATGCTACTACAAGCCATCTACACAACCATTGTTGAATCTTATTTCAAGCACAAATTAAATTGAATTAGAACTTTATTCCTTAAGAGTGATGATGGAACTTTTTGGACTAAATGGGACTTAATTCGTTATCCTATAACTTTATTTTTGTCTTCACTTTGTATTTCAGGGATTTAGATTATTTGTTTTTATTTTGCTCCATTTTGTTAGTTAGTTTTAAACTATAAGGTCGTAGTAATTGTGTTTCAATAAAGCATACTGTCAATCTACGGTTTGGGAATGGTTCCTTATGGGTAATACACATTTGAGGTAGGAAATTACATGCATGTGTAAAGTTAACGACTTGTGTCTGTTTGGACATTAGTGATAAGAGGAACATTATTTGTAGCATTTGCAATGTTAAAACCCATTCACTTGACAGGTCCTGTTGCCGTGAGTTAGTGGCAAAAGGAAAACAATGGACTCAATAGAGGCTCAGGAAAATGTTCTTTGATTCAAGCGGCAATTCATTGTGTGTATTCCTTCTGCTTTATCATTAAATAACTTGTCCATGTTTTCGATTTTATTTTTGTTTCATACAACCTTTATAAATATTGTCAACGTCAGTTTCTATTTTGTTTCTGTCTGATAATACTTTGTTCATAAGAGGTGTGAACAATTTTTAAAAAATTCATTATTCAGTTCAACAACAGTTAGTGATGTTTGTAAATGCTATACATGATTATGTACTTCCTGGTTTGCTTAATCGAATAATTCTGTGAATACGTCTTTGTCTTTCTTGACCTATATAAACCTATACGGCTGTCAATACGTCCTCATCTTGATCTGCATAAGCTTTCCCGGCTGTAAATACGTCATGATCTTGATTTGTATAAGCTTTCACGGCTGTTAATACGTCCTGATCTTGATCTATATAAAACCATACGGCTGTCAATACGTCTTCATCTTGATCTGTATAAGCTTTCACGGCTGTTAATACGTCCTGATCTTGATCTATATAAACCCATATGGCTGTCAATACGTCATTGTCTTTCTTGATCTGTATAAGCATTATGATATGTATAAATCAATATATCTTTGACTTTCTTGATCCATTTAAACCTTTAAAGCAGCCAATACGTCATTGAACAAACTGTCAATTAGTCGCATCAATTAATGTTCTCTTCTATTCATAATGGAGGCTGATATTAATAATCAACTCACAAGTAATTAAAACAATGATTTCATTTAATTGTTTACTCTAACAGTTGTCGATAACCAAATTTGTATCAGCTGTTATTGATCTAGGATGCAACCATTCCGTGACCTAAATATACTTACAGTTTTGGAGCACCGAACATCCACAATCAATTAATCCATCATTCGCGACATAATGTGAGGTTGATTACCACCCATCTCTCTCTCTCTATCTATCTATCTATCTATCTATCTATCTATCTATATATATATATATATATATATATATATATATATATATATATATATATATATATATATATATATAGTAACTAACGATTTTATCCATTTTATGTACTTTATAATCGTGCACGATATTGAATCACATATATTATAATAAGACTTAGAAGTTATACATATTTTCTGATGAATGTATATGGAAACGCTAATTTTAATTTAACTGCGGAAACAAAGAGTAAACATGTACATACAAATCTGACTTTTTAAATACTTGAACGTAACTGTGAGACAGTTTTTGTTTGAGAATATCGTCAAGTTTTTTAATATCAAATCATATATGTAGTGATTTGGAAACTCATATAAATTGTCTGTAGACTGAATAACTTTTAAACATTTCCATTGATACTTAAGGAGAGTATTCGTCTTGGAAACCTTTGTAAAAATATTATCTTTCAAATAAATCAAATATACTCTATGACACTGGTGTTGAATATCAACTGCTATATTTACACATTCACAACCTATATGGAACTAAGTAATAGTCTGTATCATTTGAAAGGCAAATACAGTTAATTTAAAATTAAAATCAAACAGAACTATACCTGACATATATGAAATAAAATCAAGTTGATTACTAACCAGTCTCATGGCAAATATGTTAATTGGTTTGTTTCATGCATATCTTCTTCATGCGCTCATCGAATTGGAATTTTGTTTTGTTTATTTTGCCGATCAATATTCGAATGAAAGTGATGAGATGGAACATTGCATGTTCTACTAGAGCTCACATAGTGCATACACGCACACACAAAGTTGTTTTTGTTTCTATTTGAGACAACTGTTTAAAACATACTTAATTTCAGTTCTGTGAATCTGTTTGAGTGTGAGGAGCGTGCGAGTGTATGTCTATAAAAACAGTCGAACTAGAGGTTTATTCTAAATTCAAATAAAGTTTAGCTGACAAAGAGCCTTTTAATGAGATAATATTTGAAGATCAAAATCACAGGAAATTCTTGTCCAGACTCGAAAGAAAAATATTAAAACAGGCAGAGGAAGCTGCGTGTGCTCAATCTCATGAAGCTTATTGATGTGAGACTTTCTTTTAATGTCATTTTATTTAATATCTAGCACAGAACATATAAAGTTCTAGCGTTAACCTAGTGCCACCTGTTCAAAAACGCACATTTCACACGCCTCCTGGTCATATAGAGCGCTGACATACATATCTTAAACATGGCATGTCATACAGCGACAAGTTACAGTGACAATTGATACGACTTGTACATTAAATTAATGGGTGAAAATGTAAAGACCAGAAGAAAATATACACAAATACATACAAATGAGCAGAGTAAGGGACTGTGAGGAACTCACAGAACAGTAATATTACTTGATCACATTTGGTCTGTCTGAAGATAATAAACAACTGCCAGCAACATTTTGATCTCGAGGTAGGGTTGTTATCGACTTGAAATATTGTTAAAGACATGACATATACAAGACAATATGTTTCAAAAAAATATGATGAGCGTATGAATGCTCTTAAGTTCATTTTGATAGCAATTATATGAAAATGTCATACAATCGATAGGTACATACAAAATGAATACGTAATTAAAAGCTAGGTATACTGTATATGATTGATACTTGGAGTCCCAAGATTGTTTATGATGCCATGAATAATGGACATGAATAAGTTTTACTCATTAAGGTTAATAATCTATGATACACGATATAACTGTATAATATTATGTGCCCGTGTACTGATCTCTCTTTTCATAAATGAACATATTAACCTATGTTTTTGTTTTAAATGGTGTTGTTATTTAACGTATTTGTCAACATATCGTAAGCTAAACATGACGGCCATTTTAATTTGATGGAAGAAGAAGCTAAGAAGACCCATAGACCTAAATGAAGCCACTGACAATCAACTTTATGACATACCAACTATTTCCGAGCACGGGAATGGAACCAAAGCAGAAAGAAGTGAGACAACAGTAATCTATAAACGCGAGTGCCTTAGATCACTTGGTCATCCATTAGCAGATGTACAAGCCTGACTAATTTATACATTTTGAAATGAAAAGCAGAAAAGTCATTATCACTTTTATTCTGGCGAATTGTTTAGTTATATTATCGCTTCCAAGGAACTTCGTCACACCAATGGAACTTTAAATAAATTAATAAGGACGAATATTCTTGGGACAATCTTTACTGTAATGCTGTCTTGAATATATTCGAAAAAATTATATATGACCAACATTTATGTTGACTTTTTTAATACCTTCACCCACAAATGTTATCGTTTTACATTATTATTTCTGATATGATTTCCAAAGTTCATGCGCAATACTTGTATAACAAACCTTGGTCAAGAAATAACTTACTAATTAGTCTGAACTCATCTAGAAAAAATTACACGTTTATTCATTACCAAACTAAGATATTTTACTCTCTTTACATTCGTTTTCGTTCGAGTGTACGGAATAATCACCTGCGAGCAAGGTAATTGTTTGACATATTCGTTCATGAAACAAACAATGACTCTAATTTAATGTAAGTTAGCAATATTAAATTACACGTTTGCTTTCGAATATTTCGAATGTATGAAATTTCATACATAGTACACACAGTTTCATGCATAACCAACTTTCTTAACCGTTTTATCAGGATTAACCCGATCTTTAATCTTTAAATTCCAGTGTTGAATTGGCGAATCTATGGTAGAGTTAATCATTGTTTATTTTTCTGAGAGAGAAATCAGAAGTCCTCAATTTTGTCATGGTCATACACGACCTTCAATTTGCTATTTATAGAACAGGAATTTGCCAGTATGTGCGTAATGACCACGTAGAGTAATGGGGACGAATTTATACTGATTAAAAAAATCAAAGGAATGGAACAAGAAATTAATCATTTTGAAATGACAGTATAGATTATGGGTTATATTTCACACCAAAACTATACAGGGTAGATACTATAAGTTTTCTTTTCGGCCAAAACAATCCAAACGTTTCGATAATGCACTTAGTCTAATGATACCATGGCAAAAACATTTTGAATGCCATAAAATGGCAATTCATCTTTAAGTTGCATTTGTAACAGACAGTTCATTACGTCACATCTGTTTATAAAAAACAATCTTGTGCAACAATTTGTACATGCGATAAGTAATTTCATATTTTAACAGAATGGAAGATTTTCGTGTTTGAGTAAATGGGAATATTTTCGTTCCAAATTGCTAATTTCGCCATATTTCCTATAAGCATCTGGCATATGTTAACACGCAGAAAGCTCTGACGTGTTTCGATAAGCTGAACCCTAGGACTAATGTGTCCAATGTTGCATCGTAGCTTCGTGTGACTTTAAATGACTAAATGTGGAAAATTCATCAGTAATGGACCCAGTGCAAATAGTTCATCTTTCCCCTCTCTATACAAGTTCACGTGTTTACTAATATGTAAATAGGAATTTAACTATATCTTCTGTACGTAATAATTGCAAGTGCATCGGACCAATACTTAGCTTGCAAGGCACGACGTGTAGATACGAGGTAGAAATATATATATATATATATATATATATATATATATATATATATATATATATATATATATATATATATATATATATATATATATATATATTTCAAGAATCGAAAAGTATAAATTCAAGTTAATATAATAAAGGATTATAGTGTGTTCTTGTTGATGTTTTTACAACTAAAACCTATGGCTTAGGATTGAGGATTAGCACACTGAATCATCATCACTGGTGATAATGAAAATGCTCCGTAAAATGTACCCAGTTTATAACAAAATCTTAAGGATATGTTCATGAAAATTTTATTATTATCGTTAATATTATTATTGTTATTTTTATTATTATTATTATTATTATTATTGTTATTATTATTGGCGTATCTCTTGTATGACATGCTTTATACCAGAAATATATAGCACTTTGCGTTGCAAATCGGTGAGTTGTAATTCGTACACTGAATGATAAACGTGTCGTCAGTTTATTATATCAGTGTGCCCAGCATGCGTTGAGAAATTGAGAGAGAAATGGGGGAAGCACACACATAGAAGTTTTATTTGTTTCTATTTGAGAAACACATCCGGTTTAAAAAGGAACTTTATTTATTTTCTCTGAACATGTATGTGTCTGTGAGAAGCTTGCCAGTGTAATTTCCATAAAGATAAGTCTGAGCTAGAGTTGATTCTACATTCAAATAAAGTTATGCTGACAAAGAGACTTTTAATGAGATATTATTTGAAGATCAAAATCAGAAATGCAATGTTCGTAAGGGTAAATTCTTGTCCAGACTCGAAAGAAAAAATATTAAAACAGGCAGAACAAGCTGCTCGTGCTCAATTGTATGAAGCTTATCGATGTGAAACATTCTTTTAATGTCATTTCATTTATTATCTAGCACATAGTCGATAAAGTTCTAGCGTTAACCTCGTGACACCTGTTCGAAAAAACACCTTTCACACGCCTAATGGTCATGTCCCAATCAGGAACCAAGTTTGTAACAAACATTAGAGTGTATACCTGCAAATCTGAAGAAATCCTTTACAAAAACACCCCGATAGTTGTATGAACTTATATTAAATATATTGAGACGCCCTACTTTCTCTTATCAATGTCAATAACTAATATGTCGCTGACCAGACTAAATAAATCCTTGCTCAGAGCCAGAGTTGAATTTAGATTTAAACGTCTATAGACATGTTATATCCACGTAATAATTTATTCCCTCAGTAAGAAAAAATTTAGAGATAGTCCTTGTCGACGGCTTTACTCTTTCAACCAGATTAATTTAAATATTGTATTTGTATGGCCCTCTAACTCTATTCAACGAACTTCGTCCTTGTACAGAATCAAATATTAACACAGAGAAAAGAAAACGCTGCTGCTTTTAAGCACCATGTAGTTTATTGCTGAGAAAGAAATTTTTAATAAGAATGTGTTATATATTCTACCTGGGAACCTATATCTATATCAGTGGATATGTTTGTGTCTTCAGTCAGATCCACACTTTTCGAGCGCATTATAGTCATGTCCCGCCGTGAACCAATCTGATCAAGAAATATTTGAGTATACACCTGGACATAGCCAACATATCTCCAGTCAGATCTAATACTGTACAAAGCAGCGCGATATAATATCTGAACGAACAGTGCACCTTCTAAATCGCACAAAATCAATTCTCTTTCTCCAGACAATATTTGGCTTTGCTCAGAACCAAAGTTGAAAATGGTCTTAAACTGCAATGGACCATTCATACAGACAGAATCATCTATATACTTCATCAGAAGCTGGTTGTGAGAAAGACTGTTGTGAATCTTTCCACTGACAACAATCTGCATGTTGCAGTTTTATGTCACCCCCTATCGAGAATCAGCTGCCTGCTTGCACATAAGCAATCATAAAAAGAAAACATAACAATCTCCTCATGCTGATGTGGTTTTTTCCAGGAACACACTTTTAATAATGTTAAAACGTTTCTGTCTTAGAATCGATACATTTATGTGATAATTGAATCTCACTGCTCAGAGCCACCTTCTGAAGGAGCTTTTCGTTGATTAAAATGACTACCCTTTTGCTTGAAGGCTCAAAGTATTGCGAAAATGACGAACGATCCGATTCATGTGGCCAATTGTGGCTAATTTACGTAAGTCAACAAGACGCTTATTAGCCACTGAAAAAATAGCTAAGGAAACGAATAATGCTGACAAAAAGTACAACAACAATAAGTAAAACGCAAATTGTGCTGTAACTGGAATCACTGCATGGCTTCTTGGCATTAATGATGCTTTCATGGTAGTCTGTACATTTTGGTTTCTTCCTTCTTTCATTTCCTCGTCTCAGCTTCTTTGAAGATACCCTATTTGTTTTTAGCCTCATTCTTGCCTTCTTGGCTTTCTGGACGTCCTACAGATTGACAGACGTTTACTGCTGGTTTCAAAGTATTTATTGTATGGTTCGTTCAAATTTTTAAAAAGGAGCGTGACAATCATTTGCATAATTGGCACTTATATGACCGTTTGAATATCCTTAAAGTTCCTTTATTTATATTGTCGGCTCATTATATTTCTCTTTCTCTGAAAACATCATATAATGGGTTTATTTGATCCACGTTTAGAATGTTTGGCAGAACGTTCTACAGATGTATCGTTTTATTGTTTTGGCGTATTAGGTAATTTATACATTTTTTTTTGCTTGTCATTGCCTGGAGTCGAATCATAATTGTCAGTATCTGTATCCATGAGTATATGCTTATATGAATACCCTAATGATTCCATTGCGTATCCTGACTATACTTAGTTATGTTTATAAGGAACCATAGTAAGATATTTGTTTCAAGCAGCTTACTACTATAATATGGGTCATATATTGGTCTTCCACGAATATATCTGAATTTTGTTTACAAATTAGAGCTGACTTATTATCAAAAGGTTGGGTCGGATTTGTTGGAAACGCCAAAAATACAGAATCAGGCTGATCAACTCTTATGTAAAATGGCGAATATTTACACAACGAAAACGTCGTGAAAATGTACGAGGGTCCGCGATCAACGGGGGATATAAATGCTTTATACAAATTGAAGAAAGGTCATTAAATGATAAATAGGGGTGGTTAACAGTACGAAAGTTTCTAAAAATGTATTCAAAACGAAAAGGGTTGCACACGTCATAATTCTGAATAGAAGTAAACTTCCTTCAAAAACTTTAAAAAAACCAGACACATTTACAGTTTCAAAAAGATCCTTCATGTGTTTAGCATTGTAGTTTGATCGCGTGTAGGTTGCAGATCGAAATAATCTCATAGCTGGGGCTTCCTTCTTAAGAACGTAGCAGTGCGTTACACAAGGATGACCAGTTTTAATCCATTTTGGATGTTTCTATTGAATCCTGTTGGGCATTGCTAGCTATATGCATGGATAGACTCTGTTTTATACGTTTTCTTCTGAGCGGGAAGATGGCCTTAAAATGTGTAAACATCATTCTTTATTGGCCGGTAAGCAATATCACTATAAATAATTCTGTTCTGAAATAGAATATTTAACACAATCTCATTAAAGTATGTTTCCTCAGATATAAGGTCGTTGGAGATCAGCACAAGCAGCTTATGTTTTTATATGTTTAGCTCTATGCAGTGAGAATGTTGGTTGTCGGGGGTGGGGGTGGAGGTGTCATACATACGCAACGTGTTTTCTGGTTTTAAGTGGAAAGAAAGCGAAAAAAGTCATACACAAAGCTTGCGTCTGATGTTGTACATAGATGATTCTGTGCATACCAGAGGTATATTGCCTTCTAAGTCTGTTTTCAAATTTGGCTCATAGCATGGGCATAACATTTTCTGGAGAGCGACATAACTGATTTCGGGCAGCCATATATATTTAGATGTTCTTAAATGGATTCACTGTAAGTTCAGACGTTCTGGAACACTGTTTTTGTAAATGATTAGGTCTGATTGGGTAAACGGGTGGCTACATGCATTTATATAATCTAATGTCTGTTTATTAGCTTGGCTCATCGTGGTGAGTGACACGACTGCAAGGCGTGTGAATGATGCAGTACTTTGTCAGGATACACCTTTATCAACTGAAATATATCGTTTCTAAGCTAGAACAAATAATATGATCTCATTCAAAGTTTGTTTCTCAGCAATGACCTTTCTCTTTGTTTCTCTCTCTCTCTCTCAATGTTTAGTTCTGTGTTGGCATGAAGTAGGTCATAAAGATGAAGCAACATAAAGTAATTTCAATTATTATTTCTGTGTTTAACACTAATTTACATGCAATACGTTTAAGGTGACCCCTTTAACCAGTTTCCATATATTGGAAATGGGTCTGATGACATCTTACTCCCTTTAATATTAAAATTAAAAGGAAAGGTAAATATAAGGAACTATTGGCAGGTTGGCTAGAGTTATAAGCAAAGAAAGATAAGAGACAGAGATTGCATTTAATTATGATAGGAAGAAGACCAACATTACAAAAAGTCTCTGACACTACCTTACATCCCGTTTAATTATGTATGTGATGGGCCATGCAAATATTCAATCTGTCAACAGGCATAGCAGTACCAACATCCAGAAGCATCAAATAAAATTAAATATTCTTTCCATTACTGTAACTTGAAAAGCGCAAACAATATTTGTAGGTTGTATTTTCAATCTCTGAATATATATTTCATTCAATTCAAAATGGTATGTTAGAAACACTTTCACGGATGTTTGTAATAATGATAATAATAATAACAATAATAATAATAATAATAATAATAATAATAATAATAATAATAATAATAATAATAATAAAATAATAACTTAATATGTTAGGAAATATTTCACACTTGGAATATTAATGACAGGATAAGAAATATACAAGCTGGAATAACCTCAAACAATAATCCGATGTGGAGTATCGATGTTGCATGTGACAACTTGAGGAATACTAATTACAAGAACAACTCACTACCCAAACTCCTAGCTCGCATATATATCTTTAACGTTCCTGATTACACTGTTAGAACAACGATTTATTCACCGGATCTTTAACGGAAAAGATCAAACTAGGCCTAAGTGCCAGTAATATTCTGTAATTATATCAATCTTTAATGGCAAGTAAAGTACGAGTCTGAGCTTAAGTTGTATACCGACTTTATTCTGACAGGTGCCAGAGGATGCCGTGGCCATGTGCGCTTGGATTCGCAAGAACTGACTACTACAATACGAAGGTATCTTATGCCGTCATAAATTTGAATCCATACACAGTGTTAGTCTCGCAAAGTTCAACTCGAGATGACCTAGTGCAGTTTCCCTGAATGGTCTTAACATTGATATTCATAATATATTATTTGTAGCTCCAAATATGCTTTTCGTACTGATGTTTTTATATGTTCGTATGTGTGCACGTGTATGTTAGAGAGAGAGAGAGAGAGAGAGACGGGATGCTAGGTGTGACGGAAGTTGCTCTACTAACAAACTTATACATCGTCTTCGATGGCATCTAAAATATTTAGAACCTGAAGATGACTATGCAAGAAAAAATGTATTCGCGTGTATCAAATGTTCCCAGCAACCTTCTAGTAGCAGTGAAATATTGAGGCAATAATTTCTTAAAGAACAATGGAATCTGATGTAACTTTTACAGTTGTAAGGATTTATACCCATTGGTCCTGATCTATGTAAATGGTTAATGCATTATGATAAATGGCAATTACTTCCGACGTGTTTATTTCATGTTATATGAAAATGGTATATATAATAAATTGTGGCAACTTTGCGGAAACATATATTTTATTTATTCAGAATTAACAATTAGAACACTATTTATATCATGCTTGCGAAACTACTACAGGGAGGTGTTACCCCAAACGACTTTGATGAGAACGATTATATTCTGAACAGCAATCTCAATTCCTCTCTCTCTCTCTCTCTCTCTCTCTCTCTCTCCATAAGCAATTTTATATCGGGATCCTGAACGGAGTTTAATCATCGTGTGGATCAAATTGGTCTGACCTGGCTTATAAAGACCACATTGCACTGAAACTATGACACCTGTATTCTTCAAAACAAACACAAAGTTATGATCCAGAACGTTTGTCTAATACATTTCATAAAATATTTTTACGAAACCGATGTAATTACCTCCAGTGTTTGTTGGACTATTGGCAATGTTTCATTACTACACTATATCAATATCGTAGATTTGAATACAAAATCAAATCAAACAAAAGAAACAAGTACTTAAATGGACTGCCACAGTGCACGAAAACACCAAAATAAACAAAACAAAAAGAGGGAAGGAGGAGATAGAATATTGCTACATATTAGATTACCACAGTCCTCATTACACAGACGTAGAAGCAGAATTAATACCACATTACAGAAAGCTAAGAAAACGAATACAAGACGAGTGAAATGAAAACTCGGTAAGGACAAATGCATAGCAGGAAGTAAACATGTACCAGCACCTTCCTTTCACAATTCAAAATTCGACAATTCACAATAAATCCACGAAACAATTTTAACTAGAGAAAAGTAAACAGAAACGAAAGACAAGACACCATTAAAATATAAACAATGAATTATGACAATAAAACTTTACGGACGGGAAAAAGCACAAAGTCAAATAAAAAGATCACCAAAAGAAATATCAAACTGAAGCAAAACATTCAATAATAATAATAATAATAATAATAATAATAATAATAATAATAATAATAATAATTCAAATAATATATACAAATATTGAAAATAAGAGGTAGTTCATTGAATGAAAACATAATGCACTGATCATACATTGACATGGTAATGACTTAATGACATAATGTTGCAAATAATAGAACTTGAAAAAGTCCGTCCTTAGATAAAGTCAGAAATCAAAATACAACAGCAAAATAATTCGTACTAAGAAGGAATAAATGGGACTAGAACAAAGGCACTAAAGTCATGATATCACATGGTTTTCTGCAAACAGATTTAAAGATTTAGGGTGTGTTTAATACTGATTAAACTGTTAAGAAAGGTGATTATGCATCATGCTTTATTTGTGTACTAGGTATGAAATTTCATAAAATCTAAATTATTTAAAAAAACGTGTAATTTAATATAGGTAATTTACATTCATTTAGAGTCATTTCGTACAATCCATCGATACTGATTGTAAAGAAAGTAAGATATCGTTGTTTGGTAAAAAATAAACGTGTAATTTTTCAAGATGAGTTAAGACCACTTAGCAGTGCCTGTAAACTTATTTCTTGACCAAGGTTTGTTATACAAGTATTGCGTGTGAAATTTTGAAATCATTTGAAAAGTACTATACGTGTAAACCGATAACATTCGGAGGTGAAGGTATAGAGGAAAGTGAACTGAAATGTTGGTCATGTATAATTTTTTCTGATAACTTCAAGATAGGATTACAGTAAAGATTGTCCGAAGAATATTCGTCATTTCTAATTTATTTAAAATTCCTTTGTAGTGACGACCTTCTTTTGAATTTGCAATATGTCTATACAATTCGTTAAATCACAGAACCACAAACATTATTACGTGCATTTATGAAAACAGAGATCAGAACACAGTCATATAATATTATAAAGTTATATCGTGTATTATAGATTATTAACCTTAATGAGATAAACCTATTTGTGTCCATCATTCATGGCATCATAAACAGTCTTGAGACTGCTAATTTCAATCATATACAGAATACCTAGTTTAACTTACCTAATGATATTTTTATGAATCTATCGATTGTATGACATTTTCATATACTTGCTATCAAAATAAACTAAAGCGAATTTCTACGCACATCAACATATATCGATATATTTTCATGTAAATATCTGTAACAATAAATCAAGTCGATAACATCCACACCTCGATATCAAAATGTTGCTGACAGTTTGTTATTATCCTCAGACAGAGCAAATGTGATGAAGAAATATTACTGTTTTGTGTCTTACTCTGCTCAAATATATTTCTTTGTGTGTAGTTTCTTCTGGTCTTTCCATTTACACCAATTTAATAAATGGGCAATCGTATATATTGTTAATGTAAAATGTCACTGTAGAACATGCCATGTTTAAGATATTTATTTCAACACTCTATATCGATATTGGGTTCCAAGGGTTGTCATCGCCGTGAAATCTCACAATGGCTTGCGTCTGATAGAGCCTCTGACAACCAAATCCAGCTACAGGCCTTCAAGAGTGGTGGAACCTGTTTAAACTGACTGGAGAAAGGATGACAGGCGAGTTTCTGGCGCCTCTAAACCAGATGCTTCACGCAAATGGGGCTCGTTAACCTTGGGTGGTCGCCCATCTAGGAGAAGGTAAACTCTGATTTCAAACCTTCGCTGCCTTGCGACTATACCCTCTCATGGGAAAGGCTAAGGGAGTAAACCCCAACAGAAAATCCGGAGAAGGAGTCCCTAAGGCGACTTGGCATTGATTTCAGTGTCATCTCGGCAATTCCTGCGATGCAGCTGGTGCCATGACGTATCGGCTTGTCCTTTCCCTTGGATCCATCAGCTGCGTGGAGAGGGAGGATCAGCTGCATGGGCGACAGTTGATTCTCCGTATCACCCTGCCCAGGCTTGCGCCCTGGAGAGGACACTCCAGCTTCGCTCCACAGCGTCGACACAACACGGGAAGCACCAGTTTATCGGTTATAAGTCATCGGTCGATTGGCGTAGATCCAGACACCAGGGGTTGCTTCTGACGGTGGGAGAGACCAACATGTTTCACTGGACGGCTACCGCCAGCCTCAAACTGGGCAGCCCCCAGCCAATAAAGTGCCGTCCCGCCACAGTTCGCCTGCCTTGCTGGGTGCGTAAGGCTTAAGTTACGCGAGTACCTGACAAGCTGATTGCAACTACTGCACCAAGAAATAAAAAAAAGAAAAAGAAAAAAGAAAAAAAACTTTAATCCTCAAGCTAGGTACCTGGAATGTCCGGACCATGCTGACTGGGCTTTCATATGATCTACAGATAATCAGTGATGTTCTAACGACTTCAGTGATCAACGACGAACTTGCAAGGCTCCAGGTCGACATCGCCTCACTACAGGAGACACGACTGCCAGATTCCGGGTCCCTCAGAGAAAATAACTACATATTCTTCTCGCAAGGAAAGAGCGTCGATTAAGCCAGAGAGTTTGGTGTTGGATTCGCTGTCAGGAACACTTTGCTGGGGAAGATAGAACCCTGCCAACAAGGGAATGGGAGACTGTTATCCCTCCGCCTCCACACCACAAACGGGCCTGTCTATCTGATCAGCGTTTACGCTCCCACACTAAGATCCTCCACAGATACCAAGGATGAGTTAAACTCGCTCATCGACAAAATTCCAAAGGGAAAGAACTTGATTTAGCTGGGCGACTTAAATTTTAGGGTGGGTGCCGATCATGACTCTTGGCCCTCCTGTCTTGGCACGTTTAGCATTGAGAAGATGAATGAGAATGGGCAGCGCCTTCTAGAGACGTGCTCGTACCACGACCTCAGCATCACCAATTCATTCTTTCAGACAAAACCACAGCACAAAGTGTCTTGGGGGCATCTCCGGTCTAAACACTGGCACCAGCTAGACTCATTACAAGACGGTCAGAAATGAAGGGTGTGCTTCTTACCCGTACCTTCAAAAGTGCTGACTGCGACACCGACCACTCACTGGTGTGCTGCAAATTGAAGCTTCAGCCGAAGAAGATCCATCCCTCTAGGCAAGAGGGTAAACCACACATTGATGTGAGCAAAACATCTTATCCAGACTAGGCTGAGGAATTCACCTATGCTCTTTCCAAGACGTTTGATTCAGAACCCCCCAACGGCAGTGCCAAAGAAAGATGGGATCACATCAGAGAGACTGTGTACAGCACAGCCACACGGATCTTTGGTAAGAAGCAATCAAAGAACAATGACTCGTTTGAAGCTAACTCTGCCGCACTCATGCCAGCCATGAAAAAGCGTCGCAGTGCTCAGCTGCAATACAAGCGATCCCTATGCCAGAAGACACTACAGGCATACAGGTATACCAGAAGCAAGGTGCAGAGATTAGCACGGGAGTGTGCCAATGAATACTGGCTTCACCTCTGTCAGAGCATTCAGTCAACAGCAGATATTGGAAACATCAGAGGCATATACGATGGCATAAAAGAAAGCAATGGGTCACACGACGAACCTGAAATCACCACTGAAGTCTGCCACAGGCGATACCATCCACAACAAGGGCAAACAGATGGAGCGTTGGGTGGAATACTACTCCGAACTGTACTGCAAAGAGAACCATGTGACCAATAATGCCCTCAACGTCATTGAAACCCTCCCTCTCATGGCCGAACTGGACGGGAAACCTACTGTAGACGAACTGAAGAAGGCCTTAGAGAAACTGTCCCCAGGTAAAGGCCTAGGGATCACAGCAGAACTCATCAAGTACGGATGTAGCGTGTTGCTCACACACTGCACGACCTCCTCTGCCATTGCTGGGACGAGGGTGAAGTGCCTCAGGACATGAGAGACGCTAACATCATAACCATGTTTAAGAACAACGGCGACAGAAGCGACTGCAACAACTACAGGGGCATAATACATCTCAGCATCGTGAATAAAGTTTTCGCACGTGTCATCCTGAACAGACTGCAGACGCTTGCTTACATAATTTACCCAGAGTCGCAGTGCTGGTTCGGGGCAGAGATGTCAACAATCGACATGATCTTCTCTGTTAGGCAACTGCAGGAAAAATGCAGAGAACAACACAGACCCCTCTTCCTGGCCTTTATAGACCTCACCAAGGCATTCGATCTGGTCAGCAGAGACGGACTCTTCACAATCCTGGCGAAAATTGGTTGCCCTCCGAAGCTGCTAAGCGTGATCCAGTCCTTCCACGAGGACACGAAAGGTACAGTGCAGCACGATGGCTCAACATCCGACCCTCTTGACATCCGCAGTGAAATTAAACAGGGCTGCGTCCTTGCCCCCACGCTCTTCGGCATCTTCTTCGCAGTCCTGCTTAAGCACGCCTTTGGGACGTCCACTGAAGGGATTTACCTGCACACGCGATCAGACAGCATACTGTTCAACCTGGCACAACTGAAAGCAAAGAGCAAAGTGCGTGAAGTAACCATCAGGGACATGCTCTTCGCAGACGATGCTGCTCTAACCACCCACACAGAAGCTGAGCATGCAATGAGTTTGGACTAACCATAAGCCTAAAGAAAACAAGCGTGATGGTTCAGGACTCGGACCCACCAAGCATCATCATCAACAACTACGAACTTGAGATGGTGAGTCAGATCATGTACCTCGTCTCTACCATCACCAACAACCTCTCGCTTGATGCTGAGCTCAACAAGCGGATCGGAATGGTATCAAAACTCTCTCTGGGTTGTCGCAGAGAGTGTGGAACAACAGCTTTCTGACCCTGAACACTAAGATCACCGTGTACCGTGCCTGCGTGCTAAGCACTCTCATATGTGCACCAGTGAAACCTGGACTCATAAGAGAAAAGACAGAGCGACTTTCACATGCGATGCATCCGACGCGTACTGGGGATCACCTGGAGCGATCGAGTAACAAACAACGAGGTGCTTGAGCGTGCCAAGATTCCCAGCATGATCACACACCACCGCCAACGTCGCATCAGATGGCTGGGCCATGTACGTCGGATGGATGACGGACGGATCCCCAAAGACATTCTTTATTCTCAGCTCGCTTCTGGGAAAAGGTCGATTGGACGACCACATCTCCGCTTCAAGGATGTCTGCAAGCACGGCATGAAAGCCCTTGATATCGATGTCAACACATGGGAAGAGCTCGCTTTAGACAGATCAAGCTGGCGACATGCTTTGATCACTGGTCTGAAAGCCGGAGAGGACAAGCTACGCTTGCTTGCTGACGAAAGACGATCGCAGAGGAAGAAGCAGTTCCAACCAACACCAGACGCAACCTTCAAGTGCAGCAAGTGCAACAGGGACTGCCACTCCCGCATTGCACTACATAGCCACAACAGTCGCTGCACAACCACCAACCAGGACATCTCTCATGGGCGCAGTTCCATCATCTCTTGAGACTAATGGATGCCAACACACAATATCCACATTGGCTATTGTTTTCTTTAATCTATCGCTCTAATAATTAACTGGATTGTCTTTTTCTTAAAAGGTATATTTCTCTTAACTCTGAACTATAGTGGAACGTAAATACTGTTAACTTCTTTTACTACTGGCAAATACATGCATATGCACCTTCTAATTTATAACTGTATCACCTAAGAAATTATAAATTTGTAAAGTTAAAGTTTATTATTTATACTATTCATTGATGGCGATATATCTTTCTTTAATATTAACATTATTATTATTGTACTTTATTATTATTTCTATTATTATTATTATTATTATTATTATTATTATTATTATTATTATTATTATTATTATTATTATTATTATTATTATTATCATCATTATTATCGTTGCTGTTGTTGACTGAAACGGATTTAACGTAGGAAAAACACTATGCTATTATCAAGTGTCTATGACTGGATTTGGCTCAAGTAATATAGACTGCCTAAACACGATAGGAGCTTGCTCTACGTTTATAAGCTAGCTGTGAGCAGGAACATGGCCATGTAAAGTGTTGTCAGTGGAACATTTCACAACCGTCTTTCTCAAATACTTCTTCTGGCCAAGTCTATATATCCGAGCTAGAATATATAACAAAATTGTATTTCATTCTCAGCAATAAGCCGCATATTGCTTAATAGCTTCATAGGAAATATTTGATTTCATACCAGGACGAAGTTGGTTCTATAAAGCAGGAGAAACGCGGCCTGATAAAAAATACAATGTTTAAATGAATATGGTTGAAAGAGGAAAGACGTCCACAAGGACTACATCTAAATTTATTTCTGAATGATGGAACAAATTATTACGGAGATATAACATGTCTATAGTCGTTCATACAGCTATCGGGGTGTTTTTGTAAAGGATTTCTTCAGATGACATTGAAAGAATGTCTCACACCCATAAGCGTTATAAAGCTGAGTACGAGCAGCTTGTTCTGCCTGTTTTAATATTTTTCTTTCGAGTCTGGACAAAAATTACCCCTTACAAACATTGCTTTTTCGATCTTGATCTTCAAATAATATCTCATTAAAAGTCGCTTTGTGAGCGGAATATTTTTTGAATTTAGACTAAAAGTCTAACTCTGACTGTTTTCATAGACAAACACTCGCAAGCTCCTCTCACACAAACATATTCAAAGATCTGAACTATTTTTTCTTTAAACTGGCTGGATGTCTCAAATAGAAGAAACAACAACTTTGTGTGTGCTCCTCCCCTCTCTCTCTCCCCCTCTATCTTTCTATCTTTATTGACTCTACCATCTCTTTCATCACGCATGCTGGCTAACCTGATATCACACACTGATAACTGACGGATTTGCAACCCAAAGTGTTATATATTTCTGGATTAGAGCATATCATATAATAGCTGCACATAATAATAATACTAATAATAATAATAATAATAATAATAATAATAATAATAATAATAATAATGATGATGATAATAATAATAATAATAATAATAATAATAATGATGATAATAATAATAATAATAATAATAATAATAATAATAATAATAATAATAATGATAATATATAATAATAATAATAATAAAAGTGTCATGTAAATATCTTTGGCCAATCGCGTTCACTGACAGCATTATATAATTATTTTGTTTGATCCATGCTGATAGGGTTGCCGAAGCCTCCTACAGACGAATTGTTTTACTGTTTTGTCTTTGAATGTAATTGCGTCATACGATAATGATATTTGTGGCCTGGAGTAGGAATGTGTCCTTCCGTAGCTGTGTCCGTGATCACGTGTTTATTTGAATGCTCTAATGATTCCGTTACGTACGGTTTATTCATCACAAGGTCATCTGCAAACAGATCCAAAGATTAGAGCCGTGTTTAATTCTGATTAAATTTGTTCAAGTAAGATTATTATACCTGTATACCTGAAGCTTTATTTGTGTTCTACCAATGAAATTGGATAAATCATAAACATTTGTATATTACTATCCGTTACATTTATTTAGAGTAATCGCTTGTTGCATCAAAGAAAATATCCACTAGTTCTCTTCCTCACATTCATTATTCGATCATGGGTGTGAAGCGAATAAGATATCGTATTTCAGAAAAGAATGAAAGTAATTTTTAGAAGAGTACAAAATAATTTGCAATGAATATAAGTGTCTATTTTTATCAAGGTTTGTTATACGATTGTGGCGAAGGAAATTGAAAAAAATAGAAATTAATAGACAGTGAAAAAGATAACACTTGTGGGAGAAGGTACACAGGAACTTTATTCGCAATGTAAGTAATATATAATTTTCTTGTGAGGTGTTATAGCTAAAACTGTAGTAAAGATTGTCCCAAGATCATACGTGCTCTTTAAATTTATTTAAAGTACCTTTCGTTCGCCGATGTTCTTTTGAAGCACCAATATGACTGCAATATACCAGAGAGAAAGTGATAAAAGCACAGTTTTTTTATCTCCTATCCAAATATATTCATTCTTCAGGTTCGTACATTGGCTAATTGATTGCCGAGAAGTATAAGTCACTCGTTTTTACAGATCAATCACATCTCACTTTGTTTGCGTGAGTTTCAATTCGTCAAAAGTGGGTGTGTCAAAAATATTGCCCGTGGCTTCCTTTAGGGCGATGGTTCTTGCCTGTTTCTTCCTGCACCACAATAGCCATCATATATAGCCTATGCTACCCTAAAACTGGCATTAAACCATACACCACATCGATTAATAAGTGCGACTTTGAAACAGAGATCACTATACATCCAAATTATATTATATAGTTATATTATGTGTCGTAGATTATGAACCTTAATGAGTTAAATACATTCATGTCGATAGCTAAAAAGAATCATAAACAGTCTTGGATATCCAAATATAAATCATATACAGTGTCCGTTTTGTTTTTACTTACCTTTTGAATTTAAGTATCTATCAATTGTACGACATTTTCATATAATTGACATTAAAATTAAATTAAGCTCAAATTACACGTATCAAACTATTTCCCAATGCAAACGTCTATAGATTAATATACTCTATATTTATAAGCTTGGCTAGGAGCAACAACATGCCCGTAAGGCGCGTGTATAAACGTGATTCTGAACTGTAAAACGAAATTACCAGAGAAATGTGTCGGTTCTAAGACATAATATTTAACAAGATCTTATTAAAATTGCGCTTCCTGGAAAATAATGATATTAGAATTCAGCATGAGCAACTTATTATGTCTGTTTTATACGTAGTTATGTGCAAGAAGACAATGGATGTTCAAGGGTGGTGTCAAAGACCAACATAGTGTAGTTTGGTCGCTTGGTATGTGGTGAGACTCCGGAAAGTCGATCTTAAAGCTTTATTCTGATGGAGTATATAGATGATTTAGACAACTCGAAAGTTCTATATCCATTGAAGTTTATGTTCAACTTTGTTTCTGAGCCAGGCCATACTATTTTCTACAGAAAGATAAATGATTTAGAACAGCGGTATAAACTCAACGACATTTTAAAGGTTCACTATATGTTCAGATAGTCAATCGCGCGGGTTTGGGAAAGATTAAATTTGATTGGAGTAATAGTTGGCTAAATGCAGGTATATTCTCTAATGTCTGTTAATAGGCGTGATTCATGGCGGGGACATGACTATAAGGCATGTATATAGTGTGGAATTGAAACTGTGGTTCACATTGGAAACATTGTCATTCTTCTGGAACGGGATGACGAGTTATCAAATCGACTACATATCCCATCAGTATTCTACTGACATTAAGAAAACTTTAATCGTTAAGTATAAAGGAAATACAATTCTAAATTAAAGATTATATATTATATTTCCACAGTTGCAACAATTTACCACATAAAAGATTTGTATGTAATATAAAACCGCGTGGGCATCGGTCACCATTATTCATAATTCATTATCTATTTACATAGATCAGAAAACAATCTGTCTTGATTCTTACAACTTTAAAAGTTACATAAGGCTGCCTTGTCCTCTAAAACATTAAGATCTGAAATTTGTACTGCTCCAGGAAGATTGTTGAGTAAAATCGACACACGGGAATAAAGACTTTTCTTACACAGTCATCGTCAGAAGTAACATTATTATACGTCTTTAGTCCACCCCCCCCCACCCCCGCTCTCTCTCTCTCTCTCTTTCTCTCTCTCTCTGTTCGTCTGTCTCTCTCTCTTTGCTGTCAGTTACACATGCGATCTCACACATAAACATACAGACAGAACCATGAAGACGACAAACATGTTCGAGGTAAGAACAAATTATTCTGAGTGGAAGTGTTAAGAGGCTCCACGTACACTGCACTATGTGAGCTCTAGTAGAGCTTCACGAGACTTACACGTTGTATGGATTCAGATTTATGACGCCTAAAATGTTTGAGTGCTTAGTATTGCTTTCCTCTGGTGGCTGTCTGAATGAACTAGATATACAACTTCTTCAACTCAGAGTCGCTGTTTACGCGCCAGTATGGTTTGTTAGAATTGCTGAATATTACATGTACCTAGATTATTTGCTTTAATTAATAGGTGTATAATTGATGGAACTAACTGAGTAATCACTGTTTTTAAATCTACATATGTGTGTTGGCTATTTGAGTAGCAAATTATGAATTACGCACATCTCCTGATATCTTATGCAGCACCATCTTCCTATTTCCGATCATCAGATTATCTATTGAGGTTCTTCCAGCTTTTATGTTTCTTTTACTGCTATTAATATCCCAACTGCGACATATTTCCTAGCATACACAATCACCATCAACATTATTATTAGTATGATTATCATTATTATTATTATTATTATTAAGATGATGATCACTATCATTACCGGTAATGTTACCACTCCAAAGTCATCTGTGATATTTTGATAGGCGAGAAGGGTTATTTTTTGTACATCCGGGAGCGATCCTAGTATGATGGAAATGAATATATGAATCAAATATCAATAAGCATTTTCTCATGAAGGGATGTAAAGTCTGACAGCGTGAAACCCATATTTCCAGGTGTGAAACGATTGAACAGTTTTCCCAACTTCCCTTTTACCATTCAAGCTTAGAATTTTCATCCGTTCTATTGCATGCTTAGATCCAATTATTATGAAGATATCACCTCAAGTAATGCAAGATAACATTGCAATTTTAAATTATTTCACACTGTGCATTTAGTTTCTTACATACCATGAATATTGAAAAGAGATCGATGTATTGCGTAAATGTTAAATATGCCTCTCCAAGCACGTTATGCGCAATCATTTTGTGACCTGCTCTTTCGAATCCATTGCGATATAAATGCGGGCATTGAATGTAAAGCCTATATTGTAAAAGCTTCTACACTGTTAAAATATTATATAGTTTGGGTTTCTAGATGTTCACCATGATATACACATTAAGATAATGAAGAAAGGTGTCAACCTCATATGCATAATTTAATTATATGCAAGGTGGTGACTGACACTTTTCCATTCAATTTTGATACAAAAGGATACAATCTGTCTCTAGCCTATTTCTTATAAATGGAAACTGGGTAGATGATTCAGTTTAAATGTAGTTTTGTGTAACGCAAATCGAATTACGTAAAAATTGTAATGTACAGTTTGTGGTTACAGCTATAGAACCAACTTTATCCCTGCACTGAAATAAACATTAAAAGAGATAACAAGACACTATTTGTTGAGAAAGAAAATGATAAGAGATTTTACTATTTATTCCAGCTGAGAATCGATATATTTCAATGTTTCAATTTGTGTCCGGACACAGAAAGACATTCTTAACACAAATTATAGTTATATCGTCATGATGAACCAAGCTTAAAAAGCAGGAATTAGAGTATACCTTCATTTTTCCAACCATTTCCCCAATAAGATTTAACCCTTTACAAAACAGCTCGATGGAAAGTCTGAACTAACAGCGAAGCTGTTAAAACGCCATTAAGTTTATATAACTGGTCAAAATTAATTATGTCCTTCGGCAAAATAAAATATGTCCAAACTCAGAACGTAATTCGAAAATAGACATAAACGGCTTTAGACCTCTTGTATCCACATACTCATCTGTTTTTTTTCGTCAGACACTAGCTTTGAGAAAGACATTTCAGTGTATTTGAAATTACAGCCCGACCATACGTTGTAGATGTGTGCCCATTCTCAATGTTTGACTTTTGTTGTTGGGGTTGGGGGTAGGGTGGGGTGTATTTTGTTCTTGTTGTTGGGTTTTTGGCAGATCAGAGCGGGGATGTTATATCAAATTATATTTAGGACAAATTCTCTGTTAACGTCCAAACCTTCGCACTAACCCTAAAAATGTAATGTTACATCACATCACCCTTACTCGATTATAGCTCCTACATGAACACATTGAAGGTCTCTAAGAATAGAAATAGGCCAGTCAACAATTCTGCAATATGTCTAAATAAATAAGCTCTCTACTTGGGCAAGGTCGCAATTAGCATATTTCGGAAAAAAACTATGACTTAATGGAATTTAGCTATTCCAGAACAATTCTGTTAATAAAAATATAATAAAATGCACGGTACACTTAATGTCCTTGTCTCAAACCAACTTAATGATCCTAATACTTAACCCACTCTCTTATAAAAATAGTATCTATTTATTGCTTTCTTACCAATATCAAAAAGGCTGTCTTTAGTCAGGAACTCAGAGGATATGATTTTATACCAGGTTAAGTCCAAACTACAATTTAACATAACAATCCATGATGGAAGAAATCTAATGTAAATTGAAACGTCTCAAAACAAGTCAGATGTGTATCGCGCCATTTAACTTGGTACTATGTTTTGGGAATATCTTTATGATTTTGGGCAACATCGAGGGGATCTAAGGCTGAAGTCAGATCGGTATTTCACGCTTTGCACGCAAATAAATATCCTTACTTTGCCTTACTGAATAAGTATAATTAAGAAAATCCAGATAATATCCAATGGAACAATATCTGAGATGGTTCATCATATGAGGCTAACTCATCTCCTACTACTGTACATTAGGACGTCTATTCCGTGATATATATTGATTATTCGCTTCCAAAAATATCTTCCCACCCCCGGCTCCCATCTACGAAATAATCAAATCAATCTAACAAAGCTAAAAACAGAGACATAAATACAAATAGTACATACCTTGAGGTTATCACAGTGAGTATTCCTCCTCTCATTATCTAGGAAAATCTGTCAGCTAAAGTCATCAAATGAATATAATTATCGCTTTCGATCAATTGAAGGACAAACGAAAATTTTGCAGACAAGAACTTATTGAATTAAAGTGTATTTCTTTTCCCTTAATTCGACATATATTTCGCTAATTATACATCCTGATAGAATTCCCATAGAATTATATAATGCAATATTCACAGCAAAAATTATAATATGACCCCAATGACTCGTGAACGTATCGTTCGTCAAAAAGTTCATCCACAAATAATATTTTTCCGTCATGTTGATTCCAATAGGCTCTGATTTGGTCCCCTAATCGCTAATTTCCATTTCTCACGGTCCCAATTGTTCCCAAAACCGCTGTCAGATAATTAAAAACACATATTACCGTCCCCAAATATGTCAAGCTCCAATATAGCTCCACGTAACAACTTGTACAGTCGTTTTCACTTCAGTACAATTTCATCGTCTATAGCGTTCATACAACGATATCATTGGAACATAAACTGCTAATTTCATACAGCAAAAAAAGATTATTATTATTATTATTATTATTATTATTATTATTATTATTATTGAGTTGTTGTTTTTTTGCAATTATTAAATCACGTAAGAAAGTAAATGTCCATTATTTTGTCTCTCTCTCTGTCTGTCTTATGTTTTGCTTTGACGCTTCTTCCTTTGTCGATTCCCAAAATATATTTTTTTACCTTGCATAATTGTACTAGACAGCAAAATGTTTCAGTCACAAATAACGTGATACAAGCGTGATCAAAACTAATTGGTCAGTCACTCTGGCATTATCCAGCTTGCCTAGAAGGGTCCATGACATTTCTTACTAAAAGGGAGCTATTCCTGGGAATCACCGTTCGCATATCTTGTTGTCCAGTCTATTCCTCTGCTTTCGCAATATATTACTAATTTTAATCGACAATAACCTTTGTCACTTATAAATGAGTTAAATGTCTGATCTAAAACGAAGTTCCGAATGCTTAAACATATTCTGATTTTTTGGTGGAGATATTTGCTATCGTATGTTGGCATTTTAAAAACAAACACAATACCTTTACCGTGAATTGAATTGCTATTACTTGAATGCTTGCATATATGTGACTGTATATGCGAATGTTTGTTTCTGATGAAGGAAACGCCTGGCGAAAATGTACATAGAATATAATTTTAAATTGAATCATTTGGACAGTCAATCGCTGCAATGTATTAGTATTCATTAGCCCCGAGCAAGCGAAATATTTTTTTTACAACTGATATCAAATGTGCTGATTTGTAAATTGGATCAACGCATAATTGGCATGATGCATAAACAAATATGTAGTTTTTCGTGGTTAATTTCTAAAGGGTTTCGTAGTCACCTATGCATCGATTCTTGATCTATGTGGAAACGAAGCTATCACATTGCAAGGAAATGCATAGGAAGTAACATGAGAAATGTTATTATGAAGTCACTTGCCTTTAAATGTCGCGAAATTGTCAATTGGAGATAATTCTAGATAACAATGGTACAAAAGTGTAATAGCCCTACACTCTATATTCCATTGAAAGTTATATTTCTATCTACAAACCTAATTTGTCAGCAGATAGGTTCATATATTTTTATTTTACATATTCATTTTAGAATGTCCGTCCATTTGGAAATAGATTTAAACAAAATGCTGATGTACAAGGGCAGTAGTATTGCTTGAAACTAACGTACTCCGTCATGTAAACTGAACAAACCGTTATCACAGTGATGACCAAGCATACTAACTTGCAACAACATTAGTTCAAACAAAGATTTTCGTTTTCAAATTAAACACCACACCTTTGCAAATAATATTTAGTGGAAATGTCATGAAAACTGGTGCACAGATAGCAACGTTATTGCGGTATAAACATGTGCGCGTTATATTTTTGAACTTGCCAAGTAAGACACTATCATTTAGCCAGACGGCTTTGAGGTCTGACAGGTTTAGCACCGCAGACATCTCTCACATGGTAAATCAAACTGACGGAGGTAAGAGTGGTTCGCGGTCCAGTAGAATACTTAAGAAACAAAACGTGAGTGACAACTTGTATACCTATATAAATATTTCCAACTGATGCTTAAAACCATCTGTGTTCAGTATGAGAGAGCATCAATTTAAAGGCACTTGTGAGAGCAGAACATATTCACCACAAAACAAGGATATTGTTCCTATATTAATATTTACATTTTTGCTGTGTTTCGTGACAGTATGATGGGAACATCTCATGTCAGATTCTTTATCCTTCTTGCACTATGCTTGTTATTTTTGTTTCCGGAGCTACATGCTGTAAACATTAATCAGGTCGAAACAGATATTGATATTCCTATCAAGTCAAAACAACAAGGCAAGGGCAAGTCTCTAGCCAAGTATTCTCGTGTACAAACGAAATACATGAGGCAGTCTGCGTTTGAGGGATCGGCTTTGAACATTTCCTGCAGCAAAGATTTGGTTGTGTTCATCAATGTTGCGAATTACCATGGATATTATAATGAAGATAACCTAATCCCCTTCTACAATTGGTACTATCTTTATCTGATGAGCACCTGTTATGAGAAATGTCACATATTCGATGTCACTGACAAAGCAAGAGTTATTTGTTCTCAAGCCAGCAGCTGTTCAATACCTGCTGACAGCAGTGTGCTTGGTGATCCTTGTCATGGCCAATGGAAACTGCTTGAGGTTCGATATGGATGTATTTGACCTGGTTAAACAGACGACAAGTACTTTACAGCTACATACCAAATAAAGGCAAATACAACAGTTTGAAACTTAATTCCACTCATTTTAAAAAAGACCGTTCAACCATCTCACAAGTAGTTCGATGATGATTGTGGAGTTTCATGTACTCCAGTTTGTATGTTGAATTCCTAGTACATTTAACTTTGGGAAGTACATGTATTTCACTAGAGTTTCTATAGGAAATATTATTTGTACCTCTATTTGCGTTTAGAGAAACTAGAAATTTCAAGTGGACTATTATTTAGAAGCAAAGTGTCCGGCTATTACCATAAATCTCAGCTATCGCCTTCCGTTTACTTATGATTTCAAAATGGAAAGTACTAAATTAGAACGTAAACCAGATAAGCGCCTTTGTACTTGTGTATGGTCGATTCATTGTAATGGCGTATCAATCTAAATAAATATTCTAATAGTTTGCAAGAGTTTGTCTTGTGTCATTGCTTGTGTGCTGTTTTGTTCTGTATATATCTTTAAGGTGGTATCCGTGGAAACGAGCCATTTAATCTTAGCACTGTAATACACAGGTTTACATATTCAGAATACCCAATACATCAGACACGTAAATGCATCGCACTATGAGAAAACTCCGCCTAGACTTAACATAACAATATGTTTTGACATTTGCTGTCTTAGGATAGAGACTGATATAAGGTGAGCTGAGAAATGTGGGCGTTCAAAAATATTCACCTATGACACTTTTCATGTTTTCTTTCCCGTTTTCTTTTATGGATTTGATTACGATATCAAGCTAGGTTGGGACACATTCATGTGAAAATTGCCACTAACGAAAACAAAATGAATACATAAAGCAACATATATAAAGTATTAAAAGTATTTGCATGTTTGTGCAAAGTGTTTGTGTGTGATTTGAATTTTTAACGTAGATTATATAATATTTAATTCATATCCTCACGATGTATGCAGTGTGGCAGTTTACAGTGATGTCTAGCGCTGGGGTATCATGTCGCAGACATGTAGCATCATGCCCACCAAGTCACATTATCCTGACACCTTGCCTTTCAGCCCTAAAACTAACCTCATAAAGTTTGTGAAAAGAAAACTCTCAATTGAAATAAAGATATAAGAGGTAGAAATACAAACTACAAAGACATTTCAATGATTTTTGATTAACAAATATAAAACTGGCCTTATATGTAATAAAATGATCACCAAAGTTAAAAGTGATTTAAAAAGTGTCATAAATATTTCCGAGACACATTGTCGGATGGAAGTTAACGCAAACTCCAGCATTTAATACTGTCCAGGGGTTATTGTTATCTTTCCACCAGTAAAGAAAGTTTACTCTGTGGATCGTTCATCTTGTCTCGTGCTCTTTTCTAGTGAGCCCCCCCCCCCCGGTTTTTGAATGAGTGAAACATAATGAATTCCTGATTTTCACGTTTGCCTGCCCGCGATTACGTAAGTCAGGAACAAAGGAATGGGTTAGCGCAATTAGTATGTTGACCCTGCACTGTTTCGGCGACTTTGTTTGTACAATAAACCTTTGATAGGTGTTAGCACTAGCATATAGATGTTAGAAGCTTTGTTCTAAGAACAAAGGACCTTCAACACTTTTGTAAATCTCCCCGCTTTGATAGATGGCATGAGGCTCGTCTGTTAAACTGGACCGACTGGGGGTAGAATTGATATCCAATCAGTACTGAGGAAGGGTGGGACCATCAATTAGAACCAGAACTTAACAGTCATTTGAACTGATAACGAATTAGTGACTTGTAAGCCGTCGTACTGGTAAAGCAGAATATACTCACTCCGAGGGAGCCACTCGTGATTTGGTGGGAAAACTCTTAGTACATTCTATGGACAGAAAGCTTCGTAAAGGTCAGTGAATTATTTGCTCGATTGTTGCAGAATGTAACGGCATTGTAATTGTAATTAAGTGCAGTATGTATATTTACTTGCTAGAATCGTTAGTACATATAACTACCCTTATATTGTCAATTTACTTGCGTACTTGAGAAAGGGGCTATGATTATGTACATTGCTCGCTCGTCAGAATTAATATTGTATTTTGCTATTTAGTTACCTCGAGTAAACTAGTGTATTTATTCATGTGATATTCTAGATTTTGCCATTATGAATTAAATGGTAACTTGTAAAATGGCTTCAGTGGGTAAATTTAAATATTATGAATATTTGAATATTTGTGTACACTTGTGGGAGTGTAATGTACAGAAATGCGTCGGATTATTTTGATATCGTTGAGAAAAATGAGATTAAGAATATATATATATATATATATATATATATAGAGAGAGAGAGAGAGAGAGAGAGAGATATTGATGTGACGCAATTTAGTGATTCCTGTATGATAAGTAGGATACCGCGCTTATTGTAACGTTGTTTTTATAAGGACATGTGTGTTTTTAGATGTGCACGAATGCGTGACCAAAGATGTAGATAACCTTGATCTGATGATTGATTGATTGATTGTTGATTTATTGTGAGCGAGATGGCTAACACAAATGCTAACGTCCTTGTGTTTTTCGTAGGAAGCTTTTGGGGACAGAGTAGTCAAGTCCCGAGTCTCAGAGAGACAGGATAGAAGTAGGCGAAGAACAAGCTTCGTTGAAGAAGAAATGGGGAATAGAAGTAGGCGGGGAACAAGTCTCGTTGAAGGAGAAAGAGAGAAAGAAAAGGAGGAGGAGAAGAGAAGACAAATGGGGAAGAGGACGGGAAGAATCGGAGAACGCCGGAAGGAGGAAAGCATTTGTCGTAGTAAACACAGATGAGTAGAAACCAATTACAGGGGAAAGCCATCTCACACTAAAATCACGTGATGAAATAGGTTGTCACATGGTCGAGAGGAAGCAGATTGGTTGAGAAATTGATATCGTTTAATTTGTATTAAATTGTTATTATTTTGGATTTCACCTTTGTGCTCTTAATAATTTAATTGTCGGTATTGCTGACTGGGGACTCGGAGCTTTACTTCTCTCTATCACTAATTTCACTTCCTACAAAACGAGCCAGGGTGGGAATTCCACAGTAATTCAAATAAATTTGGGAGCACCCAACCCCAACGCATAACAGTGAGTCACATAGAACTTCACACTGGTTAAATGTTATATATTATTGGAATGAAATGTAAATAACTTTAATACGCACGACAGATTACCCTCCCATACAATTTCAAAAACATTGTAGAATCAATTTACATCTCAAGTCACGTATTAACAGTCAGCATTGATTTCACTGTCATCAATCACACATTAAGAATGAATAAAAAAAAAAGTAGTTTCCTTGCATGCCAATCAAGGCCAGGAACTAGGTGAGCTTTTAGATACAAAATTCTATTATTAAGTGTATACGGCTAAACAGTTAGGTCAAACTAAATTCTGGAATATGTCAAATTCACGTAAACAAAATTACATTACTATAACCTATAACTGAAATGAAAAAAAAATATTTTAAAACTTACAAGCAAACAATTAAATGAAATGAAATGTAACTTAAATCAAATAATCTAACACTACCCCCATAAAGATAAAGCAAGACGTATGTGACAAAGCTCTCTTTTTACCATATATTAATCATACCCGAGACTAAAAAGAACTCTCATGAATTATACAAAATGTACATCAATTAATACATTTGTATAGACGGGAAAGTGCGTCTGCTGTTAAATTATCTTTTTCCTTGATGTGCCTGATGTCAATATCATATTCCTGTAACAACAAACTTTGCCTTAGAAGTCGTTGAATTTTACTTTTCATCTTGTCGATGAAAGTAAGACGGTTGTGGTCACTAAACACAATCGAAGAAGGAGCTGAAGTAATGTAAACTTCAATATGTTGCAATCACAACATCAAATCAAAACATTCCTTCTCGATTGTTGAATAACATTTTTGGTGTCTATTAAAGTTCTTAGAAAAATAGCCTTCTGAATGATCGTCAACATTTTCGTCAACTTGCATCATTACTGCTCCAACCCCAACAACACTTGCATTATTTTGCTTGAGCTGTAAGAACTGGAACGCATTTAGGATTGGCTCTGAACTTATCAAAAGGCTACTGACATTTTTCTGTCCAAAGGAATTTGTTTTTCTTGCTCAATAAATTTGTCAGGGGTTCAACAAGCATATACAAATTGGAACAAACGTTCCGATAATATCCAGTCGTATCTAAAGATTGTATCAGTTGTTTTAACTAACAGGTACAGAAAATTGTGAGATAACATTGACCTTAGCATCTATAGGTTTAACTTGCCCATGTCTCTCGATCTGTCCTAGAAAAGTTACACTAGCACGGCAGAAGTCATTTTTGGACAAATTAATTGTCAAAACTGCATCTTTGAGTTTGTCAAAGAATTTCCGAATTGTGACTAAATGTTCTTTCCTGGTGTCTCTGTAGATGATGACATCATCGATGTAAGAATCACAATTATCTAAGGTTGGTCTAAGGTTGACATTGCCCGGGGTGGGAGTGGACGACAAGCGCCCCAATCCTCCAAAAATGCCCCATACGGCTTGCGTCTCTGATTGCCTCTCTCAACTAAAATCCAGCTCCTGGCCTTCGCGAGTGGCTAAGATTTGAAGTCAGGCAAACCACGTTTTCCACATTTCCCAATATCTAGACCAGAGATAATCGTGAAAAGTACTTGGCGACCCTTTCATCCCTAACGGGATTACTTTATATTGGTAAAGTTCATCTGAAGTCACGAATACCGAAATTTCCTTTGCTCTTTTCATTAGTGCATTTTGCCAAAATCCTTTCAGAAGATCAAATTTGGTGACGTACATGGCATTTCCGATCTTATCAATATAGTCATCGATTCTTGTTAATAAAAATGAATCTGTTTTCTGTCCCTCTGTTCACCTGCCTATAATCAGTGCAAATACCGAACGTTTTATCCGTTTCGCAACAAATATACATGGTGAACTCCAGTCACTTTTACTGGGCGCTATGAAATTGTTCTCCAGCAAACACTGAATTTTTTTTTTCAAGTATTCCTGTTTAAGAGGGTTCAACCTGTACGAGTGTTATTTCACAGGTTTGGAATTTAAAATTTCAACGTCATGGAAAATTTTGTTTTTTCTTGTACGAACATCGGGAAATAAGTGCTCATATTCAAGTAATAACTGTTTAAGTTCATTTCTTACTTGTTGATGCAAATATGAAAGTTTATTGTCCAGATCTTTCAGAATTCCGAAGATGTGTTACTCAAATATCAGTAGAATCCGATGATATTCCTACACTTAAATTTTCACTGAGTTTGACAGGTACAACTAAATTAATTGCATGTTAAACCCGGCTATCTCTTTCAATATACTGGTACTCCGATAATTATTTAAATCCCATGAGCACTAATATTATAATTGAACTCTTTCATTTCTTCTTAATTTTGTTTGAGCCGTAATATCTAATCGGAAGAAAATTGTGAAGACTGAGCAAGCGAGACAGAATCCCATTACCAGATTAAAAAGTTGTCTCCCTTGTAGTTCTGTCAAACAATAATTTCACTTTCGACTTGAACTGCTGAATGCCAAATTCAAGCACAATTAGCTCAAAAGTTCCAGACCTAAATTTTGACCCTTTACCCGATTGGACATTTTTGAGAAGGCCAACTTGAGTAAAAATCTTTATCAATATTTTAATATTCCTCAAAGAAATTGCCTCAAGTATAGGTTACCTGACTTTTTCTTAGGTAAGGGACCAACACGATCTAACATAATTCTACTAAATTATTCGTCAAATGCAGGAATAGGTTGCAGATGAGCCTTATATATAAAAAATAATTTTAAAACTAGCAAGCAGACAATTAAATTAAATCAAATATAACTTAAATCACATATAGCTAACACACTTTTAACAGGGTTTAAGACAACAATGTATTAATCTATAATATGTTGCCAAACCTGAACCCTCTCGAATCGTACTATTCATAGTTTAAACTAAACTGCACTGACCTTGGTCCTCTGGCACATTTATTTGGCAATAGCCCATACCTATACATTTCCAACGAAGGCGGGTATTTTACAATATTTAATGCTCATAACTGAGATGCGTTTGCCCACATTGGTTGTTGCGTTTATTAGACGAGGAGGAAAATGCTGTCGTTGTTGTTGTTGTGGGGTTTAATGCCATTTTGCAGTACACGATAGGCTATACATGGCGGCCAGTATTAATGGTGAAGGAATAACCCGAGAAAACCCCGGAAAGATCCACCGACCCACGAGAAGCTAGTGGCAAGCTTTCTCAATTACTCACATTGGCTGAATCTTAGACTCGAACAGGAAAATGTTGTAAAGTCTGCAATCTGACTAAAATCAGATATCCACTGCCTACGTAAAGATATCACAGCGACCACTTAAGGGTCATGTTCAGTTGACCTTTTAAATAGCATATGGAATCAAATCGTTCAGCGCTTATTGATGCTCTTCATCCATACTGCTCAGCCTCTAAATCGCGAAGATGAAAGACTTCATTTGCTTGTCTGATAAAAGTAACGATTATGGAAATAATATAAGTCACGAGAACATTGCCCCTAAGCGGTCGCTGTCAGATCTTCAAGTATGATAATGAAGATCTAATTTAAATCAGACTGTAAAGCGAATAAAGCTATCACAAAAGAGGAAAAAGAGGATGGAACTCCATTCAGACATTATTTTATTTGACCATATACCCATTAATTATCTGTATTGATAGACATGTGTGTTTGTATTTATTTTTGACATCTTTCATATGTTAGATGTTTCATCGTTTGTATTTGAAAATGAAAAATGGTAAAACGTACACTCGATGTGGGCCGTTATTCAAATTAAACATGTATTTTTATATTTAGTAAGTTTTGCTTGCTTATTTCTTGCAGAAATAAACACATTATAGATTTAAAATCAACCTGAAAAATAAAAATAGTCTTTTTGATGGAAGTTTGATTATTACATATTTGTTATTAGAAGTTTTAACATTTTTAGAATAATTAAAAGACAATACAATGCATGTTTACATGTAATTATTTGTTTTTAGCATACATCATCTTGCCTTCTCTAGTAAGCATATTACTAAAAATCCAAAGAAAAAACATGAAGATTCAGCACTGAAGAATTTATATTAAATACATTAATTATGTTAAAACCTATTTTGTTTAATGTTCTTTTTCGAAATAATTGATTCTGATAAAATTTTATGACAATGAGACTGTGCTGTTCTTGGTAGCTTTTCAAGAACAACTGTATGATTCATTATACCAAAATTGTCCCGTGTTAATAATTGATAATTTTCGATGGAAAAAATGTCCTCATTAATTCAATAAGGGAACATTACTGTGTGGGGTAAACATATATCTAAACCACAAAGGCAACCTCACAAATTAGATGAGATAAACAAATTTTCATGTTGTTATGACACACTTCAAGGTTCCTGAAAATTGTGTTAGCATCATTTGGGAATGCTCTCAGCTACCTGTACTACTACCTATTACACCAAAAATAACATATTCATAATTTACGAGTAGATTCTGCATATATACAGCGATCTATATACAGGTCACAACAAAATACAGGAAAGAGTAATAATGCTTTAGTTTGGATCTTATATAGTGTTTTATGCCTAAGAAATACAATTAGGTTATTTAGTGGTGAGGCAGTTGGAGTAATGGGTACTGCATAAGCACGCGCCACATAATAAGTAAACTGTATAAAATGGCCCCTGGTGATTACTTTTGAGAAACTGATATAACTTTAGAACAAGAACATTGTATAGGTCAATTAAATACTGATCTCGAAAAGAATCCTTTCTTTTTTTAAGAGACAAAAGTTTATTTATTTTAGCGTACATTACTAAAATGAAATATCTCACGATTTTGAATGTCATAAATGTATGGCACTTTGTTTTCCTATGACTAATCATTTTGTGTTAAGGGAACAACAAAACAAGAACTGTTGATCAAAGCATACACAGTGATAATATACACAAATTTATCTTCATCTTGGTATGTTAATTTTGTATGATATTCAAAATGTCTTGTGATACAAATATTTAATACTTTTTACAAAATGCGACTTTTAACATGTAAAGCATTATGTCAACATGAAAGACCATATAATGTATGATTAGGTGTAGGCAGTAAAGGCCTATCGCCCAGAAAGTTGGTTTTAACTACAATTTTGGTTTGTTCATTTTACCTCAAGATAATTTGTTTCAACTATGACAGTAGATTTTTCAAAAATCAAATTAGAGCAGGACGCAAGAATATTTTAAACTATTTGAGTAATTAAATTTCTTTTTAATCCGAGCCCCAAGCCCGATTTCTTAGTAAATGGCCAGCCCCTATTCACTTGTGTATACGAAAGTTTGGATGCCACATACAATCACTTATACCATTTCTTTCTCGGTGTATTTGTATTGGATTTCATGTAATGACAACAATGTTAAAACTATAATCCTGTTTTACATTTCACTGTAATACAGAGGTTCTAATAAAGAGTTTCATGATTCTGTGATATGCTATATCCTGAGCACTAGTACATTCCAATCAATGCAAGTCTGTGGTGTTGCATTTTGACATCTTAATAGCAATATATTGCCGTTGTGGATTTGGCACAACGAAAATAACGGCAGAAATATATTTTGATATTATGTATATTTTTGATAACTCCTATATCTGACCGCCATATAAATTTGCTTTTTTATACCTCAGCGCCGAATACAAATAAAAATATGATTGCCGTAGCTAAGCAGCCGTCCGCATTTGTGAAATTTAGTCTACGCGTTTGTTTGTCAGCTGTATAAAGCAATAGTCGATATTCAGTTTTAACCTGGACCGTGATACATGGTCATGTGTCTTCGTAGTATGAGTATTGTTATTTTATAAAGACAGTAGTATAAAAAGTGGTGTGTCCAATATAAAACTTTAGGCTCATGATAACATCACTAGTATCATCTGGTAACACACACCGAGAATTGCCGTCAAATAATGGTGCTCGGTATCATGGTCTATGTTGTTTGTGCTTTGGATGGCGTCAAAGAAAACAACTAAGGTTCTTAATAATCATGCCACATTGTCACTAAATTTCTCAGACTTTCATATCAAATTGAAATTTAAAATTGTCTTATGTGGATAGTTTTAAAATAGTTGGACCTATACCTGAAGAGAATTATCTAAATGGATGATAAATAATTAGTTTGTTTAAAATACGATCGTAAAATAATCAAAAGAGTTTTATTGCTTGAACATTACGTTCGGGAAAAATGCCTCGAAGTTATAAAAATAAATAACAAAAATCTTCGGAAATTACAAACGGAGGAAGAAAATATGACAAAACACATTTCAACGTATTATGATTTAGTACATTGTTCACTGTTGATTTGTTTTGTACGCAGATACATATCAAGATGCAGACTAACCAATATCATCATCTATGTTCTACAAAGTTGAACACTGGAATTTATTTTGGATTTGGTTTGGATATTTTTTTTAACGTCGCTTTAACAATTTTTCAATCATATCGCTATGATGTCTGCAATGTGGCAGTTTATGGTGATGTCTAGCACTGGCGCATCATGCCGCAGACGTATAGCATGATGTCCCACCCAGTCACATTATCCTGACACCGGGCCGACCAGTCCTAACACTAACCTCTTAATGCTGAGCGCCAAGCGAGGTAGCTGTTAGTAACATTTTTGTAAGTCTTTGGTATGACTCGGGTGGGGATCGAACCCACGACCTCCCCCATCCGAGGCGGACGCTCTAACCACACTGGAATTTATAAATACAGTGAGATGCTTACTGGCATATGTTTAGGTGAGATAACAAGATATACAATTCACAAAGAATAAGTCATATATCGTGTCTCACATAAATTTCAGACCAGGATTGAGAATCAGTTAAAAGTGTAGGAAATGCCACAATGAATGTATGAAAATGAAAGAACTGGATTGAAAAGCACATAAATCGAGTTAAACTCTAAAACTTGTCATTTAAGAAGAAGACAAAATCTAGGCAGCAGTAATTCCAAACAGGGAAATGTATAGACTCGTATTCACGTAACTGCACGTTAATGAAACAATGCAAATGAGTTAGTCTACAATTAATTCGTTCTTGAAATGGATATTTTCAATTCTGGTCAATAATGAAAACATTTGTTTTATTTTAAACTTCAGTCTCTTTTGTTCATAGAGTGATGATATCCATTCATAAAACATAATTGTTTTAGATAATAAATTAAGTAATATGGTACACGATATATACAATTTTCAAAACACAAGTATGATAAACGACATATTAAAGTTTCATGATGCATTGTTGAAAACGAATTTTTTTCTAGAATGCTGGAAAATAGAGGACATCGAGTAAACAATAAAGGTTGGAAGGAAGACAATTTAGTTCTCCATGCCACTGTACGTATGATCACACGATTACATAAGTACAAGACTAGCATACTTAAACTGGGTAAAATAAGTCTACCATTTCTACTGTTTTGCATCTGATAATAATTGAATCATTTCAAAAGTAATACAGAATATATGCGTATGACTTTCGTGTAAACATTATTTCCTTAAGTTAAGTAGCGGAATATTGCACAATTCATTTTGCAAAAATTATACAATGTTTCAAATTAACTCTGCCATATTTTTTCACATAAAGCTAAGCAAAATACAAGTTAGCTTCTAAATACGAAGCAAACGATTAGGTAAATTTAATCGTGTATTTGTTTGCATATGAATTTCTAATGAAACACAAACAAAAGTCTTGAATGCAAAATATAAATTCAAATCAACTCCAAAATGAAGCAAGCTTTTGGAATTTAAAAGCATAGCCTACCTGGTGATGGTAAAATTTAATGGAAAGGCGGAAGTTATTTCTGTTCATGGAATACAGATGCCCAACAACTGTGACTAAAATCTAAAAGGACTTAAATGGGAAAGTTAACTTTTTACACCTATGTCAAACTTTCTTTTATACTGGATATTTAACAAACTGTAATAGTTGACCGTACTAATTGCTCTGACTTGGATAAACTCAATCCAAACGTGTTAACCCACGTGCACATTAATAATTCATACACTTATTTGGAACACCTATTTCAAAGCATCGCAAATATGCTCTTATACGTCAATTCCAAATCTAAATCTGCTTTGGATACTGTACTTGCATATACTAGTCGATTGAATTTGTAAGGAGTAATCAGTAGAACAAACTGTTTTGCCAGCGCATTTTGCGATGGCAAATAAGGGTCTATATTATTTGCAGTTGGACTCTACTTGCACGTACGTAAATATAATAGTTATTTATAATTATCATGGTCACCCAATAAGATAACTGACGTTTAATGTGCGCCCATCCCAACCTCTTATCTACTCAAAAACGTTTTAACAAATTTTCTTAAGCTGTGTTAGGGAAAAAAAAAAAGAAATTTCATTGCTCATACGCCAAACACTTATCCATCATATACATTTTCTCTGAAAACCAAGTGACATTTAGACGAGGCAATGCATGTTGAATTCTGGAAAGTCCTCTTTTTTCAGACACTTCTCAAATGTTGGCACAGAGGACTAAAATGAAACGTTATTGTACATTTAGCTCAACCGCATATCAAGTG
The DNA here is from genome assembly GCA_028554795.2 of Sinohyriopsis cumingii. NCBI lineage: Eukaryota > Metazoa > Mollusca > Bivalvia > Unionida > Unionidae > Sinohyriopsis > Sinohyriopsis cumingii. The sequence continues at coordinate 177,344 of JAPYKE020000270.1, read as the reverse complement.
TTCTTAGAACAGCTTGGATGGAAAAACAACGATAAACTGAAGTTTTACAATATATTTCTATAAAAGTGCGACAGGAAAATACACGGAAATCTTTATTGCACAAAACGCAAAACATGTCTAAAGCCTTTTTGATATCCTTAAAATATTTCAAGGAAATTAAGGGAAGTGAGTGACAAATTTAAATTTCCAACTTTCCATTTTTACAACGTATTTTTTCAGGAAACTTCTGAAAAACTGGTGCAGGAGGAAACAAAGTAAAACTCCGTTGCATACCTACACCTAACAAGTATATAACCTGCACAGTTTAAATAAAATCACCGAATCTTTAGGTGCAATAAACGATGATACATTAAAGCTTTTGTTCAATATATGCTACAAGCCGTGTTAACATACACAATATGCCACATTTAGCACTAACACAGCCAATATTCATCAAATGACACAAACACGTGAAATGTGTTACAAATTTGCGTTCACACTTTCAATATCCTACACTCTGCATTGACATGCGTAATATGCTACATATTACATTCGTTGCAAAATGAAACAACTGTACAAAATTCTGCAAATGTTCATGCATATATTAATAGACCCTTAAAATAAAAGCTAACATTGTTTAGCTAGATATTTATATTTTAGATTTCCAAGCATTATAATAGTGGTTAAACCATGGATCTGGGTAAGCAGAAACTATTATTGCTTATCTTTTTATATCATTAGGTTTTGTATTCTTTTACAAAAATCGGATAATTATCTATGTAGAATCTAATTATAAATGCCACTTTAGAAAAGGAAAATAAAAGAACAAGAAAAAGTTATAATGGCTATGTGTTCCAACATTTCTCAATGAGAGTTTTTATTCACGTGCTGTTTTCTTTTCTCTACCAAATATATGTACATGTAGTACACATGAAGGCGAATATGTTAATGAGGGTAATGGTGTGACCTTTTGACCCTAACTACACAAGTTCTACGCCTGAGAAAATAGAAACATAAAATCAGTTGATATTACTTTATTATCACATTTAATCGATGGTTGCCTTATGGATTTGACAATAAATAAAATACACATTTTCTATGGATAAGTTTTAACTTTCACCAGTTCTAATTCGGAAAGTGTTCTATAGTAGGAAATGGTATGATGCTGTGCAGCAGTCATACAGTGGGAATATGTGCAGCAATAGAAATATGCCTACAAAATACAGTTCTAATGAAGTTTGTAGCGACATCAGGAAATTCATTCTTGGAAAGTTAAATTTTCTGACTTAGAAATATGACGAGTATTACTATCCCTCGTGCAATGGCACGCTGCATTGAAAACTTTTCGTGGAATAGCATGGATGGATGGATGAGTCTCTATGGTTGGTAAGTACAGGCGTTTTCATTTGCAATCGCATTATTATATTTGACTATGCTTTGGCGGATTGTGTGTGTTCGACAAAGTTAGAAGAAACCTGCCTGAAATACCATATTTCTGTTTTTTTTACCGGTTTCTTTCAAGGTGACATGTTATCCCCAAATTAGCATCGCTTTGGCAATGCTGTTACCAATCCATTTTAAAACTGATTTAACCCTATGTGAAGAGTACCTTTGTTCGTTTTATGAAATGTATCTCCAAGATTATCTATATAAGTCTAACGTCAACGGTTTAAGTTGATGATTTACACTCTTCTTTTCTGTGTAAGTCTATTCCATATCTTCATTAAACAACCCGTATTTAACCCACCTTTAAACTCGACTTTACTATTGCAAGTATAAATTACACGTAAGATCATCAATACAATTCAAATGAGGAATAGTTCTCATCAGTGTTGAAACAAGGCACAACTGCCAGGTCTCCTGTTGAAACTATCAAGGGTACAAAGGCTTGCTATTCATTATTTATCTCATATGAATAATACTTCTTCGGTATGTAAAAACACCAGGAAAGTCCCGAGTACTGATGTACCCTTAATACTATAGAAAACAAGGATAACATATAGAAAATTTGGAGAAGGTTGATCAGATTAATAATAAATGAGTACTATCATCGTTTTTGTATTTCGAGCACCCCACCGATGGTTAACATCGTCGTGACTTCTTGGTATTTCCGCCTGATTTCCACAAACAGTTGAAATGCAAATTAGTTTTCAAGACCTTGTTATAATAAACGCACTTACATTTCAACCATTTTGTGAAATTTTCTTTCGACAAGTATGCATGACAAGGTGATTTAGACTGATCATTTATATATTCATTATTTATTTATATAATCGAATTCTCGTAGAACAATGTTATCGAAAATACATCTAGACATGGCTATTTTAGGTTTAGGGCGATAAGGTTTTCATATAAAATTTATTGACTTATTGAATAGCATTGTGTACATATATTGACCTTTACAGGACGTTTGAACAAGTTTAATAGTGTTTGTGCCTCTTATATCTGGAATGTTTCATATCAAAGGTGCTTTCTCAATATTATTCCAACCTCTAAATTATTGTATGTACTCGTAAATATTAATATACGAGGAAATAGTACAATTTTGTGAACAAATGGCGTAAATTTCCTAACTGAACGTGTGGAAAACTGTCCAAAATATCAAATGGCATACTCATACTTGTCACTATCGAAGACAGTGGGGGAAACTGGATCCGTTCGAGTTTTAGACAGTAGGGGGAATGTGGTCGTCTGAGAGGTAGACGCACACGTTTGCTGATTTAAGGGATTAAGTAGTACCCATATGTTATGCACAAATCCAAGGATATTAAATGCAGATAATGCAACTATTCACTGTGATGAAAGCAGAGTATGGTGTTCATACCTCTTTTTCTTAATTTATATTTACAATACATACCATAGAACACACACACACACACACACACAGACACACACACACATATATATATATATATATATATATATATATATATATATATATATATACACCTTGCATACATATATACATAAATACGCACCGTACATACTTACATACAATACACATATACCATTCCTACCATACACGCCATGCATACAATACATACAAAGCATACATGCCATTCATTCCATACCATACATACCATATATAATATATATATCAACATACATACATACCATAATACCAGCATACATACCATACATACAATATATACATACCGTGCATACCATATATACATACCATACAAACCAACATACATACATACCATACATACAATACATACATACCATGCATACCATACATTACGTGTTCTTAAAAAGACAGTCATGTTGTTATAAAATGTGTATATTTTTCACCCAAGGATAATGCATTAATATGTATGGATAACTCCTACTAATGTATCAGCTGAATTAGACGCATTTTAATTAGTCGCCGATGTTTGGTGGACCACAAAATTTCGATCAAGAATGATTCTCGCTACTTTCCTTATTTTTAGGACCACTCTAATGGCCTTGTGGATAGAGCCTCAGCCTCGGATACGGGAGTTCGTGGTTTCAATCCCCAGTCGAGTCATAACAAAATCTTATAAAAGTGGTACTAACATCTGCCTCGCTTGGCGCTCAGCATTAAGAGGTTAGTGTAAGGACTGGTCAGCCTGGTGTCAGGATAATGTGACTGGGTGGGACATCATGCTACATGTCTTCGGAATGATGCCACGGTGCTAGGTATCACTATAAACTGAAACAATGCAGACATCGTAGCGATATGACTGGAAAATTGTTAATGCTACGTTAAAAATCCAGAACACACACACACGTTATCTTTAGGTCTTCATTTGCATGAAACATGTCTGGTTTGTGCATAAGTATGTGTAGTTTAAAAAAATATAATTATTAAAATAAGATTCCTGTATTTGTTATTGTGTATATTCCCACAGATGAAAATATGCATATTTTAAGATACATTTTTGTCTTAAATAAGAAGTGAATATATCTGCAAACATGGAAATTTAGATGGATCACATAGTAATATCTTTTCACATTTAAGTCTAATGAATAGCTTCACTGATCATATACATAAATATATCCATAATTCCTAAGGCTTGAATGGGCCAACAGTTACCAAAGAAACAAGAGTTGGCGAGACTCATTTTGTAACTCTACTGCTTTGAAAATATAAAACATTAACATTCCATTGATGTATTATTATGAACATGAACATTACTAATGAAAAGAGGAGATATATTTCATGCACTAGTGTATTATACTGTCTAGCGAACAGATTGGGCAAGATATAAAATAAAACACTTTCCTAGATTGAAATGTTGTCCACATTGAGGATACTTGTCAATGATTAAATTGATTATGAACCTGACAAAGAACATTAACAATGTTTAAGTCAATGTTGACTCTGGTGTGCATCATCCAGAGAACATAAGGACGTTCGGTTCATGAGACAAATGGTTCTGTAAATCGGACACCCTCTTTCCGATTGATTAAAGGGGAATACAGGCAGTGGCGAGTGATAATTCTCATTAAGGAGAGCGGCAGTCCGATCCTGATCCAATGGTGAACCTCTCATTATCTAATAAATCATGCTGGTCATGACCACAAGCTACTTAACTTCGAAGTTGGCCTAACTTTAACTCTCTACCTTGAAGATCTAAGGTTATCGTATTTCGCACTATTTTTATGGATGGTTAAAGGTCACAACGATTTTGATAGAAAAAAAAGTATTTGAATATCTACCATATTCCTGCACATATACACACATTTAAAATCTAAATACATAGAAAATATGATGTCGCCGAAAGATTGCAATGTGAATATTGCTATTGTTCTATTCAGGTTTTTTATTTGGTTAGAATATTTATTCAAATTATTGTTCACTGCAGTAACAAAATGCTTAATAATATTCAATAGCTAAAACATTTATTTGGAATTATAGTGAATGCAGATAAGGACTGTTTGGATTATATTATTTTGATATATCAAAGGCGTAACACATACCCACATTTTGGGCCATTTGCACATTAGCTCGTTAGAGAATACAAACAAATCAACACATTTAATATTAGAATTTATTTGGAATACCACTTGAATTAAATTGGTACTTGCTAGATATTCTTATTTTAGTGAAGTAAAGAATGATTGTTTCTTTAAGAATAGTCCATGGTGATATTTTCATTTTCGTAATTGCAAATGCATTTATTATGTAGTCCCTTTCCCTCACATGCAAGGACTGTTGACTGAAGATTTAATTATCATATCCTGTTTCCATTGTTTCTTTATCAATTCTTTTATCTTACGCGTGTTAAGAATGTGAGATTAATTGCTATTTATGGGAAAGTTCTCTGATGAAATGAACAGTTTTAGTTCAACTGTAATGTTCTTGCGTGAACTTACTCCTGTTTTTCGAAGACACCTGTTATATTGTGCGATTTCATAGATTTGACTTAAGCTCTGCTTGTGATTCAACACATTCAGGATAAAGGGGCTGTTCTGTCGCGTTGCTTTGACAATTATATGTTACCCACATTGTAATATATAGCCTTGAAATACCAAACTATTCAGCATCAAGTACTACAATATATAATATATATGTGGTAGAAGCACAGAGACTATGGTCACGTGCCAATGTATTATGAGCGAAATTTGGTCATGTTTATTCATGTTGGCTTAGAAATATTTGAAGATATGCTACTCCCTGTACATTCTGCGTATAGTATTTTCTGACATCACATAATATGACATACTCACATTATTATAAGGCAGAGAGACGATCAAAACTAATAATACAAAACTGAGAATGTTAGATTGTACAGAGTGTCGAAAAGGTGACATGAGCATGCTATAAGGAAGACGATTAGGACGATAAGCAAACGACTCAGGCTACTATTCATACATTTAAATCTTTTGTTGTTTTAAAACAGGCGATAATGGGAAACCAAATCATTCTAATAGAGTATGGTACACTGACAATTGTAACTTGATTAAGGGAATATTGGCAGAAGATTTATATGATGATATGACAAATGATACAGAGGTTTCGGTTTGGGGTTTGATAGATCTAAGGACTCAGACTATCATCAATTACCATTGACGATGGACACTGGAAAAATGTTTAAATTTAAAGATGAATCTGCAGTAGAATTTTCTTTGTATTGTTTTAAAAAGCAAATTGGTTTCATGCAATATTAATGACAATAAAACAATTAAAAAATAATGGTAATTATGAATCTGACATTAAACGTGGCTGAATACAAGACAGTTTGAAGAAAATATTGTCAAAAATCCAAAAGAGAGACAGGTTATACAATGGTTTGTGTTGTAAAATCCCCAAACAACTAATGTACGTGTCATGTTTCTTAAATCTAACACGTTTATTTTATGCAACATATGTTTTTCATGTTTAATATGCGTATCAATAGTTTGTTATGTGAGATTGTTTTTCATTATCGCATCTTGTCATTAGAAGAAAACAGGAAGCTTCAAGACTAGATCCCAGCTGTATTCTTAACTGGCCAATAACGGGCATGCTAATTAAAACATTTGTTGTAATATATTATTTTTTTTTTTATAACAATAAGTGGGTATCTTTGTGAATATTTTGTTCACTATCATCATATGGACTCAGTAATTTATTAACATTTATCAACTCAAAGGATCATTTTTATGTGCTTTAAATCATCCTTAAGGATATGTATCATTCACTTGAATAAACCCATATTAACATGTGTTTGCTTGTTAGAAAGTAAATTTATTTTCAATTTCATATTTTCATAAAATTGACCATCCTATCTCAAGTAGATAAAATTGAGTATATAGTTTGGGTTATTTAATGTCCATAAAAAAAACACTTTACAATTTTGCATGTTGTTTCAAAACATTGTCCATTACAATGAGAATTTTATTTATTTCTAGCCGGAACATTTCATATGTGCGACTGAGATACACCTTCTATACTTAAATATATTTGACTAGCTAGTGTAATACATAAGTGGACTATTTTATAAACCAGCATTTACTATCAGACTTTTAGCTCCGGTGGCCTAGTGGTTAGATGCGAGAGGTCGTGGGTTCGATCCCCGGCCGAGTCATACCAAAGACTTACAAAAATGGTACTCACAGCTGCGTCGCTTGACGCTCAGCATTAAGAGGTTAGTGTTAGGACTGGTCGGCCTGGCATCGGGATAATGTGACTGGGTGGGACATCATGCTACATGTCTTCAGAACGATGCCCCGTTGCCAGGTATCACTATAAGCTGTCGCACTGCAGATATCGTAGCGATATGACTGAAAAATTGTTAAAGCTACGTTAAAAATCCAAACACACACACATATATCTATCTATCTCTCCATGTATCTATCTCTCTATGTATGTATGTATGTATGTATGTCTCTCTCTCTCTCTCTCTCTCTCTCTCTCTCTCTCTCTCTCTATATATATATATATATATATATATATATATATATATATATATATATATATATATATATATCTTAACTATCTTATCCACTTTATGTACGTTGTAATCGTCCATAATATTGAATCACATAGTATAGTAAGACTTAGAAGTTAAATGCATTTCCTCAACAACCACCCTGGGGAAATACAATATTGAGACGATAATGTTTTAGATGATAGATCCGCCTTATGTAACTTTTACATATGTAAGAATCTAGACGGATTGTTTTCTGATCTATGTAAATTGCTAATGGATTATTATAAATGGTGGATGCTGCCCCCTCGTTTTTATATTACATAAAAATCTTATATGTGGAAAATTGTGGCAACTGTGGGAACAGAATATATTTGCTTTTACTTAGAATTGTATTTCATTTGTACTTAACACTTAGAATATTTATTATGTCAAGAGAATACTGCTGGGATATGTGTGCTATATGATAACTGATGATCCCATTAGAGTACAATGACAACGATCCGAATGTGAACGGTAGCTCAATTCCACACTATTTACATGTCTTATAGTTATTTTCCCCAAACAATCACCCCTATTAATATACATTAGAGTATATACCTGCATTTAGTCAACAATTAGCCAGTCTTATATAATCCTTTCCAAAACCCCGCGATAAAATATCTGAAGATACACTGAACCCTTTAAAATGTCCTTAAGTTCATTTATCTCTGCTGAAAATATTATGGCCTGGCTCTGGACCAAAGACGAAAATAAACTTCAACGACTATATAACTTTCGAATCGTCAAAATCATCTATACACTCCGTCAGATACAAGCTTTTAGATAGACATTCTGGTGTCTTGCCACTAACAAAACGAGCAAACTACACGATGTTGGTGTAGGACATCGCTCGTGAGAATCAATTATCTTCTTGCACAGAACTACTCATAAAAAGGGTGATAACAAGTTGCTCAAGGTGAACTCTAATATTATCATTTTCACGGAAGCTCACTTTTAATAAGATGTTGTTAAATATACTGTCTTAGAACCGACACATTGATGTAGTTATTTCTTTTTGCGTTTCAGAATCACACTATGGTTTAATGCCATTTTGTAGCGTATCATAGGCTGTATATGACGGCTAGTGTGGCTGAGGAAGAACCAGGCATGATCCATCGCTCCAAGGGAACCGTTAGCAACATTTCTGACATACCCACTTTTAACGAGCCCTGAAGTGAGACCCAGACATAAAAAGTGGGATGGCGTTCATCTGTAAAAACGAGTGCCTTAGACTTCTCGGCCACCCATAAGCGATATACTACCCTGATTAATGTAAATACTTGCAAAGGAGGTAAAATAAGATTCACAAGAAAATTATATATTACTTAAACTGCGAATGAAGTTACTGTATACCGTCTCCTGCAAGTGTTTCCTTTTTCACTCTCCATTCATTTTTATGTTCTTTAGTTTCTTCTCCACAGTCGTATAACAAACCTTGATATAAACAGAAACTTACAGACATTGCTCATTATTTATTTTGTACTCTTCTAGAAACTTACATTTTTAATCTTTACTAAAATAGGATATCGTGTTCTCTTTACAATCTTGATCGATCGCTTGCACATTATGTTAAAGGCATGTAAATCCAATTTTAAGAGATAACTCTGAATGAATGTAAACTACGAATATAAAAATATTTAGCTTTTATCGAATTTCATAAGTATGAGACAAATAAAGGTTCAGGTATACAGGTGTAATCAACTGTTTCGTACCAATTTAATCAGAATTAAACACTACCTAAATCTTTATATTTGTTTGTAAAAGACCTTATGACGAATAAAGCTAATTTTAAATCGCATTGCATAATACATGATCAAACATAATCATACATAACATGTATCAGATAATATAAAATTGATTACCTCCCAATCTCATTTACTTAGATTGTTTGTTTCATGCATCTCCATTCATTCATCGAGTATGATGTTTCGTTTATTTATCCGATAAATATATATTTGGCTGACGCAGATGTGTGGAACAGTGCTATATTTTATCCTCAAAATCTTTATCAACTGGATCTGTATTTTTGTCCAAAAATATCATCATGAATGCGTGATTTACGAACTATAATTGCTGTCAAAAGGCTCCTACTACATACCGCAAGTACAATAAGAATGTTTTGAATATCTGTTATATCTGTTTCAGCACTGGTCAGAAACACCTGTAAAATATAAGCCATGCATAGGTCTTCCACCAATACATGGATAGCACAGAGGTACTAGATTGGGTGGTGTGGCACAAATAAATATCATTCATCTTACAGAGTAATTGATCTGCCTGATTCTATATTTATAGACTTAAATTATTGTTGCAGGGGGTATATTCTTGTAACAGGCGAAGATTCGCTTTTAGGGTTCGTGCGGGACTTATTGGAAGTTTACAGTAAATTCTGTCCAAATGTAAATTGTTGTAGCAACTGCGCTTGATTTTCAAAACACATAGCCTAATGCATTTGTAGCATTTTGTTGCAACTGATTTCGTCCTCTGAATAGAATAAAAGGAATGTATGGTTATGCTTTGCTTTAAATCACAACTAATAGTAGTTAGGGTTTGTAACGGAATTATTAGTGCATTCAGATAAACAAATGATCACGGACATATCTACAGTATCTTTAATATATATCTCAGAGTTATCAGGGTGAAAGAAGACAAAATGCATTAAAATCTTATGATGAAAGGAAAGACTGAGTAGATCATTCAAAAGTGAAAGATGTAGCTGCCGTAGCATTATTGTTAGCGACGATAATCTACTAAACCGTTCCGTTCATACCCAATTTGATTAAATTTTTCTCTGTTGTATTACAACTGATCGAAATCACACTACGTACACTCTTGCTATACTGAATCAAAACAAATCAGTTTTCATTGTAAGATGGGCTTAAGTGTTATAGAATAGTTGTCAGTGTTAAATTCGTTATTCGAGAGAACTGACCGAATTCTATATCATCTAGATACCTTCATTCACATCTGGTGTTAGTCATCATCATCATCATCATCATCATCATCATCATCATCATCATTTAAATTATAGATGTTTTCGCCCATACGTGCATGTACGTCTGGATAATGTCCATGAGTGGACTATTTAATTGATCCTGGGGAGAAGAAATTACAGCCGCATCCCCCAGGCATTACTGTGCATATAAGGCACTTTTTAATTGAGCCGTTAGGTCTTGGGTCAATATGACTGGCTTCATAGACCTCAGTGACCTAAATGTAAGCGAGACCCAGCACACACCCGAGTCTGCATTAGCTGCGCGAGGTGTCAATCAAGCCGTATGTAGCGATTGGTCGCCACTATGACGTCACATTGGGACATCTAGGTTTTATTCCCATGTGGAGGGTTAATTAATTGTTTATGAAGAGAGGAAAAAGAGTCTCTCCCTTCATGTATTTAATATGTGCTATGCACGTTTATTAATTTAATGTCCGCCGGTGGCGAGGAGGAAGGTTAGGTCAGAATGGAGCCTGCTTACTAGGAAGGCACCTTGGTTTATCCAGGGTATACAGTTTTGACCCACTTACCAAAAGATTAATGAATTGACGGATGCTTGGAGATATATTCTGTGCCGTTTTTTCAAAGATAGTACTGCACCAGTGACCGCTTAGTGATAGTCTGTAGGGTTATTTAAACTGTATTTCTTGAGTCTTATTTGGGTGTGGTGGTTCTTGGTGGTTCTTGGTTTTGGTTCACCCATTTGTATATGGAAGTTTACACTTTCTAGGCTTAATGGTGCACCGCTTTGTGCAACTGGGCCTGATGGTACTTTGGTGTTTGGACCACCTCATATTTTCTAGTTTACTTGGTTGCCGCATTATGCAGCCGGACCTGAAATTTCTTGCGGTTTGGACCTCCTAACAGATATTAATTTTGGGGTTATTGTAAGTTTTCCTATCTTAAAAGGCTTTGCCGCCTTGTGCACCGGGCCCTGATGGTCTTGGACTTTTTAGACCACCTGCTATATTTTAGCTTTTTGGGTTTTTCTAGGCATTCTAATTGTTTTAATGCCTCTAGCAGAGGTTGTGCCTTAGTTTAGTTGAGTTTGTTGTACTACAAATAATCTGCGGTCAATTTGTGGTAGGAAAAGATGTTAGTGTTCGTAACTTCATGTTGTAGGATTGTGGTGTCCTAGGAAATTAATTAACACAAAAAAATTTTAAGGCAAGAAAAAATAAAAGAATTTTGTAAAAAATATTTCGATTAAGGGTTATTGCAGTTAATTTGTTTCTATATGCATGGGTTTATGGTTTGGCTAAGTACTTGCTAATCAATCTGTACGTTTGTTTTATTTTCCTCGTTGTTTGCATGAAGCTATTATTATGTTATTATTTTGTTTTCAGGCTAAGTCTATTTGATTAAGACAGATATCTTTGCCTAATACTCGGGTCGCTAAGACATGTCCAAGACAGCTGGTCTTATAAATTCTCTAATTTTAAATTTATTCGTCTGGCTACTAGTTATAAGTATTGTTCCTATTTTGTTTTATTAATGTGATGTTATTTTATGTTCAGGCTACATTTATTTGGATAAGCCATATATCTTTGCCGAATACTTGGGTCGCTAAGACTTGCCAAAATTATCTGTTCTTATTCATTCACTAATTTTGAGTTTGTTAGCCTGTCTACTAGTTTTGGTATTTATGGACTAACTTTGTTTTGATTATTATCCCAGCTTGTGGATTGAATTAAATATGTGATTTTTTTCAGTCTAAATCTATCTTGATATCTTTGCCGAATACTCGGGTCGCTAAGACATGTCAAAATCATTTGGTCATTTTGTTCTTTACATTTAGTTTGTTAGGCTGTCCCATAGTTGTAATTAATTGAGCAGCAGAGAGGGCGAACAGGCTTTAATTGGTTCACTCTCCGTTTCGCAAAATAAGCCTTCCTGGAAATCTCCAAAATAAATTCGCGATTGTCTTAGTATCCGGTATAAGACAACCCTGTCAACGAACTTAATAAACTCTAATTGACTTACCTGGGCTATCGCTAATAAGTTTTTCTGATCGCGAAAAATCGTAGTTATCCGGTCGGTGTCAAGTTGGAATCGGTGCCCTCTCTGCTGCTATAAATTAAATCATTATTATATCAATAATGGCAAAAATCGGTGAAGCATATACCACTAAATTAGCAATCAAAACATTTCTTCTTGTTCGTGATTCTGTAAGACAAAACCTTCAAGAACGTCAATAAGCACAAGTTGAATTTGCTACGGGTACAGAACAGTTATTTAAGCCCATTACAGCGGTTACTGAAAAAGCTATATGGGGAGATATTAAGGATGAGGAGGAGAGGAAGAAAGATATTCTTCCAGTATTACAACAAACCGCTGCGCAAACTAAAAAAAAAAACAGAAAAAAGATTTTCGAGAACTTCCACCTGTCGGCAAAGAAATACTTGAAGGCATTGGAAAAATTCGTGCTGAAGATGCCGACGTGAAAAAAGAACTTGCATCTAAATCAATAAGAGAAAATGTTGAACTGATTGCAAAATTTAGGAAAGGTTTTGTCGAAGATATTATAAATACTAAAAGAGAAAATTTACCTGCAAAATATTAATTAGTATATTTAATAAATCTAGTATTCAAAACCCCGGTTTTGAAAAAGTAAATTACGGTAATCTTATTAAATGGATATATCGCATATATAAAAACAAAAAGCAAGCCAAAGATGATGATTTAGAAGACAGAAGTCTTTTTGAAGAAGTACAGAGACTTCATAAAGAGAGTGTGAAACAAATAGAACAACATCAGCAATGATATAACAACAACAATCTTCTCCACCGCAGCAAAAGTTGATGTCAGAAATTAAAAAATCAAAGAAACAAAGATCACCCTTAAGACTATTTAAGAAAGGCGCGGAAACAGAAGAAGGAGCAACCGGAAGTGGTTTTTCTGGAAGTGGTCTTATTGCCTGTCCTAATAATATTCTCGAGGACTTGCAACGGTTAGAAATTCTTATTAAGGGTAAACGAGCTGGAAATAATTCTTCGGATTTAACCAATGAAGCAGCTGATATTTGTCGACGATTATTTCAAGGTGGTATCATGGATATTAATGTTTATCGGGAACTCATTGATGAAATCGTTGATGACTATCATAGTGATTAGTTATTACTGCGATTAGATAAATAACAAATAAGATGATTCTACACAAAGCCGATCGTGGACTTATAGCAGTTGGGGTGATAAAGTCGCAATTACCAAGCTATAAAGCAACTTACGGAGATGGATTAGGTGATGTTCTTCAGGGTTTATTCAGAAGGATAGCCCCAAAACAATGCCGATCGCAAAACAATTATCAATGAATGCTATTGACGTTGTTCGTCATAAAGCTCCTGGTACTATTGGTAATGTTGCCAGTAAAGGACAGATTACCAAGATTAATACGCAGACCAAAAGCGGTCCATCCACAACCAGTGAAATTACCAAGCATCGAAGTGATGACTGCAAATGTCAGTAAAGTAATGAATCAAGCCACAAATCAAAAACTAGCAGCCTTGATGAATCAAGGGGCTGAACAAATACATATGTCTGATATCAGGAAGTGGTCGTCGTGTTAGACGATAACAAATTATAATAAAGTGTTTAAGCGTATATCCGACCCAGCGTTTGACATGGATGCACCAGTACTCAAGGATGAGTCTGTGTGTGATTATCAGTATTATTCTTATGAAGCAGTATCGCCAAATCAGCGTGGACGAATTGAAATACGAGTCCAGGATACAAGTATATATTTCTTGCCTGCTGAAGCATTTATTTAAGTCACAGATGAACTTGTAACAGACGTTGCCGTTAATACACCATACGGGGCTGATGTCAGAGTTGGCTTTGTTATAATGGCATCATGGCGTAATTTAAAAGTGCCATATACATGATCGATGGAAAAGAAATTGAGACAATTCATGATAATGTTGACGTTGCTACAACGATTATGGGTCTAGCAAGATATTCAGAAGATTATACTAGTGCAGCTGGTTAGATTATAATTTTCGCCAAGGATAATATTGACCAACCTGATGGAAGACCGTACGATATAAAGCGACTAAGAAACTTTGCCGACAACGCCGACGCCGATGTGATGCCTGTGGTTCATGGTGCTCATCCAAGTTACAACTTAGGATTCAGAACACATCAATTAATGTTAAAGGGTGATCGTAGGAGATTTTCATGTGCAATTCCACTGTCTCACATCTTGGGATTTTGCAGAAATGTCAGAAAGGTTATTTTTGGAGCTAAACATAGAATTGTTCTTCATTGAAAGGAAGATAATGATGCTATCTGGCGAGAAGGTGGTGCTGCTGGTAAAGTAATATTATTTAAACTTTCACTGTGGATGCCGGTAATGACTCCATCACTTGTTGAACAACAAAAGTTACTTTCTTTTATGGATCAAGGAGACAAATCGATATTATCATGGCTAACAACAACTACCGATAGTAATCAAAATCCTGTCGACATTGTATTTACTTGGCATATATCATCACAACAAGGTGTTTCTGCTTTCTTGCTTTTCAGGATACTACACAATTAGACAATCAAGAAAGAAATCCAATGATATTTGACAAACTTGGTGTCTCTGAAGTATCTTTGAGAATAAACGGACATCAAGAATCATCCGAGGATATATTATTGAATTTTGAAGAAAATTATGTAGCACGTGCATATCATCGTTTGATGACATTTATGGGACGTGATCAAAATATTGATACTGGTTTGCAAAATATCGCAGTTAGATTTTACATTGTTGTATCCGATTTATTACTTTTCGCTGGAACATCTTTAGTTAAGCAATCTGTCGTTGATATATACTTTCGAGCCATCGAAAAATCAGTTGGTGTTAATTACAGAGTAATTGCAGTTATACTCAGAGACAAATCAATATTACTTGAAGGTGTTGGTGGGCGAAGGAGCGTCATTGATGCCCCAGTGGAAAAACATGTAGACAATTAGACCAACCATGTTATTATAAACAACGTATCCCTGGCGGAATTCAACTGATACGTTTTCCGGGGTTATGTCTATCATATGAAATAGCCGAACCGAAGAAACATTTATACTGGAAGCAGCTGATAAGAAATTAAGCGCAACATCTTACTGGTGGTGTCTAGAATTTGTAGATGAAACACCTCAGTTGGTTACTGCGTAAAATAATAATGTCAACAGCAACATTAAATGTTCAAAGATAATATCAGGTACGCGAATGGCAGTCAGAGTTAAAAACCATTATTGACCAGTATACAACAAGAGTAAAAAAATACAAGCGGCGTGTAATCACGCTGGACGCTATAGTTTATTCGGTATCCGCGGTAGTTGCGTCCACCAGGGTAGTATTATCAGCGCTGACACCAGTAACAACTGCAATAACAGTAACAATATGCGTTTCATCATCGGCTGCAATCGCAGATGTTTTTAATATTATCTCGAAAAAGATATCTACGTGCACGAGCACAAAACTGAACGACGCAGTTGTAAAATTAAAAACAGCCACGGGCGCATATTCGAAATTATCTTCGTTGTTATCATCAAGCCTCAGCGACGATAAAGTATCAGATTCCGAATTCGGGTTAATGGTTAAGATATACGATGAAGTAATAAACCACCATTTAAAAGAAGAAAAAATAAACAAGATCAGTAAGCTTCAACAAGCTTGAATTTGGTACTTTGGTCATCAAGATAAACTCCTCTGACCACGTGGAAGAGTCTGAAACGCCGGAACCTAAACGGTCTGTTTTTATCACGGACAATCAATCATACCACGATGCTAACCCGTATTACAAACGACGATTACTCGATATAGAAAATGCAACGTCGGATAGTGATTGTGAATTCTACAGCAATTTTCGTATTTTTTTAGCGTTTTTATAAACAATCCGATGAATCTTATCTTGTTATCACTATCCTAAGTGAAATTATTGGTTTCTTTACACGAATTAATCAAGAACATAAAGTACAAATACAATGACTACGGCAGTGCTTTCAGGAAGATATTTCTGATCGCAGCGAAGTCATTAGAATAATTGAAATATTAAATCAACTCGTATCCGACATGGAATATATTAACCATCGAGCAATTCAAGGAATAATTAATACTGAAAGATAGACCACAAACAACGATTTTTAAAAGCGTATTTGATAACAGAAGCTGAACTACCAAATTTTAAACTTCCCGGGTAGAACACAACCGAGTTAAGAAAATCCACCAACGATAACATTGATGAGTTCTTTCCTAAAGTACTTGAACAATGGAGAGAAAACACCATTTAAAAAAAGAAAAATATAAATAATGACAGAACAACTTCAAGAGATAGCCACAAATACAACTCCGCCAAAAACCACGATGATAAGAGTAATCTCAACCAAGCCTGAATTCTGTATTAATTTTACAACTGCGATTCCTGTAAGCGAGATTGCGCTGGCACTGTTGCGAGGATACCACAGCTGGCCAAATATCAGATCAAAATAATTTATTGGATTACCAGCGAATAATTCGTTTGTATTTGCAAATGAAAATAAACTAGATGGTATACCCGACTGAAACGTTGTTGGAATACCAACTGGGTGCTATGAAATCGAAGGAATCAATGAGGAATTAGCGCGTAGAATAAAAAATATCACTGGAAAAGAATCCAAAATAGCAATAACCACTCATGAACCAACGAAGTCATCTGCAATCGAGATAAACTCCCCCGACTACGCCGTGGATATATATCAGAGTTCGACCAGAAAAGTGTAAAGATGGCCTGAAATTCCTCCACCTTAGAAACCGATACCACCTGAACTCAAAAAGTCTGATTATTAAACAAACAAACAATCATACCACGATGTTACACCATCGTACAAACAACACTTTATTAACATAAAAACTTCAACGTTGGGTAGTGATTTTAGATTCGACCATATGATGTGGTATTTTGATTATGTACTACCCGTAGCTGGACGTTTTTCTAATTTTATTCGCCTAGATCAAATTATCAAATATCTTGAAATCATTAATCAAGAACATAAAACACAACTAGATCGACTACAGCAACACTTCCAAGATCATCTTTTTGATATTGCAGCGAAATCATTTAACAAGTAGAAATATTGATCAACTTGTATCCGACATGGAATATATTAACCAGCGAGTAATTCGGGCAACAATTTGTGCAAAACGGATAGACCACAAACAACAATTTCTTAACAAATACTATATAACAGAAGCTGATCTACCAAATTATAAATCTCCCTTGTATAACGAAACCGAATTTTAAAAAATCCACCCACAAAATCATCGATGAGTTCTTTTCTGAAATAATTACACGATACGGGGAATCACTACCGTTACCAACTATTCTCCGATACAACAATAATCCACAAGGGCAAGGACGACATGCATCCCCGGAAATAGTAAATATAACCCAGGTGGCCGTTGTCAATCTTGTGTGTGATGTAATTGAAGGAAGTTACAGCACGGTCACAACAATGTCAATCAAGCGCAGCAAGGATTTATTCTTTAGTCGTTCACACCAAAAGAACCATCAGGATTTCTGATTGTACAAGAACCGATCAATCAGGTCTATCTATCATGTCATAATCGTCTATTATCAAGAATAAATTTCAAACTAACTGACTAGTCCGACCACTTGCTGGATTTGATGAATGGGACTGTAAATATTAATTTACTTGTGAAATCGTAAAAATCAGGCGTTTTTCTGAACTTTGAAGGGTATTTAGGTAGTCAAAATCATGCAAATCGACTGATTTGTTAATTTTGATGGGTATTTGATAGTCAAAATCGTGTGCATCGACTGATTTCTCAACTTTGATGGGTGTTTATGTAGTTAAAATCATGCAAATCTAACATTTCAGTATAAA
Organism: Sinohyriopsis cumingii; assembly: GCA_028554795.2. NCBI lineage: Eukaryota > Metazoa > Mollusca > Bivalvia > Unionida > Unionidae > Sinohyriopsis > Sinohyriopsis cumingii. Next base: position 159,087 of record JAPYKE020000270.1, on the reverse strand, counting down.
AAAACAGAAAAAATAAATAAATAATATTTTACTGAAATCTGTCAGTACAAAAATATTAAGTTTTTTATACTCAAAACCAGGCTGATTTCTCAACGTTGAAGGGTATGTATGTAGTCAAAATCGTGTGCATCGACTGATTTCTCAACGTTGAAGGGTATATAGGTAGTTAAAATCATGCAAATCCAACAATTTTCAATGAAAAAATATAATATTTTACTGATATCTGTCAGTGCAATCAGAAATTTGTATATTACTGAAAACCTGGCATAGTACTTTCGCTTTTAATTTCACAAATGAATCGAACTTTCGTTTTGTTCGACTGAATTTTCTTTGCCTCACATTAGTTTTAATTATCTTCTTTGCTACACATTCACGAGATAATTCTGAGCTAATGTTTTCGATTGCACGAGAGAGAGAGAGAGAGAGAGAAAAAAATTCCTTTACTTGATCATCTTTTACTGCAGCTAATGACTGAAACATAGCTGTCTGAATTCGTTTTACAAATCTGTATTGAGATGGAAGCACATAAGCTCAGTCGTCTTTTTTTCTGCAATGTTTAAAAATCAGAACTAATTTTTTCAGGATTTAATTTAATTTAATTCATCAGATATATTTATACCGTCGTGTTCTAATTTTTTAATAGCAGAAATTACATTATTAATATTGTTTTCGTCATTCATTATACAGCATATATATATATATATATATATATATATATATATATATATATATATATATATATATATATATATAAAAGAAAAGTTTTGTTTTGAAGCAGGGCTTCGAGGGCGTATTTGGAGAACTTAATTCAAAGAATGGCAGGCCCACGAGGGCGTGTTTGGAGAACTTAATTTTATGAATGGCAGGCCCTCGAGGGCGTGTTTCTGAGGACGATACAACACATAACTTAATTCTAAGAATGGCCCACGACGGCATGTTTGGAGAACATAATATTAAGAATGGCAGGACTACGCGGGCGTGCTTGGAGAACATAATTCGAAGAATGGCAGGCCCACGAGAGTGTGTTTGGAGAACTTAATTCTAAGAATGGCATTTCCACGAGGACACGTTTTTGAGGACGGCACAACACATAACTTAATTAACGTAATTCTAAGGACGGACGCCTTCTCTACATTCAATAGATTTTTGCACACTCCCCCTTGAAATCAACACCGGGGATGCAAAAATAGCACCACGCCGTGGTGACGACGTGGGGAGTGTGTCACTATTTTCTGTTGAGTTACGAGCTTGGGGTGGATACTCATTTATATATAAAATCGCGAAATATCGCCCACATCGACAATATGAAGGTCACTGGATTTGAACTCAAAGCATCGAGAACGAGAATTAGCCACGCTACCACTGCACTATGTTCCAATCTACTGGTATATGTTTTAAAAAATTATTATATATTTAAACGCTAACATTTTCCCAGTTGGATTGCAAAATACAACTGAACTTTAGTTCTGAACACACTAATTGGGAAGAAATACAGATGAACTAGGAAACCGAACGAATTTAATAAAACAAAAAATATTGTTTCTTAAAAAGAAAATATTATTTTTTATTTAGCCTTACACGTACCGTACTGATATTCCTTGATATAGAACCTGGGGAAATAACCGATTCTCTTTACGTAAGCCATTCTCGGCAAACGCTGAATGTTTCATCGAACTACAATTACAATACTACGGATTCTCAACTGCTATACAAGAGAGAGAATCAACCAGAAAAAAATATTTATTTACCTGTCTGTCTTATGTAAAATATTCGTAAGTAATTACAAGTTTGTATTATTCTTTCTGACATGGTCAAAAGGGAGGTAACTAATTGCAAGACGAATCCCAAGCGGATGTATCTCCCTTAAATAATACTGAAATCTCGTATTTTAATGATGTTGAATAACAACAACAGAAAAGAAATTACATGAATATAACGGCATACCTACCGATCTAATAATCATGGAAAATAATTTTTTGTTTATATTTTTTTAGAATACGGATTTATATATATTTTCTGCGACTCTGCGTACTGATTGCGTACAAATATGAAAATAGTTACCTGCTGCATTCAATGACTGAAATATCCTCTCCACGCCAGTCTCTGAATTTATGGATACAATTGCTTTGGCGCTATTATCATTACAGCCAGTATTACTGGATTTACAATGCTGACTTTGCGTGACAACTCTCAAATTGGATAAAGAATTGTTCTGAGGATCCGCGTCAATACAATCGACCATCTTTGATCACCCCAAAAACATTCGTATGTGAATCGATGACAGATATAATTCCTGCTCCCAACACTAAACATGAGATAACCATTATTAATGACAAAACCAACTGGTTTCTTCATCCAACAATGTCTAATTGTACCATCACTAGATGCTTCATTATTCTTAATGATAGGATGTCTGAAAAATTCATTTTGATCCATTTATATGTAAGTGTGTGTGTGTGTGTGATTTGGATTTTTAACGTAGCTTTAACAATTTTTCAGTCATATCTCTACCATGTCTGCAATGTGGCAGCTTATAGTGATGTCTAGCACTGGGGTATCATGCCTCAGACATGTAGCATGATGTCCCACCCAGTCACATTATCCTGACACCGGGCCGACCAGTCCTAACACTAACCTCTTAATGCTGAGCGCCAAGCGAGGCAGCTGTTAGTACCGTTTTTGTAAGTCTTTGGTATGACTCGGCCGGGGATCGAACCCACGACCTCCCGCATCCGAGACGGACGCTCTAACCACTAGGCCACCGGAACGGTTCATTTATATGTAATATTATTTGTCTAAATTATAACTTATCTTCAAATCTTGCTTTGTAGACTTCAGGAGTTCTTATAACCTTACTGATGACCTTGACAGAATCATAGGTGTTATTTTTTGTTGTCATAATAACGTTTTCACTCTCTATACAGTTTACCACTACAACGCGCGTACAGCTGCGACAGCTCTGTTTTACCTCTAACTCCGACACCACATCTTAAACACGGTTGTGGACCAAGACTGCTCTTCCTCACACTTGGCGAATGTTGTTCACAAAATTCATTTACGCACGATTTGTTAAAAGGAGTTGCAAATCCTACCTGAAGCCATTTACACTGATTCATTGTATATAATATTTTTCTTTTAAATGTTTATCTTAATTATAACATGGATGAGTTTGAGAGATTGTTAATAGTCCAGCCTTGGAAAGCTTCAAGATTCGGTCGACATTTAAAATTATACGCGACGACGAAGTTATTGATGCTACAATGAACGACATACGAGCGAAAACGATTATCAATTACCTCGTTGATAATCAGAATTTTTTTTTTCAGAATAAAGTTTATTATATAGCAGAAGATTCCGATACGTGAATTATCCGTGACAAACATGACCCTGTCCTTGCTGGTGGAAAAACTGTTGTGTTAAGTAACAATTCCAAGCCAGGTACGCTGAGTGGTATTGACAAACCATATTACTCGCGAGCATATCCTGTAACCGCGGTTATTTATGGAATTTTTTCAGATAAACCCAACATTAATGATCTTGCACAAATGAGATTTCTAAGTTGAACTGTGTAGCCGAACGAGTAATGGAATATTTTACAAATGCCAAACGTGGAAATGGTCTGACTGATCAGCGACACGAAAAAATAGCGAAGTGGGCTGAATTCGTCAAGGATACCGGAGCTACAATGTTGCAGAGTTATTATGTAAATTAAAATTTCCAATGGTAGTAAAAACGTTAACCGGAGTGATTAAATATGAATCGCCGAATAAATCGAGAGGAGGTCCTATTAAAATTATTGATCATAAAGCGCATCCATGACATAATGTCATCCATGGCATTTTCCTCGCTATATCAATAGCATCTAGGTGATATATGTATATATCAGCCATTGTATAGAATTCTTAAACGATCTGATTATGTGTAGAGACTAAGCGGGAGGTTGCCAAACGTTAAATTTTCGGGGCAGTTCTTGATGGTCGGGAATTTTACAACAAATCGGATCAAATATAATTCGTGATCATATGTCCCTTTTGGTTTTTAAAAATATTCGACATTTATCACATTAAAACCATTGTCTTGAAAATTCTTTCATCCGGCCAACGGCTTGGAAGAAGTTTCTTGCTATGGACTGCTTATAAATATAACCAGTCATCGTCAGGATACAGACGTATGTATTCGTTTCATCGATTAAAAACAATTGTCTTATACCCTTGTATTAATTGGCCATAAGTGACCTAAACACATTGTTGCCATACGTACCAATTACAAACTAAATAAGTAGATATAGTTATCAAAGAACAGGTCCTTATAACAGGTTGGACGCCTGAGAGGGCCTGTTGTACATATCGGATGCAGCAGGATGAGAGAAGGAGTGAAAATATTATTAAAAACAGAAAGATGATATTCTTAAAACGTAAAAAATGTGATAGCTGTTGTCGCAACAGTGTTAAGAGATGATTATGTTATAATTGCTTTTACGTCTATACCAAATTTTATTAAACCTTCTAATATAATATTACTATTGATTAACACACACCGCATAAACTCCTGCTCCTATCCATTATTCAAACTGATCTGCACAGACCCAGTTCTGCTGGTACAATTATGTGACAACGTTCCGTATCTATACAGTTCTCACGAAAACGCGTATTAGGTTATAATTAAGGGATATAACTGGAATATGCTTGCCCACGCTGCTTGTTTCCCTTATACAATGGATGATAATGCTATTAAGTGAGCAATCTGATTAAAATCGTATCTCTACTGTCTTATGTGAAGGTCTTACAGCGACCGCATAAGTGTCATGTTCTGGTGACCTTTGTATTATCCATTGGAAATGCCGTTTTCAAAAATCACAAAAGGAATCAAATCATTCGGCACACATTGATGCTCTTCTTCCAAACCGCTCATTCTCCCAAACGCGAAGAATTTGAATTCCTCTGATTCGATGATAAAATTAGCGATTATGGTAATAACACAGGTCACCAGAACATGACTATTAAGTGGTCGCTCTCAGATTGTCACATAAGACAGTGAACATCTGATACTAAAACAGATTGAAACTGAGTGAAGCTTTAAAGAAAAGAGGATGTAACTCCATTCTAACGTTATCTTATTGGACCATATACCCATCAATTACAGGTAGCGATAGATCTGGCGGATTTTGTTTTATTGTGGCATCTTTCATATATTATATGTAGCATATTTTTTATTTTAAGTGAATAATGATTAAAAGTACACAGGGTTGTTATTCAAATTAACCATATATTTCCATTTAATTATTTTAATTAGTTTTGCTTGCTTATTTCATGTAGAAATAAACACATAATGGATTTAATTCAACCTGGAAAAAAAATTGTTATTTTAGATGGAAATGTGACTAATACTTATTTTTGTGAAATTTTAATATTTGTCAGAAAAAATGCAAGACAATGAAATGTATGTTTACATGTAATTATTGGTTATTTGCATACATAATCACCACATTTTCTACTAATTGTAATACAAAAATCCAAAACAAACCCCCCAAAAAACAGGTGAATGTTTTGAAGGTCCGAATATTTACTTGCAGTCATTATGTTAGTAGCACATGCATAGAAAGAAAAATATCTAAGTGACAAAAATAGATTGTTTAATGTTCGATTCCGATGAAATATAAAAATGAGACTTTGATTTTCCTGGTTGCTCATGAACTAAAATTATTTAAAATGTTTCTTTATTGCAGAGTTTGTTCGTATCAACAGTTGATAGATTTTGCATGGAATGAACGACTTCAGTAATTCAATAAGGAGACATTACAGCATGTGAAAAAGCTCTCTGAACAACAAGTGCAAGCGCATTAATTAGATGAGATAAAAAAAAATGCTTATCTGGTCATGACACACTTCAATGTTCCACCAAAATGTGTTTTTAACATTTGGGAATACTCTCAGCAACCTGTACTCCCATTGCACTTGAAATAACATTTCATATAATTGTAACTTCTGCAGAGCGACAGAGAACTATTTATTAGTCAAAACATAATACATGTACGAGAAATAAGGTTTTCGTTTGCATCAAGTATAGTGTTTGACGCCAATGAAAAACAATTAGATTATTTTAGTGTTGACTAACATCAGGAAAAGTACATTTTTATAAGTCTATAAAATATTGATAACGAAAATAATCCTTTTGTTTTTTATTTAAGACACAAAAGTGTATTTATTTTAATATTAGTCGCTAAAAATAGTTCACAATTTTGAGCGATATAAATGTATGGCCCTGTATTATTTTGAATATTTATTTTGTGTTAAGACAACAAGAAAAGGACAGCTTGACTAAACATCGTACACTGATAATATAAACAGATTTATCTTCATCTTGAGCTGTTAATTGAGCATGATGTTCTAAATGTCTTAAGATGAAAATATTTGATTATTTAGTAAGAAAAGCGACTATTTACTTCTATAACATTGTGCCTACATGGCCGACCATATAATTTAGGGTTGAATGGGGCGCTAGGGGCCTAGGTCCCAGAATGTTTGTTTAAACTACAATTTTGGTTTGTTCCTTTTACCTCAAGATAATTTGTATCAACTATGTCAGTATATTTAATTAAATATCTAATCGGAGCAGGATGCAAGAATATTTTTAAGCTATTTGGGGGATTGAATTTCATGTTTAAGCTGAGATCCTCACCCCGATTTCCTAGTAAATGGTCGGACCCTGATCACTTTTGTATTCAAACATACGGATGCCACATACAAGCAATTTTACCATTGCTATCTAGGAGTATCGGTATTGGATTTCATGTCACGATGACATTGTTGAAACTATAATCCTGTTTTAATTTAACCGTGATGCAGAGGTTCTAATACAGAGTTGCATGTTTATATAATATGCTGTCTCTTGAGAATTATTGCATTTCAATCAATGCAGTTTTGTCAGTGTTGACAAATCTAACTAGCAATGTCTTGCCTTTGTGGTTTTGGCACAATGAAAATATCGTCAACATTATTAACTGATATTATGTATATTTTAGATAGCCTCTTTATCTGACCGCAATATAAATTTCTTTTTATTTGATTCCAACACCCAACAATATGATTGCCGATGCTGAGACGTCAGTATTTGTGCATTTTAATAGGCATATGTCTGACAGCTGTAAAATCATTAGTCTACAAAGGCAATACTCAGCTGTAACATGTGCCTTGATACATGGTCATATTTCTTCAAAGTAAAAACATTGCTATATTATAAACAAAGTAGTATTAAAAGTGGCAATTCTGCGATACAACTTTAGGTTTATGATAACATCACTAGTATCCTCAGGTAACACACACCGAGAATTGACATCAAATAATGATGAGAGATATCATGTTTGTAATTTTGATGACTTTAAGAAAACAACTAAGATTCCTGTGCATCAGGCCACATTGTCATAAAATTTCTCAAACTTTCACCCCAAACTGGATAGTTTTGAAAATAGTTGAACGTTCATCTGAGGAAAATTATATGAAAGGATGATAAAATAATTGATTAGTTTCAAATTTGATCTTGATATTATCATTTGATCTTTAATGCTTGAAAATTATATTTAGAAAAATGATTAAAATTTTCTCAAAGATATAACAAAAGAATAATGATAAAAACCTACGGAAATCACAAGGCAGGGAATAAACTACCACGAAACCATGGTCAGCTTATTATGATCCATTACACTGTTCACGGTGGATTTTTGGTTTTGTATGCATATACATAACAGTATTTAGACTAACCAAAATCATTATCAATGCTCTGCAAAGTTTATCACTGGATTTACAACACAATGAAATGCTAACTGAGATATGTTTAAGGTGAGCATTGCCACAACTCCAAAACGTTCCACAGATAAAAGAGACAACACATGTGATATAAGTAACTACACAAATAGGAAAGTTATATGCTCAAATTCGTGTAACTATATGATAATGAAAACATGCAAATGAGGTAGTCTATAATTAATTCTTGCTTAAAAATTATATATATTTAATTCCGGTAAAAAACAAAAAATAATTTATTATTAAACTTTAGGTACCTAGGCAATTGCGTTCAAAAATTGAACGATATGCAATCATATAAACATCATGTTTTGAAATAAATGCATAAATTACACGATATATACAAGCTGCATGATACAAACTAGTTACACACCATATACAAGTTACACGATGCTTTTAATGTCGAAGTCTTTTGTGAAATGCTGGAAAATGGAGGGCATTGAGTAAAATATAAACATTTGATGGGAGATATAATTCTATATATGCCCGTGAAGCAATGATCACTAGATTACACAGGTATAAAACTAATGTACTTCAAATGGGCGAGAAAACACCTTCCAATTATTCTTTTGCAACTGTTAATACTTGGCTCAGTGAGAAGGATATAGACTTAGCGTTTCAAAACTAATACATAATCTTTGTTATGAGACTTTTTAATTTTGTTTTCATATATTTGCATACGTATGTTGCGAAAATAATTCTTAATGCAAAGTAAAAGGAATATTGCACAATGAACTCCACCGTACTATGTAATAACTTCCCGAGAACAGTGTTTATTTTCCTCTCATGTAAGTTAAAAAGGTAAAATGAACTCTACTATTATTGATTTTAGGTTACATTAAAAAGCTTTTTATTACATCAAGCAACGTGTTAAAATCGACGCTGTCAATTTTGCATATAACGTTTAGCGAAATGGAAGTTGACATTTTAAATAGTAAGCAAACTTTTATGAAGAATCAAGTTTGTATTGTTCCTTTATGAATTTCCAAGGAAATAAGAGTTGAGTTATTTAATATCAAGAAAACATTTCAAATCAAGTCCTAAAATGTGGAAAACCTGTGGAGTTTAATAAACATAGGCCACCTGTGATTGCTAAACTTAGAAGGATAAGATAGACGTGATCATGAGAAAATATATATGTGTGTGTGTGTGTGTGTGTGTGTGTGTGTGTGTGTGTGTGTGTGTAGACACATATGTATGTGTAAATGGTTACAATAAAGTTGCTTTATTTTCTTTTGCTTTCTATCTCTCTGTCTCTCTCTAAGTAATGGATTTCGAATTTGAATATAATACTCTCTGCTAGTGTTTAACCACTATTCCCTGTAAAATAATGAGTACTTATAAGGAACTGTGAAGTATTCAGTGGGATGGATCCCCTAGCTGCTGCTACCTATGTACGGGAATAATAATAATAATAATAATAATAATAATAATAATAATAATAATAATAATATAATAATGATAATAAAATAATAATAATAATAATAAGAAGAAGAAGAAGACGAAGAAGAAGGAGAAGACGAACACCAACAACAATAACAACACATGAAATTAGGAGGAGAAAACTATTCCAGTATTTTCCCCTTAAGTTAACCCAGAATAAGGTACATTTACCCCGACATCATATCAAGTTTTTTTTAGAGAAATATGGACAGAATTAGCAATGATAATTTTAAGTTTTCAAAAAATTCTTTAAAGTTGCGAGGGAGAAGAAAAGAAAAACCTATTTCAAAAAACGCCAATCAAGTATAAAGCCAACAAAGTTTCATTAAAATTCTTAAAGAGAAGCAATGACGAATTGAATTCTCAACATTTCCATTATTGCACCATATTTTAAGGAAACTCCTCAATGATTGACGAGAAGGAAACAACAAAATTCCATTGCACTCTTACACCAACCAGACGTGTGACCTACAAATTTTAAATAAAACTCTCCGAAAGGTGAGGGAGAATGACGAGGGAGAAGAAAAGATAACAAATGAAGCTTTATTACAATCTTTCAAGATATTTCCCAAAAATGAATTAGAGGAAAAAGCAACCATAAGAGAGCATATCCCTAAACCATAACTTGCCACATAGGATTTATTAAAATCCTTAGAGAAATTAAGGAAGAGAGGTAATGACGAACTGAATTTTAAAAATAGCTCTATCTAAGAATTTTAAGAAATGACATCAAAACTGGGCCAGGGAATTATTAATCTTTCAGTTAATACGATCTTAATATATGTCATACTTGCTCCACCAAGAACGAGTTAAAATGACGTAATTATACTGTATAAAAGTACTGAAACCTTTCTTGAAAATATGTTGCTTTTATTTACAAATATTATTATTACTGTGGAAGCATAAAACCAAGCCTGTTTTATTTATTGTTATAAAATAAATCACCTTAAAGATGCAACGAAATATATGTTTAACGAGGAGAATAGACATACGAACAAGGCAATATTACTTGTCGAAGAACGTTACACAGATCACTATTGTTTATAGCTGGATTTTAGAGAATGAATGAGACTAAACTGCATGGAACAGGAATTGCATTAACTAATGTGAAGGAAATAATATACATGGAAATAAACAACGTCTGTTAATGTTGTGCGTGATGGTCAGGTAAATATCACATATTGAGACTGTTTTATTATTTTTGACTTTGTGGTAAATCTATGCACGAATCACTTCCTGTTGATCAATAACATCCGTATGTAGCATGCATAATTTATTTGGACAAAAAATAGAAACAAATGACGAAACAATATTTGGGACGACTAGTTTCCCGAATAAATGTTGTATCCAGTGTAACATGCATATTTAGAAGTTTACTTTACATGTATTTGTTCATTAAAGTCTATACGCACTAATAGGTCATACTCTGAAGTCCAAGTGTATTAAACAAATCTCTAGCTGGACTTTCACTGGACACAAATCTTTATTCTAAATATCATTTTCCATAAAATTGGTTCAAATGTTTCATAAGATAAAGTAAATCTTGAACAACTTCTTTGTATTGTAATACAAATAGATACTCATTTAAATATGCATGAAATTAGTCTTTACGACCAGCATTTTATTTAGTCTGATTTTTGAATTTTTGTACGAAGGTAATTTTTCATCATTTATTATAAACACAGTGGTTCCCATAGTAGACCGTACCGCCTCCTGGTGAGCGTTGCGATTACCAAGGGGGAGAGGGGCTGTAAAAAAAGTTATATGATAGATTATTTATTCTTGATAGAATTTTCATTATCTACCAATAATAAAAAGCAAACAATTAAAGTAAAACAATGAGATGGTGAAGAAAATGGATGGAGATTTCTGCTTAACGGGGAATAAAATCGGCACATATGAATGAGCAATTTGATAAAAGAAAGTACATACGATAAACGACAGTACATGTGCAGTAAAGATAATCAAAAAGAAAGCACACAAATTATATACTCAAAATGATAACACAAAAGGTATATTCTAGAAAGGATGCTTATTTCTTTCAAGAAGTTTAAAATGCAAGACACATTTACTGTACCAGTAGGCTCCTATACGTCTTGAACATTGTAGTAGCGATCGCATATAGGTCGGAGATCGAAACAATCTATCATAAGTTACTTCAAAGTGAAGGGTTCATTGCAAGAAACGCACTCAGGTAGGTCTTCACCTTTTGGTGTATAGCACTGGGTTATTTAAGTATGACTAATTTATATTAGTGCAGTGACTTCCTCATCCCTACGGATGATTCCGTAGAGAGGAGTCCAGTCACCTAAGACTTTTTGATGCTTGGTTTGATGTCAGTGCATGGTATTTTAAGCTTAGATGACTCTAGCATAGGACCAGTGAAATAGCTCTGTATGCTTTTCATTACCTATGATACCGATAATGCTGGATAACTGATAGTATATGACATTGTGAGATTACACAGCCGGACATATTTGATGCAAATATTGGTCAGTAATGAGTTTTCCAGTTTACCGTTGTGTAGTGACTGATGTACTGATATTAAATCTGAGAAGATGATAGTGTTAAAAATATGTTTGCTTTCGATATAGTTCAGTGTAAGGTCTATTGCCCTGATTTCTGCTGACAAAATCAATGCACCATCTGACATGAGAACGTTTGCAATGTGATTTCCACTAATGCAAATTCGTGGGAAGTTATTAAATTTCTGATGAGAGTTATGACAGCTAAGAGTTTTTTCTCGTCGTGCAGTAAAAAAGTACATTTCGTTGCTTAAGTAGCCAGGGAGGTTTTTCAGACATGCACGTTATCTGGTATTTAGAAAGGTCAATGTCTGTAATGACAAGGCTGGAATATATTCTAATGCCAAGGGTGGGTATGACAGTTGATTTGGTTTGGTAAATTGTTTTATATTTGGGTTGGAATACAATTGTTAAAGCAGGTATTAAAGACTTTGATCTTACTTTTAGGGCACGTTGTATGGATATAATTTCTCAACGATGTAACAGAGGCGTTTCTCTTGCCTCTGCCAAACGGCTTTCACATGGAAATGTCCTATCTGCTCACAGAACGAGTCTTATTTCCTTTTGGTGAATTGGGTCAAACATATTTAAATATGACCATAAACAGCACAACCTTAGTCCAGTTTGGATGGGATAAAATTTTTAATGTAAATTAGATGACAATACCTAAAAACTTCGTTTGTTAAACAACTGGTATAGATGTTACGTCCAGCGTGGGTTTACGTTCATCCTGGTCTTTTCGTAACTGACAGAAAAGCATGAATACTGTTTTTGATTTTGAGAACTCGAAACCGTTGGTATTGCCACAATTTAAAATCTTGTTTATAGTTTGTTGTAGATGTCTTTAAGTTGTATGCATGTTCTTCGATTAATATGATATTAGGAGGTCATCGTATATTATAGGCTACAATCAGCACCAGGAGAAAAGCACTTAATAATGCTAGTAATTGTGAAGTGGAAAAGCTTCACAGATAAAATACTGCCCTTGGACACACCCATCTTTTGTTCATATATATCAGAGGGGAAGAGCCCACTTGTACCTTGAATACTCTCTTTGAGAGAAAGTTCGATATCAAAGCGGGCACATGGCCTTTTAGACCCAGCTCGTGCAGGTTCATTAATTATTCTGTACTTCTATGCTGTATCATAAGCCGTTTCTATATCGAACAGATACTAAATTTTCTTTCTTGATAAAGCATGGTCAGTACATTTTTCCAGTCTTACAAGATGATCATTTGTGCTACAACCATATCAAAAGCCACTTTGGAAAGGAGATATTAAATTATTAATCTTCAGGTACCACACAAGCCGAACTTTGATATTCATTTTCACTGTTTTCAGACACAGCTCGTCAGAGCAATGTCAAAGCAATGGAACGGTAGTAGCCAAGATATGTGTTATCCTTACCTGCTTTGGTAATAGGTATTACTGCTGCTTCTTTCAAACCTTTGATACACAACCAGTTGTATATAAATCAGTGAAGATTTCCAAAAAAGTGATTACTATTTCTCTAAAACAATCGTGTATCCTGTTCCATTGTTGAACAACTTTTGTAGTCAAAGCATATTTGTAGAAGACAATTAACAGTGACAAAATGTATTTGCATCTATTACAAACGAGTAATATGTCTGGGCGTGAACGATATTTGTTTTCATGAGTAACGTAGGCCAATTTGTATGGAAAACTTGTTCTATTTTGATGGCGCAACGTGTTTGTTGGTTGTTCAGATAAACAACTTTTAATTCAGATCATTTTAATTTCATCTTCTCGCTCAGTTGATTGATGTGAAGAGCAAAATATAAAATAATTGTAAAATATAAATCAGGGTTTTGTGCAGCATTAGATACCAATATATTTTCAGATTTTTCTTTCAGCTATACTGCAGCTTCTTGTTATTTCAAATTCTGCCAGATCTCATTTATAATGGTTGGACAAAATGAGGGAATTAAATTTTCACATAATACATATATATATATATATATATATATATATATATATATATATATATATATATATATATATATATATATATATATATATATATAATTTGATTACAAGTTGCACATGATCATTAAGCAGAAAATTCTTGTCGTTACGTGAAATAGCTTCTGGTATTATGATTCACGATTACCACATGATTCTCGTCTGTTTGTTTATGGTGAATCGGGTGGGTTGTCGAGTAAATTGTCTCAAAACCTAAATCAGCCGGAATATCTCTTCTACTGATTACAACATGGAATACCACATGGTTGAATTAAAGATCTACTGAATACCTTTGAAAACTGAAAGGATATGAATCTTCGGGAATAATTCAAATTATACACAATGGTCAATCCGTCACACAATTAGATACAAACTGTCCCTTTGTGTGGACGCTGTTTGGGTCAGCTTACCCTGACAATAATTTAATGCCGTTTTCCCTATTAACTTAAGAGCAGTCTTGCTATTTTAATTAAACTCGATTTGACAAAAGCCGATGTTACGACCCATTTGTAATAACTGATCATAGTTGGCTGTTTAATTCAAACCGTATTATTTCGCATTACATTGTATATAAATGGACACCAACCTACTGTCGATCACGGCCATGTAGTGTACTTGACCGAAACATACTGTTTGCGGTAAAAAGAAATCATAATAAAAAACGCTGATAGAGATTCGTAAATATTACCAATGGTAAAATAATTTTAGCAAAATCCGTATTTCTACTTATTGCTTATCTATCTTAGTAGGGGGATTCGCCTATTAAAACGTTATACAACCCCTGTCCCATTACTATAAAACATGTTTATAAACGGATTTGTTCAGGTAGACATGTGTCTCAGTTCTCGTCTAAAGTTTTGGTGTATTTATTTTGGCCGACACGTAAAGTTTTACCCGTACAATACAAATGAAATGTTGAAGGCTTAGGCCAAAAGGTGCGTATAATTTATCCAAACATAGGATTCTTCCGAAAAATTACATTTCTGTCGGGTAATTATTTCTTATCAGCGACGTTCATTGTTTGAAATACAGTATTGAATATAACACCGCCAATGCACTGATTTCTTAGCTAAAAAAACCATCTAACTGAATGTGACTTTAAAACAAATTTTAATTCGATATTATTCATGATCAATGCCTGGTATCATTGAGAGCATTATTCTATCGCAATTATCGTTTGAAAGATATCGATGAATATATATCAGTTTGGGAATGTACTAAAACGATACACTGATAACATTTTCAATCTGAAAATTCTCTGCGAAAGGTAAATTGGTTTCTATGTAGAAATATAGAGTGTATCCCCAGCTTGAGGAATTAGGACTTATGTTGCAGCAAGATTTGAAAGTAATCCTGTAAATAGTAATATGACAAAAAGAAAGAGGTTTCAATATTTACTTCCCTTCTATGTGAAAGTGATGTA
Source organism: Sinohyriopsis cumingii (assembly GCA_028554795.2). Lineage (NCBI taxonomy): Eukaryota > Metazoa > Mollusca > Bivalvia > Unionida > Unionidae > Sinohyriopsis > Sinohyriopsis cumingii. Next base: position 143,914 of record JAPYKE020000270.1, on the reverse strand, counting down.
CACGTACTATGTTCATATTAAAACTGGCCAAAATACATATATATAGAAAAAAGTAAATTTACACAGATTGTATAAGATTACATTTAATAATGCTGAGTAATTATATGAGAAACGAAAGAGATTTTGAATATTTTATGTCGGCTAGGAGCCTATGTCATGATCCAGGGAAAGTACGATATGGTACCCAGGGGCATTGCGATCTTAACAAAGTAAAGGACACTTTGGGTACGATGGGAAATTTACATTTTGGACGTATGACACAATATCAAAATAAAACTTTCAGTATGGTCTTCCTAATGGTATATAAAACAGAATCGGTTGACTAGTTATTCTTTCCAAGTTCTAAAAGTAAACGAAAATAGAGAATCAAGCATATGAGAGCGATTTTAGGGCGTAAATTAGGATTTAACATTAGGCCACCATTGTGATGGGCTTGTGTGGGGTCAAAGGAAACAATTGGATTATACGGGATAAATGGGAATTTTACATTAGGTTTAACACAATTCCACAGGTTGAACCTGATGGGTCTGTATGGGAACAAGAGGAAATGAAATGTTAAAAACTTTCATAGCTGCAACAGTAGTATGACACACGGGCACAATGGGATGGTAGGGAAGTTTGTGCAAATATTCTTACTCCTTTAGGATTATATGGATTATAAGGATTGTAGGGTGTGTGCTATTTTTGTTTATACTGGGATGATATGGACAGTATTGGGTACAGGGTTAGTAGGAGAGTTTTCGTTTGACTTTTATTTAGTCTTCCTCCTTTGTCATCCTAAATGTTAAATGTATATTGTGCACCAGAGTACGTCACTGACATTTGTCACTGGTATTTTTAGAGGGGCATGTCTAGCAAATATTTATTGAAACGAGTGAGTGGATATTGATTATCATACCAAAAAACATGTTTTGAATATCTTTGAGTTACTTTCCAAAAACATTTTTTTATGTCATACATTCTTTCAGGCAATTAGGTGAAAGCAATGTAAATCTTGGAACCCATTATTATACTATATCAGTACATATTCGAGCCTTGTTATGTCTTAAAACTGCTATTTTGTAAGATTTTCTTTCTTGAATAAGTACTTCTTAGCCTTGATATATAATAAACAATATTACGAATGATAAATATTGACATTCCTGACCTGTTACCTGCGTGTTTTGCAATTATTATTTTCATTTTCCTATATCTCAGTGCCTTTTATATTTTACTTTTTATCAGTATATAAACATTCAAGAATTAGTAAAAGTAAAAAAGGGAATCGGGATCTCCATGTGTACAGGTGCTACTGATCCTGAATAGATGTAAATTAAAGCCGATTTAAATAGAATTAGTTTTATTATTATCCTAGAATGTATTTACCCAATGTTTAATTTGTAGATACAAGCTGAGAGAGCTATGTACGTCGTCTATGAGTTGCAAAGAGCCCCCCTCCCCGCCCGTATCTGCATGCAAGATTATTCAGTTGAATTTAGTTTTTTTTTGTACAGCACTGAGTTTCAAAATTAAGCCTGACAACTTCCATATATATGCTTTTCATAAACGTGCATATTCTTCCTTTTACTGCTGGTTTTGACAGATGAAATTATTTATTTGGATTGCAAAGTATTCTAATATGTTTCAAGTATTTTACGGAATATATTGTTGTGTCTTCCCTTGGCAATACAGAAATTACGCCCTCTTTTTGTAGTTTTGACAGCTCCCCGTGTCTAAATTCGTATATTGTAATGAAAGCGTCGATAAATATTTAAAGACTTTAACAGTAAAAACATGAGTACCTGATCCTGCCTTGTGTCCGTTGCTCACACATTTGAGGCACTCAGATGCTTCAAATAAAGTAATTGGTCACTTCCAATTATTTGTTTCTTTATTCAGTAATTTAGGTACAATAGTGTTCCATATTGGCTTATAATTTAATTTTGTTGTACTTATTGTGCTTTTAAAAATATAGCAGTAATAACATTTAATGGTTTGGAATAATTTAAATTGATTTTATCAAATCCTTTCATAATATGTATCGCAAAACAATCTCAACATTGGCCAGTTTTATATCTGTCATTACCCATTGTACTGGAAGAATCACATTTAATATTTCACTTTGCTTTCAGTTTGTTAAAATGACATTTTGGTGTTGTCTGCATAGAGTTAATAATGATACAGTTAATTTATAAATTTCCAAAATATGTGACCTCTTCTGAAATTTGTAAATTTTAAACTAAGCATATTATAAGAACGATACCCGTGGAACTAAATACAGTGTGCTTATTAACTGAATCAGCATTACCCATACATTTTTCGTTTGCAAAAAAAAGTCCATTATCAATGGATTCTTTTGAATCATGTATATTCTGTAATATTTGGATTAAAACTTATCTGTTTGAGATTTTGGGTAATTACTTTTATTGTATATGATATTTTTTATTTTTGTTGGACTTGCAAACATTTCATTAATAGATCTATTTATGTTTCTAAGAAATTTTAAAAATGTTTGTACATGATTTGAGTAATCACATTTAATTGTGGTCACTTTATTATTAACTGAAACTAACGAGTTCATTATTGGGAGGTTGTTATTGTCGATGTATTGCCTTGTTACAGCGTCATTATCTGATTCTGCTTCTCCAAGATGAGTAATTTTATGATTAGACATATTGAGAGAGCCAGTCATTTTATCACCGAATTTTTGTACTTGAGCACGAATATTATCTGTTATCGTTTAGGTAATAACACCGGACTTCATATGTACATTAGTATCAAACACAGCTATGTTATTTTCAGTTACTCCATTAATTTTAACAATAATATTTTGCAATGAAAGGATACTTGTTTTAATTTTCCTCGCTTATTTTGAAATACAAACACTTCGTTTGGATCTACATTTGCAAAATTTAATAATTCAGATATTTCATGAGTAATCTGCTTACTCACATTTTGATCGGTTATTCCGTCAGGTTTTGTTTCTGTTTAGAAGATCTTCCGTGAATATAAACCATTATACTTTAAGATCTTTTTAAAACAAGACGCCTACTTGCATACTATTGCACGACATTATGAGGTGGTATTGTTGATAAAGATACAGCGTTAAGTACAGTAATTGGCGAATCTGTTATTGTCTGTGTTGGTAATGTTGAATACCAGACTGGACTATTTTGAAGATCAGTACTTCGTACTGAGCCGACATATTTAACAATTGTTGTTTGGTTGGTTTGGTAATTGGCCACGCATAAAACACCTCTGAAGGTTTTGATATTTAATGTTTTATCAGCATCAAGTAAATCAAAATTGGTCAGAGGAAGAAGACGATTTGCGTTGAACGAAGTGACCCCGGAAGTCTCAGACATTTTCTGTACCAATGAAGTGTTACTGGTAGTCTAAAACATGGTCCTTTTTTGGAAGTATTTATTCCGTGACCTGTTGGTTTCTTTAATGCCATCCCAGCACCAGTTGTGACAGCACCAAGTGCAGCTGCTTTTGCAGCCGCACGTGCGGCTGAGACAATTAATGTTGGTATAGCTGCAAGAAGTGGAAATATACCACCTATTTTAAGAATATCTTTAATGGTACCGCAGTAAGATTGAGTTTGACGCCAGTCTTTGATTGTTTGGCTTTTTAAAGTGTCTAAGTTAACGTTCTGACAATAATAGTTTAATGGGACCATTTGCAATTTGTTCATTTTTTAGTGACATTTGTGTTTCACAAGTACGTTTTGATACTGATTGTAGCTTTTTATTTTGACCAGGGGTCAAACTGAAACTAACATGATAATATGACATTATAATATCATGAGCGATTTGATTACATGTTTTCCACTGGGGCATCAATAACTCTTATTCGTTCACCAAAACCTTCAAGTAACATCTGGCTCTATAATCAGGAACACCGGCTGATATTGCACTTATTAGAGCTCGAAATTGTACTTCAACGACTGACTGTCTAGACAAATCTACATATTTGAACAAAAAAGTAGTAGAACGGATGCAACGGCACGAAATTCCCCTGATATATTTGCAAACCAGAATCAACAGTCTGATCACGCCCGACAAATGTCATCAAACGATGAAAATTCCGTGCAATGTGATGTGAATTTTTTCTTCAAAATCCAGCAAAAGTTCTTCTGACGGTTCTTGATGTCCATTTATTCTTAAAGAAACTTCATTAACCCCCAAGCTTATTAAATACTATATGTTTATGTATTTGAGAATTCTATAAATAGATGTCGTGGTGCTGAAACTCTCTGTTGTGATGCGATCTGCCATGCAAATGCACCAATAGTTGTGCTTGTGATTGAGTCTGTAGTCATCGTAAACCATGATAGCGTTGATTTACCGCCGTTGTCCATAAAAAAACACCGTTGTCCTTTAGCGAGTGATGGCGACATTACTGGCATCCACAACAAATGTTTTGTCAGTGCTACATTTCTATGAAGTGCCGCGGTTCCCGCTGGATCAACTCCTTCAGTTGTGCCAGATAGCATCGTCGTCCGTGACTTTTCGAACGAGAACAACTGTATGTTTTGCCCAAAAGATAACCTTTCTAACATTTCTGTAGAAACCTAAGATATGTGACAGTGGTATTGCACAACTAAATATTCCCTGAGCATCAATTTAAGTTTTGTGTGCTGAGGATCCCAGATTAAAAGTTGCATTTACAAAGAATAAACTTTCAACATTAGCGTCGTCAGACGCAGCAGTAACCATTTTGGGGCGCCGAAATGTATAAGGTCTGCCATCATTGCGATCAACAGTATCATTTGCAATTATCATTGACGGACCAGCAGACGGTTAATGATCATCGCTGTATCAGGATGACCCCAATATCGTCGTAGCAATATCAATATCATTATGACAAACCTTAATTTCCCGACTATCAATAATATATCGCGCACTGTTAAGTAATGCCATAATTCCGTTATTAACAAACACACTCTGCGCATCACCATATGGAGTGTTATCATTTTGAACAAGTCTGCCCTGAACTTCAGTGAATGCCTCGGCGGGCAAGAAATATCTGCTTGCACCATGAACTTTTAGTTCGATTCATCCACGTTGATTTGGATCTCGTGCTTCATAAGAATAATACCGATTCTCATGCATAGATTCATCTTTGAGAACTGACGCATCCATTTCAAATGCTGCTATTACAATATTCTTGGCTTCTTCGACAATTGGTTTAAACACATGTTCTCAACTTCTCCAAATTCAACCTGAGATTCTTGACGAGCTTGTAAATTTTGTTTGACAGAATCACGAACTGGAAGATATTTCTAATTGATTGCCTCTAATCGCTCTCAGGCCAATCTAGCTGTGCGAGATTCCATTTTTGCGTACAATCACAAATTATTATTTTACATTATTAATGATTTAATCACTTACACATTTATAGCTGCAAGGATGGTGAGACCACAAATGACTTTCCGAAATTTAAACAAAACACACTTACATGATGAAAACAAACGAAAAGATAAAGTAACAAAACGATCTAACCCAGTTAGAGAAACTCTCGATACTTAGAGGCTATGGTTTTGACGTTATAGACCATATATTTTTCACTTTCGTAAGAAGCTTTATTTTCGCGGACGGACTATCCAGCAAATGATCTGATCACACTCTCTGCTGCTGGCCATATGACACTTTTTGCTGTGTGGGTTTCATTATAGAATTCTATGGGAATTTTATCAGGATGCATAGCTAGCGAAAGGTATGTCAAATTAAGGGAAAAGAAATACACTCTAATTCAATATTTTTTTGTCTAATAATTTTTTATTTTGCTTTGCAATCGATCGAAAGAAATCATTCTGTTCATATGATGATTATAGCAGAGAGATGTACATATATAGCAGCAGGATCACTTTTATCTTACATTCTAAGATAACTTATATACTTATTCTTGTATTAATAAATATATAAAAAATGCATCAGAGGTGTTTGAAACTCAACTTTAAAAATATCAGAAGAAGACTCTTTTTTTAATTACAGACAAATATACTGTAGACAGACTAGTATATATTTGTGCAATCCGAAATACCCCTCATTGTTACAATCTACCATATATTGACAGGTACATATACAGAGCGTAGTATAATTTGTATATACAAACACATTGAATAACACAATAAAACGAGATTACACTATCGCCGTCTTTGGATGTGGATCATCGTGCGGACGATATAGCCCTGTAGTTTACGACGGCTTGCAAATAGGTTAGATAAACACACACCTAAAGACAGACAGAAACTTTGTACAGTTGGACATTTGCTCCCTGACAATCCAACAGGTTTTTTTGTTCTAAAGCCAGTACCCTTACATGGAAACCAAAGGCATACGGACGCGGGATGGTGACGATTGGTAATTGCAACTAACATATTATTTTAAAGAACAATCCAAAGAATTCGGACAGCGAAGGGAATGTTTAGTAATATAGATAATATTGTAAGTCTAATGAGACATAAATATTCAAAATTCCTGTCTTTTATTTTATCTACAATTTACATAATTTTATCATCTTAATTTAAGTTTTATCTTTCACTTGTACTGACTGGGAGGATTTATTTTCCTAAATGTTTGTGTAAAATTCAGTTTTTATTTGTTTAGCTGTATATTGAATTGGCACCATGTAGACGGCATTCAGATGAGGTGATGTAAGAAGCTGTTACATACATAAACATCCTATGTGTCTTTTTGATGTCTCTGTATCGTAAGCAAAGACAGTTTTGAACCAGTCATTCGTTCAGCTAAAATTATCTGAAGTAAATTGACATGAAGAAATAAATATATGGCGCATTGGAGAGCCAATTCTCTTATATACATTTTATCACCATTACATTAGCAGTGTGAGAGAGAGAGAGAGAGAGAGAGAGAGAGAGAGAGAGAGAGAGAGAGAGAGAGAGAGAGAGAGAGTTTCCAGGTTAAATTGTATTTGCAGACATTTTAACACATAATAGTCACCTTATCTTATCATTAGCACACAAATGACACAGGCATGCGTAATCGATCTTCCCTATCATCAGTCCAAGGCAGATTAAAAAATGTAGAATTTCAAATACGTTCGTTTTTCTTTACTAGAACATGAACTTCGTGTAATATGATTTTTCCACCTTGTAGAAATGTTTTAGATGTGATGTCGTATGGGCAGATGGCCAGCAGGTGAAGTCAGGTTTAACATTAGATTATGTAAAATTAGATAAAAGTTGCGCAACGTCTCGATGTTGATCTAAGTATTTGTATATGATGTCAAGTGGCTTTATTAGCAGTTATGGCTGGGATTATGATGAGAATAGACATAACAAAAACCTAAAAAGAGCAATCCTTTTGATTTTAAAGTTGCAGGTCATTTTCTTCATATTAACAAAATACAGAATTCTTCATCTATGAAGCAATCGACATTTTTACTTAGAAATAAAGCGATATTCTTTTAGGCACAACCTATTTTTACCAATAAGCCAGTATATCAACAGCGGCCTTTTTTTAATCTCTTTTAATGTTTATTTTTGTGAATGGACGAAGTTGATTCTATGGCTGAAACAACAAAATATACATTCAAATTTTTAATTATTTCATTTTGCGTTACATAAACTACATTTAAAGTAACTCCTCTGTCCAATTTCCATTAATAAAAAAGATGCCAGAGGACATCGCTGCAGGATGTACAAAAACTACACCTTCAGACCAGTCAAACTTTCACATATGACTTTGGAATGATAACATTACCGGTAACGATAGTCATCATCTTCTTCATTATAATAATAATAATAATAATAATAATAATAATAATAATAATAATAATAATAATTTAGTAGTAGTAATAATACAGATAATAATAATAACAAAAATAATAATAATAATAATAATAATAATGATGATGATGATGATGATGATGATGGTGGTGGTGGTGGTGGTGATTTTGTACGTTACGAAATATTTCGCATTTGGAATATTAAAAACAATAAAAGAATATAAAAACTGGAAGAAACTCAATAAATAATTTGATGACCGGATGAAGGAAGATGGCTGCTGCATGTGACAACAGGAGATGTACGTAGCTCATAATATTTGCAGAAACAATTTGCTACCCAAATATCTAACATGAAGTTTTTACATAAGCGATTAAACAGTTAGTTCCATGAATTATGCAACTAATATTAAAAGCACAGAATCTGACCAGGTGTTGGTACGTGTAATATTTTGCAATTATAACAAACCATAATGGCTTGTCAAGAGCTAATCTGAGTTGAAGAAGTTGTATATCTACTTTATTCTGACAGTCACCAGAGGAAAGCAGTGTTAACACGAAACCATCTTAGGAGCTATAAATCTAAATCCATACACCGTGTAAGTCTCCCAAAGTTCTACCAGAGCTTACATAGTGCAGACTCAGTGAAAGCTCTTTACCTTTCCACTCAATAATTAGAATAATTAGTTCTAACCTCAACCCTATTTGTCTTCATGTTTGTGTTTGTATGTTTATGTGTGCCCTCGTATGTTTGAGAGAGAGAGAGAGAGATGTGTCGAGTGTCCTCAACAACCACCCTGGAGCAGTAAAATATCGAGGCGATAATGTTTTAGAGGACAATGCCGCCGTACGTAACTTTCACATTTGTAAGAATTTAGACAGATTGTTTTCTGATCTATGTAAATGGGTAATTGATTATGATAAATGGTGGAAGCTGCCCACGCGTTTTTATATTACATAAAAATCTTATATGTGGAAAGTTGTGGTAATTGTGGAAACATAATATGCTGTCTTTAATTTAGAATTGTATTTCATTTATACATAACAATTAGAGCATTATATCAGGAAGATATTGCTCGGATATGTTTGCGATCTGAAACTCGTGATCCCGTTAGAGTTGAATCACATTGCAGGACTCACAGTACTAATTCCACTCCAATGGTAAACATATGGAAACACTATCATATTTAAAATTCAATAACTTAAAATTTATGGGTGCTGATAATGACACCTATAATTTTTCGTGCACATCTAACCTTGGTGCAAGCTTATGTGTGGAGAACACCATATGACCCGCGGCAATTTGTTTACATACATGTGCATGAAACACGTGTTATTGATTCTGCACCAAATGAATCAGGTGCTACTTTCAGTATTGAGTACTCCTGAGTCAAGCCTGTAAAAATGCTAAAATTGAATCAGTAGAAATTTATCAATATTTTTTTTACATTACATATAGGATAAGCTCTCAAAAGATATTTTTCCTAAAATTTTAATTTTCATTATTAACCAATTATGGACCACCAAACCTGTAAATACTTTATTATTTCTTCACCCATTTCTAGACTGGTTCACAGTTCTTCCGTATAATTAGTACCGTGTGTCCTGGAGACATCGTAGCTATATGACTGAAAAATTGTTAAAGCTACGTTAAAAATCCAAATCACATCGCTAGAGTTGAATGAGAACAATCCGAATGTGAACGGCAGTCTCTATTCCTCACTATCTACATGCCTTATCGTCATGTCCCCGCCACTAATCACGCCTTTTAACAGACATTAGAGTATATACCTGTATATAGCCAATCATTACTCCAGTCAGATATACTCGTTTCCGAAACCCGAGCGATAGAATGTCTGAACATATAGTGAACCTTTAAAATGTCGTTCAGTTTATACCGATGCGTCAAATCATTTGTCTTTCTGCGGAAAATATTATGGCCTGGATTACATGGAACACCTCACAATAAATTTATATATTGCTTAGTGAATAAAATTCCTGTATACCTTCTGTCACAAGTGTTATCTTTTTCACTGTCCATTAATGTTTACGTTTCTCGATTTTCTTCTCGTATAACAAACCTTGGTAAAAACAGAAACTTACAAGCACTGCTAACTACTCTGTACTCTTCTAGAAACTTACATTTGTATTCTTTATTAAAATACGATATCTTATTCTCTTTACAATCTTGATCGATCGCTTGTACCGGATGATGACATGTGAGGAAGAGAACTAATGGGTATTTTCCTTCATGCAACAAGATATAACTCTGAAATAATGCAAACTATGAATATACAAACATTTAGGTTTTATCCAATTTCAAAAGTAGGATACGAATAATGGTTCAGGTATACAGGTATAATCAACTTTTTTGTACCAATTTAGTCAGAACTAAACACTGTCAAAATATTTAGATCTCTTTGCGGAAGATCTTATGACGAATAATGCATTGAAGAATACATAATCAAACATAACCATACATAGCATGTATTACATAAGAATAATATTGATTACTAACTAATCTCATTTATGTTAGTTGGTCTGATTCATACATCTCCATTCATTCATCGAGTATGATATTTTGTTTATTTAGCCGATAGATACATATTTGGCTGATGCAGACATGTTTAACAGTGCCATATAGCATCTTCAAAATCTTTATCAACTGAGTCTAAGTTATTGTCCAAATATCACCAGGAATGTGTTATTTATAAAAACTCATTTCTGTCAAACGGCTCCTACTACATACCTCAAGTACAATATGAATGCTCTGAATCTCTATGTAATATCAGTTTCTGTCCAGGTCAGAAGCACATGTAAAATATAAGCCATACATGGGTCTTCCACAAATATATGAATAGCACAGAGGTAATAGATTGGGTGGTGTGGTACACGGAAATATAATCCATTTTACAGAGTAATGTATTGGCCTTATTCTATATTTATAGTCATTCAATTGTTGTTATAGGGGGTAAATTCGAATAACAGGTAAGTAACCGAAGATTGCATTTGTAGGATTAGTGTGAGAGGGTGGGGAAGCTTGCAGCAAATTTGGTCTCCATGTACTTTGTTATAACAACAGCGCTCCGATTTGTTAAAAATCATGGGGCTTTATCCATTTTTTATAGCATTTTCTTGCTATTGATTTCGTCCCAGGAAAAGATCGAAAAAAATTTATTGTTATGGTTTATTTTAAATTATATTCAGATAAACATATGATCACAGACTCAGCTACATAAGGATATTTTCCTACTCCAGACCACGAATATCATTAACGTACGACGCAATTACATTCAAAGCTAAAAACAGTAAAACAATTCGCATCTTGGATCAAACAAAGCAATTGCATTATGCCTTCAGAGAACGCGAATGGCCAAGAAAGAGGAAGAAGACGAAATATAAATGGCGGCCGGGATACATATATAAAACTTTATGACGTTCAAGCGGTGATATAAGTGCCAATACTACAAATGACGGTCCCGGTACTTTTCAAGAAATTGAAAATCAGACCTGAAAAAAATGTCTGAAAAGCAACCAATATAACTATTTCAAACCTTAGGACATTCAGAGGCAAGAGAACAAGAATACGGATGATAACATGTAGGGTATTCTCCCAGAAACTGACACCCGGAAACGGAAGAGGTAGGAAACCAAATGATACAGGCATCCATGTAACGTGAATCATGTTAAGAATCGATGCAGTGATTTCAGTTATCGCACAACTTGTGATGTTTTCTATACTGTCTTTCTAATTCTTCGGTATGATGCATTTTCTTGGCTGCTTGTTCAGTCGCTATAGCAATATGTCGCCATAAGGACCCAATTGATCGGCAGATTTGCCATACATGCAAACCGCAAACAAAACTATAGACATTTTAATCAAAGAAGACATTACGAAATGGTGGAGGCCGCAAGGTGTTTAATACATATCTCAGAGTCGTCAGGGTGAAAGAACGCATGAAACATAAATTCTTATGCTTAAATCAATGATTGACGATATCATTCAAAAGTGAAAGATATCATAGCTGCCGTAGCATCAATGTTAGCAATGATAATCTACTAAATCGTTCCGTCTATACCCAATTTGGTTGTAATTTTGTAGCTTTATTACTACTGATAGAAATCACACTACGTACACTCTTGCTACATTCACTTAAAACAATAAGTTTCTATTGTAAAAGTGGCTTGAATGATAAAGTCTATTTATTATTGGCAAATTCGTTATTGAGAGAACTCATCCAATCGTATATCTTCTAGGTACCTTCATTGAGATCTGTCGTTAGTTCGCTCGTCATTTACTTTATTATTCAAACGTTTCTAACATTATCTTGTTAATTTGGAGGTTCGTGACCGGGCGTTGTACATATTTCCCAAATTATTGCAAAACTTAAACTAGAGCTGGCCCTATTACGTTTCATGATTATTTATTTTCAGGTTACTGTTGCTTTTGTTTGCTTCTGAGTGATCTTTTCTCCACACTTCGTGAACGGAATGTCTGATGCACACGTCAAAATCTCTGATGGTAATTAATAGCAGAAACGACAGCAATAAAATCTGCATCACAATCACTCTCCTCTAATTTTACATATAGACTTCCTTCTTTACCACTGGAATACCTTGTCGTAATGTTACAAATCTATCTATCTATTTATCTGTCTATCTACCTATCTATCTATCGTAACGAAATATTTTATTTACTTCAAGTACTTTATAATCTTGCATGGACTTCAGTCACATATGGTAAGACTAAGATGTTAAAATATACGTTCTGATGGTTATATTTATGGAAACGCTAATTTTCATTTACAGGCGATAGAGAGAGAGTAAACAACTCCATACAAATAAATCAAAGTTGTAGAAATATTGAAAGCAACTGTGGTACAGATTTTTGGCGAATATGTTCATGTTCAGTACAATCAAGTCAAATGTATTTTGAATCGAAAACTATAAATTATCAGAAGACTTCACTACTTTAATTTAGCCGTACTTAGAAACCTAGGGATGAAGTAAACTACGCCTAGGTCGACGGAAACATTGGTCTCCCCTCCACCCATGCTAATTGGAAACAAAAATAAATTAACCAGTTCTAACCTAAACAATGTGTGTGACATCTAGTAGGTATATCAATGTATTTCAGGAATCGAAAAGAACAAATTTAAGTTATTATAATAATGGATTATAGCGTGTTCTTGCTGATGTTTTTGATTTTGTATTTACAACTAGAACCTTGGCTTAGGACTTAGGACTAATAGTCTGAATCATCATTGATAATAATGACACTGCTCTGTGCAATATTCTCAGTTTATAACAATATGTTTAAGATATTTTCATGAAACATTTATTATTATTATTATTATTATTATTATCATTATTATTATTATTATTATTATTATTATTGCTGTAGGTGTTGTATGATATGCTTTAATCCAGAAATATATAGCGATTTGCATTGCAAATTGGTGAGTTGTATTTCGTATAGAGAATGATAAAAGTGTCATCAGTGTCCCAAGCATGAACCAAGTTTATAACAAACATTCTAGTGTATACCTGTAAATCTGAAGAAATCCTTTACAAAAACAGCCCGATAGCTGTATGAACTTACATTGAATCTATTGATACACCCTAATTTTTTCTTATCAATGTCCAAAATAAATGATGTGGCTGCCCAGAATACGTAAATCTTTGCTCAGGGCCAGAGTTAAATTTAAGACTTAAACGTCTATAGACATGTTATATCCACGTATTAATTTATTCCATCCATCAGAAAGAAATTTAGAGACAGTCCTTGTGGGCATCTTTACTATTTCAACCAGATTAATGTAAACATTGTATTTTTATCGCCTCCCTCCACTCTATAGAACCAACTTCGTCCTTGTTCAGAATGAAATATTAACACAGAGACAAAACGCTGATGCCATTAAGTACCGTGCAGTTTATTGCTGAGAAAGAAAATTTTAATAAGAATGTTTTATATATTCTAAGTCGGAACCGATATCTATATCAGTGGATATGTTTGTGTCTTGTGCAGAACAACACTATTCGAGCGTATTATAGTCATCTCCCCGCCGTGAACCAATCTGATCAACATATGTTTGATTATACACCTGAATATAGCCAACATTTCTCCAGTCAGATCCAATAATGTACAAAACAGCGCGATAGAATATCTGAATGAACAGTTAACTTTCGAAAACGCACAAAATCAATTTTCTTTCTCCAGAAAATGTATGACTTTGCTCAGAACCAAAGCTGAAAATAGTCTTAAACGGCAGTAGACTTTTCCCACAGACAGAATCATTTATGTACTTCATCAGAAGAAGGTTTTGAAAAAGACTGTTGTGAATCTTTCCATTGACAACAATCTACATGTTACAGTTTTATGGCAACTTCTATCGAGAATCAGCTGTCTCCTTGCACAAAAGCACTCATAAAAAGTAGATATAACAAACTCCTTATGCTGAATTCCAACAAGGTTTTATCTGTCGTTTTTTTGTTTTAGATCCAATACATTACTGTGACAATTTCGTCTCACGGCCCAAAGAAACACTATACACTCCCATGGCCATGTTCCCGCTCACCACCAGCTTATAAACATAGAATAGTATATCCATGCATAGAGCCAGCTCCTATCATTTGCAGGCAGTCTCCTTTACTTCAGCGAATTCCGATCATAGCCAATTAATAAACTATACAGCTGTTTTGCTACGTTAACTCCTTTTCATTCAATAATAATAATAATAATAATAATAATAATAATAATAATAATAATAATGTACAATAATACTAATGTCTATAGAAAAAAAATATCAATCCCTACCAATGAATAGTATAAATTAGAAACTTTAATTTTATTAGCTAAAAATTTATAGTTTCTTAGGTTATACGATCTAAATTAATAGTTGCATATGCATATATTAACGGTAATAATAATAATAATAATAATAATAATGAGGACTTTGTATAGCGCCTAATCTTTAGAAGCTCTACGCGCTTTTCAACATTAGACAACACCTTTAAGATAAAAAACATATAATGATATGATTACAAAAACAAACATCATGAAATTAGAAAACACTGAAAAACATGCTGAGAATATTTAAGGTAGGAAACTTTATTAGGTGTTTAAGTTTGTTCTTGCAGTCGAAATAAATGAGTTGTGAGAGCCCTCTTCAATGTAATCACTGTGTCTATGTGTCTAAGTTCAGTGGGCAATTCATTCCACGTTTCTGGGCCCTGGTATGCAAAAGAACGCTGTCCATAAGACTTTGTTTTCAGAGTGGGAATAAAGAGTATACGATTGTCAGAAGAGGAGCGTAATTATCTTGCTGGTGTGTACACATGGGTGAGGTCGGATAGGTATGTTGGACTATAGTCCGACAGTGAAACGTAGCACAGAGATCAAATTTTATGCTTGATTCTGGATCGAATGGATAGCCAGTGTAGGGTACAGATCAGGGGGGAGGTGTGCTCTGATTGTGGTACTCTAAGTATGATCCGAGCAGCTGTGTTTTGAACTTTTTGAAGTTTCTGGAGCAGATATTGAGATGAACCAGACATAACTGAGTTACAATAGTGAATTCTTGAAATTATTTTAGTGTTTTAGTGGCATCAACTGAAAGATATTTGCGAATGGAGCTGATGCGTCTCAGCTCAAGATATGCAGCCTTCATGACATGTTGGTGCAATGTGAGAATACTGTCCAGAGTAACACCTAGGTTTCGTACTGATTGTGTGAATTTAATGATGGCGTTGCTGATATTTATTGTTTGAGGTAAAGGATGTGAATGAGAAAGTCTTTGTTTTGTGATCAGAATGGCCTCAGTTTTATCATCATTCATCTGCAGCTTGCTACATGTCATCCATGATGTCACATCAGAAATGCACCTCTCTACACATTGAATGGTAGCATCAACTTCAGATGGGTGGCTAGATTTGTATATTTGGATGTCATCAGATATTAAAAGATATTAAATAGTATTAAGATTCCACTACGGTCCACAGTTAAGTGCAATGTACCTTTTAAGAAAAAGACAATTCATTTAATTATAAGTGCGATAGATTAAAGATAACAACAGCCATTATGGATATAGAGTGCTGAAATAAATATCTTAAACTTGGCATGCAATACAATGACAAGTTACAGTAACAATAGATACGAATGTGCATTAAATAAATAGGTGAAAATCTAAAGACCAAAAGAAAAGACAAACAAAGAAATATATCTGAGCAGAGTAAGACACTGCAAGGAACGCACAAAACAATAATATTACTTCATCACATTTGTTCTGCCTGAAGATAATAAGAAACTACCAGCAACATTTTGATCTCGAGGTATGGTTGTTATCGACTTGAAATATCGTTAAAGACATGACATATACATGACAATATGTTTCGAAATATTATGACGTGTGTAGGAATGCGCTTAAGTTTATTTTGATAGCAGGTATATGAAAATATGAAAATATCATTCAATCGATAGGTACATAAAAAAATCAATAGGTAAGTAAAATTAGGTATACTGTATATGATTGATACTTGGAGTTCCAAGATTGTTTATGATGCCATGAATGATGGACATGAATAGGTTTATTTCATTAAGGTTAATAATCTATGAACCACGATGTAACTGTACAATATGATGTGCCCGTGTACTGATCTGTTTTCATATATGCAGGAATTTGCCGATGTGTTTTTTGGTTAAGTGATTTCACGTATTTGTCATCATATTGTAGGCTATACATGACGGCCATTTTAATTTGATATTAGGAAGAACCCGGGAAGAACCATCGACCTAAGGGAAGCGACAATCTTTTTGTCATGCCAACTATTGCCGATAATGGAACCAAAGCAGAAAGAAGTGAGACAAAAGTAATCTATAAAGGCGAATGCCTTAGACCACTTGGTCACCCATTAGCAGATGTACAAGCCTATTTAAACATTTTGAAAGAAGAAAACAGAAGTTGCATTATCCCTCTCTATCTGGCGAATTTCGTAGTCATATTACTGCTTCTAATCAAAGGAACTTTAAATAAATTATAAAGGACGACTTTCCTTGGGTCAATTTTTACTGTAATCCTATCTTGAACATATCAGAAAACATACTTGACCAACATTTCTGCTTACTTTCCTCTTTACCTCCTCCACCAAATGTTATCGTTTTACGCTATTATTTCTGATATGATATCAAAATTTCATGTGCACTACTTGTATGACAAAGACTGGTCAAGAAATAACTTACCGGGCTTCGCTAATAAGTCTGAGCTCGTATAGAAAAAATACCCGTTCATTCTTTACCAAATTACGATATCTTACTCTCGTTACAATAATGTTCGTTCGAGTGCACGTAATAATGACCTTCGAGCAAGGTATTTGGTGGATATATTCGTTCATGAAACAATCAATGACTCTAAATTGATGTAATTTATCAATATTAAATTACACGTTTGCTTTCGAATATTTAGATTGTATGAAATTTCATACATAGTGCACAAATAAAGTTTCATGCATAACCAACTTTCGAAACCGTTTGATCAGGATTAACCAGATCCTAAATCTTTAAATTCCAGTGCTGAACTGGCGCATCTATGGTAGAGTTAATCATTGTCTTTTTTATAGATAGGAATGGGGAAGTCGTCACTGGTGTCATGGTCACCTGCGACCTTCAGTTTCCTATTTATAGAACAGGGATTCTCCAGTATGTGCGTAATGACTACGTCAACATCAAAATTTATTTAAAGCAATTGTAGTGATCTGGACTTCCCTAAATACAATTCGACAGTAATGTATAGTAATTAATAGGAATGTACAGTAATGGGGACGAATATACATTGCTTAAAGAAATCAAAGGAACGGAACAAGAAAGTAATAATTTTGAAATGACAGTATAGATTATGGGTTACGTTTAATACCAAAACTATACCGGGTAGGTACTATAAGGCCTCTTTTCGGCCCAAACAATCCAAACGTTTCAACAATGCACTTGATCTGATAATACCATGGCAAAAACATTTGAAATTCTTAAAATGGCAATTCATCTTCAAATTGCATTTGATAAGACGTAACAGATTGTTCATTACGTCACATCGGTTTATAAAATATCCATCTTGTGCAACAATTTGTACATGCGACAAGTAATTTCATATTTTAAAAGGATGGAAGATTTTCGGGTTTAAGTAAATGGGAAAATTTCGTCCCAAATGGCGAATTTCGCCATATTTCCAAAGGCATCTGGCTGATCTGAACATCGAGAAAACTCTGACATGTTTCGATAAGCAGAACCATAGGACTAATGTGTCCTGGGATGCAGCGTAGCTTCGTATGACTTAAAGTGACTAAAATGTGGAAAATTCATCAGTAATGGACCAAATACAAACAATTCCTCTTTTCCCTCTCTAGAACAATTCACGTGTTTACTAATACATAAATATGGATTTAACTATATCTCCTGTACGTAAATGAACTACAAGTGCATTTGATCAATACTTAGCTTGCTAGGCACGGCGTGCTAATTCCAAGGAGAAATTTATGTATATGCTCATGTAAGTAAAACATATAGAAAAATGGGTATAGCTGTGTCCATACGCATATAATTTGTATGCAATTTCCCATTTAAAAATAGATGTCCGTTTTATTTAAAATATTGCCTCTTTCCACTTGTGTCTATGAAATCAAAATAAGAGAATCACAAAAGATGTTGTTATATTTATTTTAAAGCGCATGAACATTTGTGTATGGTTGATAATTATAAGGAAATAAAAAACAGACACAGGGATAATAGTTCTCATTTACATTTGCCCTACCTTTTAACTAGGGATTAATTAAGCTGCGTGTAGTTCTACAGAAACATTGGTCACCCCTCCACCCACGCTAATTGAAGATAAAAATAAATTAACCATTTCTAATCTAAATAACGTGTGTGCCACCTTGCATATCCCTATTTCTCTCTCTCTCTCTATGCATATATATATATATATATATATATATATATATATATATATATATATATATATATATATATATATATATATATATATATATATTTCAAGAATCAAAAAGTATAAATTCAGGTTAATATAATAATGGATAGCAGTGTGTTCTTGTTGATGTTTTTATTTACAACTAGAAACTTTAGCTTAGGTTTTAAGACTGTCACATTGTATCATCATTGCTGATGATAATGAAAATGCCCTGTAAAATGTTCCGAGTTGATAACAACATTTTACAGATATGTTCATGAAACTTTTATGTATTTATTTATTTATTTATTTATTTTTATTATTATTATTATTATTATTATTATTATTATTATTATTATTATTGGCATAGTTGTTGTATGACATGCTTTAATCCAGAAAAATATAGCACTTTGCGTTGCAAATCGGTGAGTTTTATTTCGTACACAGAATAATAAACGTGTCATAAGTGTATGATATCAGCTTAGGCAGCATGCGTTGACGCAAACATTTCTGTGAAGAAAGAGATTGTGGAATAAATGAAGAGAGAGAGAGAGAGAGAGAGAGAGAGAGAGAGCAACGGAAGTGAGGAGCACACTCAAAGTTGTTTTTGTTTCTTTTTTGAGACATGCAGTCTAAGAACCTTAATTTCAGTATTGCGAATATGTTTGTGTGTGATGGGCTTGCGAGTGTATGTCTCTAAAAACAATCGGACTAGAGTTTTATTCTAAATTCAAATAAAGTTTAGCTGACAAAGAGACTTTTAATGAGATATTATGAGAATATCAAGATCACAAAAGCAATGTTCTCAAGTGGACATTATTGTCCAGATTCGAAAGAAAAAACAGAACAATCTGCTAAAGCTCAACCTTATAAAGCTTATTTATGCGAGACATTCTTTAAATGTCATTTTATTTAATATTCTATTTCAGAATCGAACATACATTAAACATATTTAGACGCCCTACTTTTTCTTATCAATGTCAAAAACTAATGATGTCGCTGCCCATACTAAATAAATCCTTGCTCAGAGCCAGAGTTGAATTTAGATTTAAACGTCTATTGACATGTTATATCCACGTAATAATTTATTCCATCAGTAAGAAACAAATTTAGAGATAGTCCTTGTCGACGGCTTTACTCTTTCAACCAGATTAATTTAAATATGGTATTTCTATGGCCCTCTAACTCTATTCAACGAACTTCGTCCTTGTACAGAATCAAATATTAACACAGAGAAGAAAAAAAACGCTGCTGCTTTTAAGCACCATCCAGTTTATTGTTGAGAAAGAAATCATGAGTCAGAACCACACTATTCGAGCGCATCATAGTCATGCCCCACCTGTGAACCAACCTGATCAACAGATGTTTGATTATACAACTGAATATAGCCAACATTTATCAAGTCAGATCTAATACTGTACAAAACAGCGCGATATAATATCTGAATGAATAGGAACTTTCTAAACAGCATCAAATCAATTCTCTTTCTCCAGACAATATTTGGCTTTGCCCAGAACCAAAGTTGAAAATAGTCTTAAACGGCAATAGACCTTTCATACAGACAACATCGATTATACAATACATCAGAAGCATGTTTTGAGAAAGGCTGTTGCGAATCTTTCCATTGATGAAAGAAATTAAATAGTATTAACCTTCAACGACGGTCAAGAATTCAAATAAAAATACCTTTTAAGAAAAAGACAATTCAGTTAATTATTAGAGCGAAAGATTAAAGAAAATAACAGTTAATATGGATGTAGAGTGCTGAAATAAATATCTTAAACATGTCAGTGCCAATCTACAGTAACATAAAATACGATTGTCCATTAAATAAACGAATTTACCATGTGTTTTATGAGTCTGTGATTTAACGGATTTGTCAACATATCGAAGGCTATACATAATGGCAATTTTAAAATGATGGAGGAAAAACCTGAGAAGAACCATCGACCTAATGGAAGCCACTGACAATCTTTTTGACATAACAATTATTGCCGAGCACGGGAATGGAACCAAAGCAGAAAGAAGTGAGACAAAAGTAATCTATAAAGGCGAGTGCCTTAGATCACTTGGTCACCCATTAGCAGATGTAAAAGCCAGACTAATTTAAACAATTTGAAATAAGAAAACATACATGTGTCACTATCACTATCTTTCTGGCGAATTTTGTAGTCATATTATCGCTTCAAAATCGTCGTCACACCAAAGGCACTTTAAATAATTTATAAAGGACGAATATTCTTGCCACAATCTTTACTGTATTCTTATCTTGAATATATCCGAAAACATTATATATGACTAACATTTCTATTGACTTTTCTCTATACCTTCTCCCCCAGACGTTATCGTTTTGCATTATTATTTCTGATATGATTTCCAGAGTTAATGCACAATACTTGTATAAGAAACCGTGGTCAAGAAATAACTAATTAGTCTGAACTCATCTGAAAAATAATCGATTATTCTTTACCAAATTACGGTATTTTACTCTCTTTACATTCAGTTTTGTTCAGTGTACGGAATAATGACCTTCGAGCAGGGTAACTGTTGGATATATTCGTTCATGAAACAAGCAATTATTCTAAATTAATGTAAATTATCATTATTAAATTACAAGATTGCTTTCGAATATTTCGATTGTATGAAATTTCAATCATAGTACACAAATAAAGTTTCATGTATAACCAACTTTCTTAACCGTTTGATCAGGATTAACCAGATCCTAAATCTTTAAATTCCAGTGTTGAATTGGCGCATCTATGGTAGAGTTAATGATTGTTTGCTTTTTTGAGAGATGAATCAGGAAGAGGTCAATGGTGGCTTGGTCATCTGCGACCTTCAGTTTGCAATTTATTGGGCAGGGATTCGACAGTATGTGCGTAATGACCACGTTAACATCAAAATGTATTTCAAGTAATTGCAGTCAATCTGGATCTCTCTAAATACAATGAGGAACATAATTCGACAGTAATGTATAGTAATTAATAGGAATGTACAGTAATGGGGACGAATATACATTGCTAGAAGAAATCAAAGGAACGGAACAAGAAAGTAATCATTTTGAAATGACAATATTGATTATGAGTTACGTTTAAACCCAAAACTATACCGGGTAGGTACTATAAGGCCTCTTTTCGGCCCAAACAATCCAAACATTTCAACAATGCACTTGATCTGATAATACCATGGCAAAAACATTTGATAGTCTTAAAATGGCAGTTCATCTTTGTATTGCATTATCTACGACGTAAGAGACAGTTCATTACGTCACTCCTGTTTATAAAATAACCATCTTGTGCAACAATTTGTACATCCGACAAGTAATTTAATATTTTAACAGAATGTAATATTTTCGGGTTTGAGCAAATATAAATATTGTCCTCGCAAATGGCGAATTTAGCGATATTTCCAAAATCATTTGCCTTATCTGAACATGGAGAAAACTCTTACATGTTTCGATAAGCTGAATCATCAGACTAATGTGTCCAGTGATGCATCGTAGCTTCGTATGAATTAAAGTGACTAAGTTGTGGAAAATTCATCGGTAATGGACCAAGTGCAAACAATTCCTCTCTTCCCTCTCTAGAAAATTTCAAGTGTTTACTAATACGTAAATATGGATTTAACTATATCTCCTGTACGTAATTGAACTACAAGTGTATTTGATCAATATTTAGCTTGCTAAGCATGGCGTGTTAATTCCATGTTGAAATTTATGCATGTGCTCATGTAAGTAAAACATATAGAAAAATGGGTATAGCTGTGTCCATATGCATATAATTTGTATGCAATTTCCCATTTGAAAATAGATGTCCGTTTTATTTAAAATATTGCCTTTTTCCACTTGAGCCCATGAAATCAAAATAAGAGAATCACAAAAAGATGTTGTTATATTTATTTTAAAGCGCATGAACGTTTGTGTACAATTCTGATATGGTTGATAATGATAAGGAAATAAACAACAGACACAGGGATAATCGTTCTCCGTTACATTTGTCCTACCTTCTATCTAGGAATTAGGTAAGCTGAATGTAGTTCGACAGAAACATTGGTCACCCCTCCACCCACGCTAATTGGAAAGAAAAAAATAAATTAACCACTTCTAATCTAAATAACGTGTGTGCCTCCTTGTATCTCTCTCTCTCTCTCTCTCTCTCTCTCTCTCTCTCTCTCTATATATATATATATATATATATATATATAGAGAGAGAGAGAGAGAGAGAGATAAATATATTTAAAGAATCAAAAAGTATAAATTCATGTTAACATAATCATGGATAATAATGTGTTCTTGCTGATGTTTTTATTTACAACTAGAACCTTGGCTTAGGTTTTAAGACTAACACATTGAATCATCATCACTGATGATAATGAAAATGCTCTGCAAAATGTTCCCAGTTGATAACAAAATGTTAAAGATATGTTCATGAAACTTTTATTTATTTATTTATTCATTTATTTATTTATTTATTTATTTATTTATTTATTTATTTATTTATTTATTTATTTATTATTATTATTATTATTATTATTATTATTATTATTATTATTATTATTATTATTGGCATAGTTGTTTTATTATATGCTTTAATCCAGAAATATATAGCACTTTGCATAGCAAATCGGGGTGAGTTTTATTTCGTACACAGAATGTTAAATGTTTCATAAGTGTTTGATATCAGTTTAGCCAGCATGCGTTGACGCGAACATTTCTGTGAAGAAAGAGATTATGGAATAAATGGAGAGAGAGAAAGAGAAAGGGAGAGAGAGAGAGAGAGAGAGAGAGAGCAACAGAAGAGAGGCGCATACTCAAAGTTGTTTTTGTTTCTTTTTTGAGACATACAGTTTAAAAACCTTAATTTCAGTTTTGCGAATATGTTTGTGTGTGTGATGGGCTTGCGAGTGAATGTCTCTAAAAACAATCGAACTAGAGTTTTATTCTAAATTCAAATAAAGTTCAGCTGACAAAGAGACTTTTAATGAGATACTATTAGAATATCAAGATCTCAAAAGCAATGTTCGTTAGTGGACATTATTGTCCAGTTTTGAAAGACAAATATTAAAATAGAACAATCTGCTAAAGCTCAACCTTATAAAGCTTATTTATGCGAGACATTCTTTTAATGTCATTTTATTTAATATTCTATTTCAGAATCGATAAAGTTCTAGCGTTAAGGTCGTGCCACCTGTTCGAAACCGCACCTTTCACACGCCTAATGGTCATGTCCCAAGCATGAACCAAGATTATAACAAACATTAGCGTGTATACCTGCAAATCTGAAGCAATCCTTTACGAAAACACCCCGATAGTTGTATGAACATACATTACATATATTGAGACGCCCTACATTTTCTTATCAATGTCAATAACTAATTATGTCGCTGACCAGAGTAAATAAATGCTTGCTCAGAGCCAGAGTTGAATTTAGATTTAAACGTCTATAGACATGTTATGTCCACGTACTAATTTATTGCATCAGTAAGAAATAAATTTAGAGATAGTCCATGTCGACGGCTTTACTCTTTCAACCAGATTAATTTAAATATGGCATTTTTATGGCCCTCTAACTATATTCAACGAACTTCGTTCTTGTCCAGAATCAAATATTAACACAGAGAAAAAAAAACGCTGCTGCTTTGAAGCACCATGCAGTTTATTGCTGATAAAGAAAATTTTAATAAGAATGTGTTATATATCAGTGGATATGTTTGTGTCTTGAGTCAGAACCACATTGTTCGAGCGTGTCATAGTCATGCCCCACCTGTGAACCAACCTGATCAATAGATGTTTGATTATACACCTGAATATAGCCAACATTTATCAAGTCAGATCTAATACTGTACAAAACAACGCGATAGAATATCTGAATGAATAGGAACTTTCTAAACAGTATTAAATCAATTCTCTTTCTCCAGAAAATATATGGCTTTGCCCAGAACCAAAGTTGAAAATAGTCTTAAACGGCAATATACCTTTCCAACAGACAAATTCATCTATATACTTGATCAGAAGCATGCTTTGAGAAAGGCTGTTGTGAATCTTTCCACTGATAAAAGAAATTAAATAGTAATTAACCTTCAATGACGGTCAAGAGTTCAGATAAAAATACCTTTTAAGAAAACGACAATTCAGTTAATTATTATAGCGAAGATTAAAGAAAACAACAGTCAATATGGATGTCGAGTGCTGAAATAAATATCTTAAGCATGTCATTACCAATCTACAGTAACATAAAATACGATTGTCCATTAAATAAACGAATTTACCATGTGTTTTATGAGTCTGTGCTTTAACGGATTTGTCAACATATCGAAGGCTATAAATGATGGCCATTTTAATTTGATGGAGGAAGAACCTGAGAAGAACCATCTACCTAATGGAAGCCACTGACAATCTTTTTGACATAACAATTATTGCCGAGCACGGGAATGGAACCAAAGCAGAAAGAAGTGAGACAAAAGTAATCTATAAAGGCGAGTGCCTTAGATCACTTGGTCACCCATTAGCAGATGTAAAAGCCTGACTAATTTAAACAATTTGAAATAAGAAAATATAAATGTGTCACTATCACTCTCTTTCTGGCGAATTTTGTAGTCATATTATCGCTTCAAAAACGTCGTCACACCAAAGGAACTTTAAACCAATTATGAAGGACGAATATTCTTGGGACAATCTTTACTGTAATCCCATCGCGATATTTCCAAAATCATCTGTCTTATCTGGAAATGGAGAAAACTCTGACATGTTTCGATAAGCTGAACCATAGGACTAATGTGTCGAGCGATGCATTGTAGCTTCGTATGACTTAAAGTGACTAAATTGTGGAAAATTCATCGGTAATAGACCAAGTGAAAACAATTCCTCTTTTCTATCTCTAGAAACTTTCACGTGTTTACTAATACGTAAATATGGATTTAACTATATCTCCTGTACGTAATTGAACTACAAGTGCATTTGATCAATACTTAGCATGCTAGGCACGGCGTGTTAATTCCAAGTAGAAATTTATGTATATGCTCATGTCAGTAAAACATATAGAAAAATTGATATAGCTGTGTCCATATGCATATAGCTGTGTCCATATGCATATAGCTTGTATGCAACTTCCCATTTAAAAATAGATGGCCGTTTTATTTAAAATATTGTCTCTTTCCACTTGTGCCCATGAAATCAAAATAAGAGAATCACAAAATGATGTTGTCATGTTTATTTAAAAGCGCATGAGCGTTTGTATACAATTCTGATATGGTTGATAAATATAAGGAAATAAAAAACAGACACAGGGATAATCGTTCTCCATTACATTTGCCCTACCTTCTATCTAGGAATTAAGTAAGCTGCGTCTAGCTGGACAGAAACATTGGTCACCCATCCACCCACGCTAATTGGAAACAAAAAGTAAATTAACCAGTTCTATCCTAAATAACGTGTTTGACGCCATATATATATATAAATAAAATATACACAGATAAAATGATCAGCACAAACAAATATCAAGCTGAAGCAAAACATTCAATAATAATAATAATAATAATAATAATAATAATAATTCAAATAATATATACAAATATAGTAAGCATGGTAATGACATAATGACATAATGTTGCAAATAAAAGAAGCTGAAGAAAGTCCGTTCTTAGATAAAGTAAAAAATCAATATACAAAAACAAACTAATTCGCACTAAGAAGGAATAAATGGGACTAGAACAAAGGCACTAAAGTCATGATATCACAAAGTTTTCTGCAAACAAATTTAAAGATTTAGGATGTGTTTAATACTAATTAAACTGTTTAGAAAGGTGATTATACATGAAACTATATTTGTGTACAATTTCATAAAATCAAAATATTTTTAAGAAAACGTGTAATTTAATAGTAGGAGGAGGAATGTGTCCTTTTGTAGGTGTGTCCGTGATCACATGTTTATTTGAATGCACTGATGATTCCGTTACATACTTTTTATTCATCAGATGGTATTCTGCAAACAGATCTAAAGATTAGAGCCCTGTTTAATTCTGATAAAATTGGTTCAAAACAGATGATTATACCTGTATACCTGAAGCTTTATTTGTGTTCTACTTATGAAATTGGATAAATCCTAAACATTTGTATATTAGTACGTTACATTTATTAAGCGTAAGCTCTTGTTGCATCAAAGAAAATATCCACTAGTTCTCTTCCTCATATGTCATTATATGATCATGAGTGCAAAGCGAATAAGATATCGTATTTCAGTAAAGAATGAAAGTAATTTTTGTACGAGTACAAAATAATTTGCAATGAATGCAAGTTTCTGTTTTATCTAGGTTTGTTATACAATTGTGGCGAAGGAAATCGAAAGACGTAAAAATTAATAGACAGTGAAAAAGGTAACACTTGTGGGAGAAGGTACACAGGAACTTTATTCGCAATGTAAGTAATATATAATTTTCTTGTGAGGTGTTATAGCTAAAACTGTAGCAAAGATTGTCCCAAGATTATGCGTGCTCTTTAAATTTATTTAAAGTACCTTTCGTTCGCCGATGTTCTTTTGGAGCACCAATATGGCTGCAATACACCAGAGAGAAAGTGATAAAAGCACAGTTATTTTATCCCCTATCCAAATATTTTCATTCGCCAGGTTCGTACATTGGCTAACTGATTGCCGAGAGGTATAGGTCACCCGTTTTTACAGATCAATGCCATCTCACTTTGTTTGCGTGAGTTTCAATTCAGGGCTCGTCAAAAGTGGGTATAGCATAAATATTGATAGCGTCTTCCCCTGGGGCGATGGTTCTTGCCCGTTTGTTCTTCCACCACACTTGCCTATGATACCCTAAAAATGGCCTTAAACCACACACCACATCGATTAATAAGTGCGACTATGAAACAGAGATCACTGTACATCCAAATTATAGTTATATTATGTGTCATAAATTATGAACTTTAATGAGTTAAATCTATTCATGTCGATAGCTAAAAAGAATCATAAACAATTTTTGATATCCAAATATAAATCATATATATTGTTCGTATTGGTTTAACTTACCTTTTGAATTTACGTATCTTTAAATTGTACGTCATTTTCATATAATTGACGTTAAAATTGAATTAAGCTCATTCCTACACGTACCAAAATATTTCCCTATGCAAACGTCTATACATTAATATACTCTATATTTATAAGATTGGCTAGGCGTAACAACATGCCTGTAAGGTCGTGAATAACGTGATTCTGAACCGTAAAACGAAATTACCAGAGAAATGTTTTGGTTCTAAGACATAATATTTAACAAGATCTTATTAAAATTGCGCTTCCTGCAAAATAATGTTCTTAGAATTCATCATGAGCAACTTGTTATGTCTGTTTTTATATGTAGCTCTGTGGAAGAAGATAATCGATTTTCAAGGTTGGTGTCCAACACCATCATCGTGTAGTTTGGTCGCTTGGTATGTGGTGAGACACCACAAAGTCTATCTCAAAGCTTTATTCTGATGGAGTATATAGATGATTTAGAAAACTCGGAAGTTCTATAGCCATTGAAGTTTGTGTTTACTTTGGTTCTGAGCCAGGCCATACTATTTTCTAGAGAAAGACAAATTATTTTGAGCAGCGGTATAAACTCAACGATATTTTAAATGTTCACTGTATGTTCAGATATTCAATCACGCGGGTTTGGAAAGGATTATATTTAACTGGAATAATAGTTGGCTAAAGGCAGGTATATTTTCTAATGTCTGTTAATAGGCGTGATTCATGGCGGGGACATGACTATAAGGCATGTAAATAGTGTGGAATTGAGACTGTGGTTCACATTGGGATCGTTGTCATTCATCTCGAATGGGATGACGAGTTATCAAATCGTCCATATAAAGAAGGCTCTAATTGTTAAGTATAAAGGAAATACAATTCCAACGTAAAGAAAATATATTTGGTCTCCACAGTTGCAACAATTTACCACATAAAAGATTTTTATGTAATATAAAACCGCGTGGGCAACGGTCACCATTTTTTACAATCCATTAACCATTTACATAGATCAGAAAACAATCTGGCTTGATTATTTCAACTTTAAAAGTTACCTAAGGCTGCCTTGTCCTCAAATCCATTAAGGTCTCACAATTATACTGCTCCAGGAAGATTTTTGAGGAAAATCGACACACGGGAATAAAGACTTTTCTTACACAGTCATCTTCAGAAGTAAAATTATTATACATCTTTTGTCCACAACCACCACCTCTCTGTCTCTGTATCTGTTTGTTTCTGTCTGTCTGTCTGTCTCTCTTTGCTCTCTCAGTTACACATGCGATCTCACACATAAGCATACAGACAGAACCATGAAGACGACAAACATGTTCGAAGTAAGAACAAATTATTCTTAGTGGAAATGTTAAGAGGCTCCACGTACACTGCACTATGTGAGCTCTAGTAGAGCTTCGTGAGACTTACACCTTGCATGGATTCAGATTTATGACGCCTAAAATATTTGAGTGTTTAGTATTGCTTTCCTCTGGTGGCTGTCTGAATGAAGTAGATATACAACTTCTTCAACTCAGAGTCGCTGTTTACGCGCCAGTATGGTTTTTTAGAATTGCTGAATATTACATGTACCTAGATTATTTGCTTTAATTAATAGCTGTATAATTCATGGAACTAAGTGTGTAATCACTCTTATTCAATCTACATATGTGTGTTGGTTATTTGGGTAGTACATTGCTCTGTCAAATATTATGAATTACGCACATCTCCTGTTATCTCATGCAGCACCATCTTCCTACTTCCGATCATCAGATTATTTATTGAGGTTCTTCCAGCTTTTATGTTTCTTTTACTGCTATTAATATTCCAACTGCGACATATTTCGTATCATGCAAAAACACCATCAACATTATTATTATTATTATTATTATTATTATTATTATTATTATTATTATTATGAAGATGATGATTACTATCATTATCGGTAATGTTATCAATCCAAAGTCATCTGTGACAGTTTGACAGGCGAGAAGGAGTATTTTTTGTACATCCTGGAGCGATCCTAGTATGATCGAAATTAATATATCAATCAAATATCAATAAGCATTTTCTCACGAAGGGATGTAAATTTTGACAGCGTGAAACCCATATTTCCAGGTGTGGAACGGTTGAACAGTTTTCCCTACTTCTATTTTACCATTCATGCTTAGAATTTTCATCCGGTCTATTGTATGCTTGGATCCAATTATTATGAAGACATCACCTCAAGTAATGCAAGTTAACATTACAATTTTAAACTTTTTCATACTGTGCATTTAGTTTCTAACATACCATGAATATTAAAAAGAGATCGATGTATTCCGTAAATGTTAAATATGCCTCTCCAAGCACATTATGCGCAAGCATTTTGTAACCTGCTCTTTCGAGTTCATTGCGATATAAATGCAGGCATTGAATGTAAAGCCTATATTGTATCTGCCTTAAAAGCTTCTACAATGTTAAACTAGTATATCTTTCGGGTTTCTACATGTTCACCCTGCTATACACGTAAGATAATGAAGAAATGTGTCAATCTCATATGCATAATTTAATTATATGCAAGGTGGTGACTGACACCTTTCCATTCAATTTTGATACAAAATGATGCAATCTGTCTCTAGCTTATTTCTTATAAATGGAAACTGGGTAGAGGATTCAGTTTAAATGTAGTTTTATGTAACGCAAATTGATTTACGTAAAAATTGTAATGTACAGTTTGTTGTTTCAGCTATAGAACCAACTTAATCCCTGCAGTGAAATAAACATTTAAAGAGATAACAAGTCATCGTTTACTGAGAAAGAAACTGTTAAGAGATTTTATTATTTATTCCAGCTGAGAATCGATATATTTCAAAGTATAAATTTGTGTCCGGACAAAGAAAGACATTCTTCACACAAATTATAGTTATATCGTTATGATGAACCAAGCTTATAAACAGGCATTAGCGTATACCTTCATTTAGCCAACCATTTCCCCAATAAGATTTAACCCTTTACAAAAGAGCACGATGGAAAGTCTGAACTAACAGCGAACCTGTTAAAACGCCATTAAGTTTCTATAACTGACCAAAATTAATTATGTCCTTCGGCAAAATAAAATATGTGTAAACAAACTCAGAACGTAAGTCAAAAATAGACATACACGGCTTTAGACCTCTTGTATCCACATAATCATCTGTTTATTTCGTCAGACACTAGCTTTGAGAAAGATATTTCAGTGTATTTGAAACTACAGCCCTACCATGCGTTGCAGATGTGTGCCCTCTCTCACTGTTTGACATTTGTTGTTGGGGTTGGGGGGTTGGGGTGTATTTTTGTTGTTGTTGTTGGGTTTATGGCCGATCAGAACATGGTTGTTTTGCCAATGTATGTTTAGGACACATTTGCTGTAAAGGTAAAAACATTCGCACTAACCCTAAAAATTGAATGTTACATCACATCACCCTTACTCGAATATAGCCCCTACAGGAAAATATTCAAGGTCTCTAAGTATAGAAATAGGCCAGTCAACAATCCTGCAATATGTCTAAATAAATAAGCTTTCAAAGCTCTCTACTTGGGCAAGGTCGCAATTAGCATATTTTTGAAAAACTATGACTTAATGGAATTTAGCCATTCCAGAACAATTCTGTTAATAAAAATATAATAAAATGCACGGTACACTTAATGTCCTTGACTAAAACCAAGTTAATGATCCTAGTATTTAACCCAATCTCTTATAAAAAATAGTAAATATTTATTACTTTCTTACCAATATAAAAAAGTTGTCTTTAGTCAGGGACACAGTGGACGTGATTTTGTACCAGGTTATGTCCAAACTACAATTAAACATAACAATCCATGATGGAAGAAAACTAATGTAGTTTGAAACGTCTCAAAACAAGTCAGATGTAAATCGCGTCATTTAACTTGGTACTATGTTTTGGGAATATCTTTATGGTTTTGGGCAACATCGAGGGGATCTAAGGCTGAAGTCAGATCGGTATTTCACGCTTTGCACGCAAATAAATATCCTTACTTTGCCTTACTGAATAAGTATAATTAAGAAAATCCAGATAATTTCCAATGGAACAATATCTGAGATTGTTCATCATATGAGCCTAACTCGTCTCCTACTACTGTACATTAGGACGTGTATTACTTGAAATATGTTGATTATTCGGTTCCAAAAATGTCTTCCCATCACCGGCTCCCATCAACAAAATAATCATTACAGTCTAACCAAGCTTGAGGTTATCACAATGAGTATTCCTCCTCTCGTTATATATGTACATCTGTCTGCTAAAGTCATCATATGAATAGAATGATCGCTTTCGATCGATTGCAGAACAAAAGAAAATATAGCAGACAAGAACTTATTGAATTAAAGTGTATTTCTTTTCCCTTAATTCGACATACATTTCGCTAATTATACATCCTGATAAAATTCCCATAGAATTCTATAATGCAATATACACAGCAAAAAGTATAATATGACCCCATTGACTCGTAAACGTATTCTTCGTCAACAAGTTCATCCACAAATAATATTATATTGATATCACTCCAAGTTTTCCGTCATGTTAATTCCAATAGGCTCAGATTTGGTCCCCTAATCGCTAATGTCCATTTCCCACGGTACTACTTGTTCCCAAAACCGCTGTCAGATAATTAAAAACACATATTACCGTCCCCAAATGTGTCAAGCTCCAATATAGCTCCACGTAACAACTTGTACAGTCGTTTTCACTTCAGTACAATTTCATTGTCTATAGCGTTCATACAATGATATCGTTAGAACGGAAACTGCTAATTTAATACAGCACAACAGATTATTATTATTATTATTATTATTATTATTATTAGTAGTAGTAGTAGTAGTATCGAGTTGTTGTTTTTCTTGCAATTATTAAATCACATAAGAAAGCAAATGTCCATTTTTTGTTTCCCTCTGACTCTCTTATTTTTTGCCAAGACGCTTCTTCCTATGATGATTCCCAAAATATTTTGTTTTTACCTTGCATTCTTGTACTAGAGAGCAAAATATTTCAGTCACAAATAACGTGCTACAAGCGTGATCAACACTAATAGGTCAATCACCCTTGCATTATCCAGCTTGCCCAGAAGGGTCCATGACATTTCTTACTAAAAGGACGATATTCCTAGGCATCACCGTTTTGCATATCTTGTTGTCCAGTCTATTCCTCTGCTTTATCAATATATAACTAGTTTTAATCAACAATAACTTTTGTCACTTATAAATGAGTTAAATGTCTGATGTAAAACGAAACTCCGAATGCTATAATATATTCTGTGGTTTTTATTGGAGATATTTGCTATCGCATGATGGCATTTTGAAAACAAACACAATACCTTTACTGTACATTGAATTGCTATTACTTGAATGCTTGCATATATGTGGCTGTATATGCGAGTGTTTATTTCTGGTGAAGGAAACTCCTAGTGAAAATGTATATAGAATAAAATTTTAAATTGAATCATTTTAACAATATTTTTCTTTTCCGTAACTGGACATTCAATCCCTGCAATGTTTTAGTATTTACTAGCCCCCGGGCAACCGAAATATTTTTCCCCACTGATATCAAATCTGCTGATTTGTAAATTGAATCAACGCATAATTGGCATGATGCATAAACAGATATGTAGTGTATCGTGGTTTGTTTATAAAGAGTGTCGTAGTCACCTACGCATCCATTCTTGATCTATGTGGAAACGAAATTGCAAGGAAATGAATAGGAAATAACAGTAGAAATGTTAGTATGAAGTCACTTGCCTTTAAATGACGTGAAATAGTCAATTGGTGATAATTATCGATAACAATGGTACAAAAGTGTAATAACCCTACACTCTATATTCCATTGAAAGTTATATTTCTATCTACACACCTAATTTGTCAGCAAATAGGTACATATATTTTTATTTTACATATTCATTTTAGAAAGTCTGTCCATTTGGAAATATATTTAAACTAAGGGCAGATGTATATGGGCAGTAGTATTGCTTGAAACTGACGTACTCGGTCATGTAAACTGAATAAGCCATTATGACAGTGATGACCAAGCATACTAACTTGCAACAACATTAGTTCAAACAAAGATTTTCGTTTTTAAATTAAATTACACCTTTGCAAATAATATTTAGTGGAAATGTCATGAAAACTGGTGCACAGATAGTAATGTTATTGCGGTATGAACATGTGCGCGTTATATTTTTGAACTGACAAAGCAAGCGCTATTGGTTCTAAAGCCAACAATTATTTAATACCTGCTTCCAGCAGTGTGCTTGGTGATCCTTGTCCCGGCCCATTGGAAGTGCTTGACGTTATATATGGATGTATTTGACTTGGGTAAACAGACGACAAGTACTTAACAGCTACATACCAAGTAAAGGCAAATACAACAGTTTGATACTTAATTCCATTCATTTCAAGAAGGACCGTTCAACCATCCCACAAGTAGTTTGATGATGATTGTGGAGTTTCATGTACTCCAGTTTGTATGTTGAATTCCTAGTACATTTAACTTAGGGAAGTACATGTATTTCACTATAGTTTATATTGGAAATATTATCTGTACCTCTGTATGCGTTATGAGAAACTAGACAAATGTCGTAGAAATTCCAAGTGGACTTTACTATTTAGAAGCAAATTGCCCGTCTATTACCATAAATCTCAACTAGCGCCTGAACAAGTAATTTTAGGGTAAGCAAATATAAATATGGTCGCAAGTTTTTGTTTGACATTATGAAATGTTCCATTTACGTATGATTCCAAAATGGAAAGTACTAAATTAGAAACTAAACTAGATAAGCGCATTTGTCCTTGTGTATGGTCCATTCATTGTAATGGCGTATCAGTCTAAGTAAATATTCTAATAGTTTGCAAGAGGTTGTCGTGCGTCATTTTTTTCTTCTGGTTTGTTCTGTATATATCTTTAAGGTGGTATCCGTGGAAACGAGCCAATTAATCTTAGCACTGTAATACACAGGATTACATATTCAGACTACCCAATACATCAGACACGTAAATGCATCGCGCTATGAGAAAACTCCGCCTGGACTTAATATAACAATATGTTTTGACATTTCTTGTATTGAGGTTATAGGCTGATAGTATGTGAGCTGAGAAATGTGGGCGTTCAAACATATTCACTTATGACACTTTTCATGTTTTTTTCCTGTTTTCTTTTGCGGCCTTGATTACGATATCAAGCTAGGTAGGGACACATTCATGTAAAAATTGCCACTAACGAAAACAAAATGAATACATTAAGCAACATATATGAAGTATTATAAGTATTTGCATGTTTGTGCAAAGTGTGTGTGTGTGTGAGTGATTTGGATTTTTAACGTAGATTAAATAATATTTAATTCATATCCTCACGATGTATGCAGTGTGGCAGTTGACAGTGATGTCTAGCGCTTTGTATCATGCCGCAGGCATGTAGCATCATGTCCCACCCAGTCACATTATCCTGACACCTTGCCTTTCAGCCCTAAAACTAACCTCATAATGTTTATGCAAAAAAACCTCTCAATTGAAATAAAGACATAAGAGGTAGAAATACAAACCACTAAGACTTTTCAATTTTTTTTATTTATTAACAAATATCAAAGTGGCGTTATATGTAATAAAATGATCATCAAAGTTAAAATTAATTTGAAAGGTGTGTCAAATATTTCCGAGGAAGGTAACACGTATACACTCTGTCGGTTGGAAGCTAACACAAACTCCATCATTTTAATACTGTCCAGGGCTTATTGTTATCTTTCCACCTGTAAAGGAAGTTTACTCTATGGAACGTTCATCTTGTCTCGTGCTCCATTTTAGTTCGCCCCCCCCCCCCCGAAAAAAATAAATAAAAATAACTTGGTTTTTAAATGAGTGAAATATTGCATTCCTGATTAAATGTTATATATTATTGGACTGAAATGTAATTAACCTTAATACTTATATTGATATGAGAAATACTAAAATTAGGATTGCTCATTAGAAGGTTGGGCATACAATTTGCATGTGAGAAAAATAAGAGCAATGCCAACCAAGGTAGTGTAGAAGAAGATTACAAAGCATTCATGATGTAGGAAGTATAAAAAGTAAACAATAAAACGTAGAAACAAGAAACAAAATATTGTGTAGATGCAATATTAATTATTGTATAAAATATGCAAACCTTTTGCTGAAACGTAAGCACCATGGGCCACAAAATCTGAGCAATCCACTGTAACACGGCATACAGCTTCCATACAACCAGTTTTAAACATTCCTTAACTAACATGTGTCATTACACAATTTTATTTACAGAAAAACTCAGATCACCACTTCCCATCCTTAAGCTGCTGAAGATATACGACTAACGATGTTCATTCACCGATGATGAGTTTTGAAACGATTGAGACGGTACGTGTGCTACGTAAATTCTGTGCTACAAGACAACAGGTGGTTATAAATACAACCCAGTGCATTGCCTTGATGACTACAATTTCATCCCCCAAACCAGAATTCAGTGTGACGTTTCTGCATTCATTAATCTTGCGAATCAAGCGTACTTGATATCGCACTAGGATCGCTATGATTAAATACACAGGCCAAATATCCGATCCCATCGGTTTGGTGGTCTGCCCGCGAACAATTTCATTTGTATTTTTATCAGACACTGGCGCCAACTGGCATACTATTGAACTTCCATCTGTCGCGTGCGACAATTAAAAAATGAATAAATTCGATGAAGAATCATATTGGTGACTGACAAAGACTCTAAAATTTCCATGTGTGCCCATGAACACACACTCTGTTCTCTCATTGTAATATAATTTCAAACGTATGGGATTAATATTGCACTGTCGTCAGTAAGATTAGTTTTAGGTTGGCCTTGCACCAACCCAGGTGATAAACGAGTTTTAAGTGTTGGTTATCATATTGCGCCTGACATTGTGAGAATTACTTCAACGACCCGATTTAAATTAATATGTGACTCCTTTTGGAGGAGTTATGAAAGCAGGTCTGAAACAACAGACGTGGTTGTTCAAGGCTATATACTGTTTGACTTTTCAATAACCATTGAACTACTTGATTTGATATCGATTATGCCCTTTGCTCCTGTGTATCTTCTGTGTAAAAATAATCGATTGAAACATATTCGTTTTTCCTTGTGCATCAAGACGGGAACGTTGTGGATGTGCGCTGTGAAACATTGCCCATACAACTTTATATTAGAAGATCGAACTGATATTTGATAATAACAATGACTGCCGTGCGTGGACGTGTGAAACCCATTTGCGTAGATAACGTGAGCAAATCTGTGTTCATGACATATTACGGAACTTTCCTAGGTGATGTTGTTCGTGGATTATTTTCTGGCCCACCAAAAGGACCCGCAGCTTATCATACCGCGCTAAGCTAATTACAAGGCCAGTAGGTGATAATATTAAAAGACCTACTATGAATCGACTGAAACAACTGGGATAGCAGGTGGTTCAATCGATTCCAGATCGATTACGACGATTAGTAACACGCGTACCATCTAAAGCAGTTCCGCTATCTTCGACATAATCGATTCAACCTCATTAACAAAGCCTCTCAGAAACGATTACCAGATTCAGCATTTGCAAAGTTGGCAATAAGGAGAGGATTTGGACGGAAACTGGCAATAAAGAAAACGAATAAGGTATAGTCTTACCATTGTTACGTTTAGGCATTTACAAAAGGCAACAATACAAGAGTGAAGACAGCAAGCTTTGTAAAATGTAACAACTATTTGTTTTCATTGAAAAACAAGATACAAATGAGAAGGGAAAAAAAGTACGGTTCTACGAATTAAATCGTACTGATGTGTTGTCAACAGTTCTTTGGTGAGTTACATAAAATAATATTCCAGTGTTTGACAACAAACTCTACCTAAGTGGTGTTTGATTTTTATTTTCATCTTGCCGATGAAAGTAATAGAGTGGTCATTATTAAAGCAATAACCGAAGAAGGAGCTGAATTAAAGTAAACTGAAAAATGTTGTAATTCCAATATCAAAGGCAAACATTCCTTCTCGGTTGTTTCAATAATTATTTTTTTTTTTTGTGTTTCCCTGATTTGAATAAAGAATGGGTAGTTCAAAGAGGATCACTGTGATCAATACGTTCTGATTGATCCAAACAACGAGGGA
Source organism: Sinohyriopsis cumingii (assembly GCA_028554795.2). Taxonomy (NCBI): domain Eukaryota; kingdom Metazoa; phylum Mollusca; class Bivalvia; order Unionida; family Unionidae; genus Sinohyriopsis; species Sinohyriopsis cumingii. The sequence goes on along the minus strand of JAPYKE020000270.1, from coordinate 106,075 downwards.
AAGTGACCCCATCAAAAAATGTGTCAGCTAAAGGAATATTTTCCTTATCAACTTCATTCTATAGACGTTTCTTTGCCATATCTCTGGCAACCGCACAAGTTGGGTATAAATCAGTGAATTCGTTTTCAGTTGGATCGATTTTCTGATCCAAACAAGGATTGTCATTTACCAGTCGTTGACTAGTTATACATGCATGACCTCAACGGGTAAAACGACACTTACCGACTTTCACGGGTCCTGAGGCTAAGTATGATGACAACTTTACACTTTACACAATGGAGAGAAACATTAACAAAGCCACACCATACTCCCTGAATTAGAAGAAGAGTTCTCATAAAAAGGCCAAGTACCTGACAATAAAAGACTCTGTGAAGCTCCTGTGTCCCTTATAATTGTAATAGGGATATGATAGGCAGAATGACGCAAGAGTGATATGGAAACCTTTGATATGAATGGTTCATAATTCTACATGATAAAATCAGACTGGGGTTTATTAGACCCAACAAATGTATTGATTTCAATACATGATCGTTACCATGACCTATTAGAAATAAGAGCATTTGGAAAGGGTCTGTCTTGATTATGATGCTTATTTTTCAATTTGTAGTAATCAGAAATAACGTGACAATCTTTTTGCAATAGGTACACGTAGAATGAGACAATGATCATTGATCAAGCTTATCGAAGTTCAGTTTTTAGAAGTCGTGCCGTTTGAGGTTTAAAATGGCTTGTATTAGGCTAAAATACATTTCTGCCAGAGTGGAAGTCTTATTTACAAGAGGAACTGTATGAGCTAAAGAATACTCGTCAACAGAACAAGAAGCATCTGCTAAGGTTGCTCATCAAGATAAATTCTAATGTCATTATGGACACAGTTCTTTAACTCTTCAACCAATATGAGTTGTCTGAGACTTTCGTAATCTTTATTAATCTTTCTAGAAGAGCACCACCTATCAAATTTGACATAGGTCCGCTCAGCTTCCTTTTTAATGTTTCTGAATATTCGCCCTTAATCCTCTGGGACAAACTCATAACCCATAAAAATATAGTCCTTAACTACATCATAGTCAGCGTTCTGCTCTAGTGACAGTGAATGTAAATAGACAAACTTTATCAGTGAGTACACATTGCAATAATATAATCGAGTACTCTCTTTGCCACTTCAAACTCTCAGCAATGTTTTCAAAATAAGGAGTATATGTCTAATTCTCCTTGCAGAAAAAGAGGCACAATGTTAATATTACTTAAAACAGTAAAAGTAGGGTAGGGTTTGTCCTTTGCAAGCTCTAATTCGTTTAACCGAGTTTGAAATTCCCATTCAGCCTTCTCTTTTTGCATTTGCCATTGTCTTTCACTCTCTTCACTCTCTATTTGCATTTGCATTACTTCCATCTCTTTCTGAAACTGCATTTATCTTTCATCTCACTCTTTCCGAAACTGTATTCGTCTTACTTCCATTTCTCTTTCCATTTGTATCTTTTTCTACTTAAAACTGAACTGTCTTATCTCTAATTCCAACTATTTTTTGTTGGACTTCCATTTACATAATTTCCACCCACTCCTGTGTAAAATTAAATATTCAAGGGAAAAGAATTAATAATTCCATAAAATAAAATTTCAACTCAACTGGTCACAACAAAACACCTCACAGTATTAAAGGTAAAAAGCCCAAGCTGACTAAAGTCTCTATAGACAAAAGTTATACACTAACTTGAGACGCAAAACAGATTCCCGGATGAGGGTCAACCCTCCGGTAAAACAAAATTTTCGAAAACATCGTAGAATCTATTTACATGTATAGTATTACCAATCAGCATTGATTTCACTGTCATCACTCAGACATCAAGAATGAACAAAAAAGAAGTAGTTTCCTTGGATGCCAATCAATGCCAGGAACTAGGTCAGCTTTTAGATTCAAAATTCTATTATTTTTTGTATACGACTAAACAGTCAGGTCAAACTAAATTCTGGAATATTTCAAATTCACGTAACAAAATTACATTACTATAACCAATAATGGAAATGAAAATAAAATATCTTAAAACTAACAAGCAGATAATTAAATTAAATCAAATATAACTTTAACAAAATATACATAACACTTACCCCCCAAAAAGAAAAAGCAAGACTTATATGACAAAGCTCTCTTTTTTACCATATATTAATTATACACGAGACTAAAAAGAACTCTTATCAATTATTAAATTATCTTTTTTCCTTGATGTGCCTGATGTCAATATCATATTCCTGTAACAATAATCTCTACCTTAGTAGTCTTTGAATTGTACATTTCATCTTGCTTGTCGATGAAATTAAGGGGGTTGTGGTCACTAAACAGAATAATCGATGAAGGAGCTGAACTAATGTAAACTTCAATATGTTGTAATGTCAAAATCAAAGTCAAACATTCCTTCTCGATTGTTGAATAACGTTTTTGGTGTCTATTAAAGTTCCTAGAAAAATAGACTACTCAATGTTCGTCTACATTTTCGTCTTCTTGCATCAATACTGCTCCAACCCCAACATCACCGGCATTAACATACAGTTTAAATGATTGGCTGAAATTTTGCTTGAGCTGCAAGAACTGGCGCGCATTTAAGTATGGCTCTTAGCTTATCAAAAGGCTACTGACATTTTTCTTTCCAAAGGAATTTGTTTTTCTTGCACAATAAATTTATCAGGGGTTCGGCATGCATAGAAAAATTGGAATAAAATTTCTGATAGTATCCAGCCAAAACTAAAGATTATATTAGTTGCATTTAATAACTGGCACAGGGAATTCTGAGATAGCATTGACCTTAGTATCTATATGTTTAACTTGCCCATGTCCCTCGATATGTCCTAGGAAAGTTATACTTTCATGGCAGAAGTCATTTTTGGATAAATTAATTGTCAAAATTGCATCTGTGAGTCTGTCAAAGAATTTCCGAATTGTTGCTAAATGTTCTTTCCTGGTGTCTTTGTAGATGATGCCATCTTCGATGTAAGAATCACAATTATCTAGACCAGAGGTAATCATATTCATTAGACGTTGAAAAGTACTTGGCGACCCTTTCATCCCAAACGGCATTAATTTGTATTGGTAAAGTCCATCTGGTGTCACGAACGCCGAAGTTTCCTTTGCTCTTTTCGTCAGTAGATTTTGCCAAAATCCTTTCAGAAGGTCGAATTTGGTGACGTACTTGGCATTTCAGATCTGATCAACATAGTCATCGATTCTTGGTAATGGAAATGAATATGTTTTATGTCTCTCTGTCCACTTTTCTGTAATCAGTGCTAATGCAGAACGTTTTATCCGGTTTCGCAACAAGTATACATGGTGAACTCAAGTCACTTTTACTGGGCTCTATGAAATCGTTCGCTGAATTTCTTTTTCAAGTATTCCTGTTTGAGTGGGTTCAACCTATACGAGTGTTATTTCACAGGCTTGGAATTCAAAATTTCAATGTCATGGATAATTTTGTTCTTTCTTGTAGGAACATTAGGAGATAAGTGCTCATATTCAAATAATAGCTGTTTAAGTTCATTTCTTTCTTGCTGTTACAAATGTGAAAGTTTCTTGTCCACATCTTTTATAATGTCTAAATGTCTAAATTCCGAAGATGTGACACTCAAATATCAGTAGAATCCGATGATATTCCTACACGTAAATTTGCACCGAGTTTGACAGGTACAACTAAATTAATTGCATGTTAAACCCGGCTATCTCTTTCAATATACCGGTACTCCTATAAATATTTAAATCCCATGAGCACTAATATTATAATTTAAGTTTTTCATTTTCTTCTTAATTTTGTTTGAGCCGTAATTCTAAATGGAAAATAATTGTGAAAAATAAGGAAACAAGACAGAACCCCGTTACCAGATTAAAAAGTTGCCTGCCGCGTAGTTCTGTCAAACCATAATTTCACTTTTGACTTGAACTGCTGAACGCCAAATTGAAACATAATTAGCTTAAAAATTCAAGACCTAAAATTTGACCCTTTACCCGATAGGACAGATTTGAAAAGGCCAAACTGAGTAAAAATCTTTATCAATGTTTTAATATTCCCCAGAGAAATTGCCTCTGGGCACTTGTTGACGTACACATTCTGGTCAACAAGTATTGGCTACCTGATTGGTCATAGGTAAGGGACCAACGCGATCTACCATAATTCTACTAAATTGTTCGTCAAATACAGGAATAGGTTGCAGATGAGCCTTAGATATAAAAAATAATTGTAAAACTAACAAGCAGACAATTAAATTAAATCAAATATAACTTAAATCACATATAGATAACACACTTTTAGCAGGGTTTAAGACAACAATGTAGTAACCTATAATATATTGCCAAATCTGGATCATCTTGAATCGTCCTATTCATAATTTAAACTAAACTGCACTGACCCTGCTCCTCTGGCACATTTATTTGACAACAGCCCGTATCTATAAATTTCCAACGAAGTCGGGTATTTTACAATATTTAATGCACATAACTGGGATTCCTTTGCCCACACTGGTTGTTGCGCTTATTAGAAGAGTAGGAAAATGTTGTAAAGTGTGCAATCTGACTAAAATCAGGTCTCCACTGCCTACTTGAAGATCTAACAGCGACCACTTAAGGCTCATGTTCAGTTGACCTTTTAATTAGCATATGGAAATGCACCTTTGAAAAATCTGGAAAGGAATCAAATCGTTCAGCGCTCATTGATGCTCTTCATCCATACTGCTCAGCCTCCCAATCGCGTAGATGAGAGACTTCTGTTTGTCTGATAAAATTAACGATTTTGGTAATAACTTAGGTCATCAGAACATTGCCCCTAAGCGGATGCTGTGAGATCTTCAAGTATGATAATGAAGATCTAATTTAAATCAGATTGGAAAGCGAATAAAGCTCTCACGAAAGAAGACAACAGAGGATGTAACTCCATTCAGAAATTATTTTATTTGACCACATACCCATTAATTATCTGTATTGACTTAGGAGCTTGCCTATCCTTGCATGCAAAGCCAGTTTCGGCAGACTGGACGAAAGAGATCAACTGAGTGATCCAACGGCCACGAAGGCGAATCTGCAAACGTTTTATGCAGTGCGCAGGGTATGACAAGGCACGGAAGACGTCATAGCCATCCAATGCAGCCGAAGTAGTTCCCAGCCGTGACGAATCTTCGTACCACTGAGTTCTAACTACCAAGGCCGAGAGAGTGAGGCTGTCAATGTGCAAAGGCTGTTTCACTTTAATCTCCTTCACGCACAGGTTATGACCTTGACATTGGCATCTACATTAGGTATCGCCTGGATGGATCAGTGTTTGATCTCCGTCGCCTAGTTGCAAAAACAAAGACGCTAGAAAGACTCATCATTGAAGCACTCTTTGCACATGACTGTGACCTCATGGCCCATGAAGAGACTCACCTACGGGCAATCATAGACAAATTCTTTGAAGCCTCCAACTTATTTGGACTCACAATCAGCCTAGGATAGACAGAAGTTCTCTTCCAGCCCGCCCCAAACAATGTCCCCTCACAACCCTGTATCACCATTGGCGACACGCAGCTGAAGAATGTGGACAGTTTCAGATACCTTGGCAGCACAATATTTAGTGACGGCTCCCTGGACAAAGAAATCACTGCGAGGATCCAAAAAGCCAGTCAAGCACTCGGAACTGCGAGGATCCAAGAAGCCAGTCAAGCACTCGGACGACTTCGAGCCAAGGTTTTGCAGCACAAGGACATACGCCTGTCAACAAAGATGAAAGTGTACAATGCAGTTGTCCTCACGTCTCTCTTGTATGGCTGTGAAACGTGGACACTCTACCGAAGACATATCAGTCAGTTGGAACAATTCCACCAGCGCTCCCTGAGATCCATTATGCGGATCAAGTGTCAGGACCGAATCACCTACCAGGAAGTCCTTGACAGAGCCAACACAACAAGCATCGAAGCCAAACTAATCCAGGCCCAGCTTCGTTGGACTGGCCATGTCATCCGCATGGATCAAAGCAGAATCCCAAAGCAGTTGTTCTATGGCGAGCTAGCCCAGGAAAACCGAAACCATGGCCGCCCTCATAAGAGGGACAAAGACAACCTCAAGATGAACATCAAATGGACAGACATCCAACCCCGCCAGCTCGAGCTCGCTGCCTTAGACAGAAGCCATTGGCGAGCGCTGACCAGAAAAAAAGCCTGTTCCACCTTTGAGGGTGACTGCCTCCAGCGTCTTGCTGCAACTCTGGAGAGACGTCACAGAACTGTATCACAAATACCACCAACCACCGGTGTCCCATGCCCCACCTGCAACCGCCTGTGTGCATCGGAATTTGGACTCAGGAGCCACATGCGTGTCCACCGTTGAATGAGATCGCACAACTTGTCTTCTTCGCCTCGAGAGACTACAAATTATCTGTATTGATATACATGTGTGTTTGTATTTATGTTTGACATCTTTCACATGTTATATGTTTCATCGTTTGTATTTGAAAATGAAAAATGGTAAAACGTGCACTCGATCTGGGCTTGTATTTAAATTAAACATATTTTTATATTTAGTAAATTTTGCTTGCGTATTTCTTGTTTTAAATCAACCCGAAAAACAAAAATAAATATTTTTCAGATGGTAGTGTGATTATTACATATTTTTTATTAAAAGTTTTAATATTTTTAGAATAATAAAAAAGAAAATACAGTGCATGCTTACATGTAATTATTTGTATTGGCATACTTCATCTTGCTTTCGCTAGGAAGCGTAGTACTAAAAATCCAAAGAAAAAACATGAAGAATTAGCACTGAAGAGTTTAAATACATTAATTATGTTAAAACCTATTTTGTTTAATGTTCTTTTTAGAAATAATTGATTCGTATAAAATATTATGACTATGAGACTATGATATTTTTGGGAGCTTTTGAAGCAAAACTGTATACTTCATTGTAGCAAAATTTGCCCGTGTTAAGAATTGATAGTTTTCGTTGGAAAAAATATCCTCAATAAGGGAACATTTCTGTGTGGCGAAAACACATCTCTAAACCACGAAGGCAACCTCATCACTTAGATGAGATAAACAAATTTTCATGTTGTTATGACACACTTCAATGTTCCCCAAAATTGTGTTTGCATCATTTGGGAATTCGCTCAGCTACCTGTACTACTACCTATTAGACCAGAAATAACATATTCATAATTTACGTGGAACTTCTGCAGAGATACAGCGACCTATTTACAGGTCACAACAAAATACAGGAAAGAGTAATAATACCTAAGTTTGGATCTAATATAGTGTTTTATGCCTAAGAAATACAATTAGGTTATTTAGTGGTGAGGCCGTTGGAGTAATTGGTCCTGCACAAGCACGCACAACATAATAAGTAAACTGTATAAAATGGCCCCTGGTGATCACTTTTGAGAAACTGATATAAGTTTATAATAAATACATTTTATAGGTCAATCAAATACTGATCTCGAAAATAATTCTTTCCTTTTTCTTTGTTTAAGAGACAAAACTTGAATTATTTTAACGTCCTTTACTAAAAGGAAATATATCACAATTTTGAATGTCATAAATGTATGACACTTTGTTTTGCTATGATTATTCATTTTGTGCTAATGCAACAACAAAACAAGAACAGTTGATCAAAACATACACAGTGATAATATACACAATTTCATCTTCATCTTGATCTGTTAATTGTGTATGATGTTCAAAATGTCTTGTGAGAAAAATATCTAATACTTTCTACAAAATGCGACTTTTAACATGTAAAGCATTGTGCCAACATGAAAGACCACATAATGTATGGTTAGGTGTAGGCAGAACAGGCCTATGGCCCAGAATGTTGGTTTTAACTACAATTTTGGTTTGTTCATTTTACCTCAAGATAATTTGTTTCAACTGTGACAGTAGATTTTTCAAACATCAAATTAGAGCAGGACGCAAGAATATTTTAAACCATTTGGTGGATTAAATTCCTTTTTAGTCCGAGCCCCCAGCCCGCTTTATTAGTAAATGGCCACGCCTATTTGCTTGTGTATACAAAATTTTGGCTGCTACATACAATCACTTATACCATTTCTATCTCGGTGTATTGGTGTTGAATTTCATGTAACTATAATCCTGTTCTAAATTTCACTGTAATACAGAGGTTCTAATAAAGAGTTTCATGATTATGTCATATGCTATATCATGAGCACTAGTACATTCAAATCAATGCAAGTCTGTTGTGTTGCATTTTGACATCTTAATAGCAATGTATTGGTGTTGTAGATTTGGCACAACGAAAATAACGGCAGAAATATATTTTGATATTATGTATATTTTTGATAACTCCTATATCTGACCGCCATATAAATTTGCTCTTTTATACCTCAGCGCCAAATACAAATGAAAATATGATTGCCGTAGCTAAGCAGCCGTCCGCATTTGTGAATTTTAGTCTACACGTTTGTTTGTCAGCTGTATAAAGCCATAGTCTATATTCAGCTTTAACCAGGGCCGTGATACATGGTCATGTGTCTATAAAGAAAGTAGTATAAACAGTGGTGTATCCACTATAAACTTTTAAGCTCATGATAACATCACTAGTTTCAACTGGTAACACACACCGAGAATTGCCGCCAAATAATGGTGCTGGATATCATGGTCTATGTTGTATGTGGTTTGGATGACGTCAAAACAAACAACTAAGGTTCTTATTAGTCAGGCCACATTGACACTAAATTTCTCAAACTTTCATATCAAACTGAAATTTCTATTTATCTTATGTGGATAGCTTTTAAATAAGTTGGGGTTGCTCCTGAAGAGAATTATCTGAATGGATGATAAATAATTAGTTTGTTTAAAATACAATCGTTAAAGAATCAAAAGAATTGTAATGCTTGGACATTACGTTGCAGGAAAAATGCCTCTAAGTTATAAAAATAAATAACAAAGATCTTCGGAAATCACAAATGGGGGAAGTAAATAGGACGAAATCAAGTTCACTTTTTTCTCGAATACTGGAAAATGGTGGTCATTGAGTACAAAGTAAATGTTGGAAGGATGACAGTTAAGTTCTCCATGCCGTGTACCGATGATCACACGATTACCTTGGTACAAGACTAGTATACATCCACTGGGTAAAATAAGACAATAATTCTACCATTTCTGCTGTTTTACATCTGATAACGATTGAATCATTTCAAAAGTAATACATAATCTATGCGTATGACTTTCGTGTAAACATTATTTCCTGTAAATTAAGTTGCGGAATATTGCACAATTCATTTCGCATAAATCATACAATGTTTCAAATTAACTCTGCCATATTATTTCACATAAAGCTAAGCAAAATACAAGTTAGTCGTTTAAATATGAAGCAAACGATTGTGTAAATTTAAGTGTGTATTTGTTTGCATATGAATTTCTAATGAAACACAAACAAAAGTCTTGAATGAAAAAAAAAATTCAAATCAACTGCAAAATGAAGCAAACGTTTGGAATTTAAAAAACATAGAATACCTTGTTATGTTAAAGTTAAAGGGAAAGGCGGAAGTTATTTTTGTTCAAGGAACACAGATGTCCAGCAACAGTGACTACAATCTACAAGGACTTAAATGGGAAAGCAAACGTTTAACACCTATGTCCAGATTTCATTTGTATTGGATATTTAACAAACTGTAAGAGCTGACAATACTATTTGTTCTGAATTGGATAAACTCAATCCAAACATGTAAACCCACATGTCTATTAATAGTTCATACAATCTGTTACTTATTTGGAACACCCTATTTCAAAGCATCGCAAATATGCTCTTATACGTCAATTCCAAATCTAAAGTGCGCACAACTAAATCTGCTTTGGCCAGTGTACTTGCATATAGGAGTCGATTGAATTTGTAAGGAGTAATCATTAGAACAAATTCTTCTGAAAGCGCATTTTGCGACGGCAAATCAGGGTCTATATTGTTTGCATTTGGACTCTACTTAAGCGTGTGTAAACGTAATATTTATTCATAATTATCATTATCACCCAATAATGATAACTGTCGTTTAATGTGCGCCCACCCCAACCTCTTATCTAATCAAAAACGTGTTAACAATTTGTCTTAATCTGGGCAAGAGAAAAAAAGAAATTTCGTTGCTCATACACCAAACACTTATCCACCACGTACATTTTCTCTGAAAACCAAGTGACATTTAGACGAGGCAATGCATGTTGAATTCTGGAAAGTCCTCTTTATTTCAGATATTTCCCCAATGTTGGCACAGAGGACTAAAATGAAACGTTATTAAACATTTACCTCAACCATATATCAAGTATTCTTAGAACAGCTTGGATAGAAAACAACGATGTACTGAAGTTTTTCAATACATTTCTATAAAAGCGCGACAGAAAAATACAATGAATACTTTATTGCACAAAACGCAAAACACGCATAAAGCCTTTTTGATATCCGTAAAATATTTCAAGTAAATTAGAAGTGTGTGACAAATTGAAATCTCTAAGTTTCCATTTTTTCAACGTATTGTTTCATGAAACTTCTGAAAAACTGGTGCAGGAGGAAACAAAGTAAAACTCCGTTGCATACCTACACCAAACAGGTAGGTAACCTGCACAGTTCAAATAAAATCACCGAATCGTGAGGTAGAATAAACGATGATACATTAAAGTTTTTGTTCAAGATATGCTACAAGCAGAGTTGACATATCAAATATGCTACATTTGGCACTAACACAGCGAAAATTATTCAAATGACACAAACACGTGGAATGTGTTACAAATTTGCTTTAACACTTGCAATACCCTACACTCTGCATTGACATGCGCAATATGCTACACATTACATTCACATATACAATATGACATACGTTGCAAAATGAAACAACTGTACAAAATTCAGCAAATTTTCATGCATTATTAATCAAACCTTAAAATAATAGCTAACATTAGCTCAGAATTTATATTTTAGATTTCCAAGCGTTATAAATTACGGTTAAATCATGGGTCTGTGTAAGCATCTATGTAAAGTACACGTGTGTGTGTATGTGTATGTGCATATGTGTGCTTATGTGTGTGCTGTCCCACCCATGTACCACCCATGTACACACATCATACCAAATTTGGTTAGGTATTGATCTGCTGTCTCATAATGCACAGCCACATGAAGGTTAACACAATGTTAATCATAATGAACAACATACACACTGATCTGCATACATGCATACATACATACATACATACATACCATGCATACCATACCATACATACCAACATACATACATACCAACATATATACATACCATATAAAAATACCATGCATAACATACATACCATTCATACCATGCATACCATAAATGCATACCATGCCATACAAACCATATATATATATATATATCATGCATACCATACCATACATACCATACATACCAACATTCATACATACCAATATATATACATACCATACATAAATACCATACATAACATACATACCATTGATACCGACCATACATACATACATGCCATACATACATATCATACATACTAGCATTCATGCATACCTACATACATACATACCCATACATACATACCATACATACCATCATACCATGCATACCATGCATACATACCATACATACATACCATAAATACCAACATGCCATGCATACTATGGATACGTACCATACATACATACTTATATACATACCATACATACATACCATACATACCATACATACCATGCATACCATACCATACCATGCATACCATACATACATACCATACATACATACCATACATACATACATACATACCATACATACATACCATACGTACCATACGTACCATATATACATAATATACATAGCACACATACCATACATACCAAGCATACCATACAATAAATACCATACATACATACCATACATACCAACATACATACATACGGTACATATATACCATACATACCACACATACATACCATGCATATCATACATACAATACCATACATACAATACCATACATACACACATACATATATACATACATACATACATACATACATACATACATACATACATACATACATACCATACCATGCCATACCATACATACATACCATGCCATACTATACATACATACCAACATACCATAATACTATACTTACAATACCATACATACATACCATACATACCATACATGCCATATATCCATACCATATATACCTACCATGAATACATATCATATCATACATACATACCAACATACCATACATACCATGCACCGCTCCGGTGGCCTAGTGGTTACAGTGTCCGCCTCAGATGCGGGAGGTCGTGGGTTCAATCCCCGGCCGAGTCATACCAGAGACTTAAAAAATGGTACTAACAGCTGCCTCGCTTGGCGTTCAGCATTAAGAGGTTAGTGTTAGGACTGGTAGGCCTGGTGTCAGTATAATGTGACTGGGTGGGACATCATGCTACATGTCTGCGGCATGATGCCCCAGTGCTAGAAATCACTATAAATCACTACAAACTGCCACATTGCAGACATCGTAGCGATATGACTGAAAAATTGTTAAAGCTACGTTAAAAATAAAAATCGCATCACATCACATCACATACCATGCATACTATACTTACAATACCATACATACATACCATACATATCATACATGCCATACATACATGCCATACATAAATACCATACATATCATGCATAACATACATACCATGCATACCATACATGCCATACATATCATACATAGCATACATACATACCATACATATCATGCATACCATACATACCATGCATACCATACATGCCATTCATACATACCATACATATCATGCATACCATACATACCATGCATACTATACATGCAATGCATACATACCACAGATACCTACCATACATGCATACCATACATTCACATATGTTTTTTAATACAAATAATACTATCATAAAGGTTGGGGACTTTTTTATTCGTAATGTATGGAGATTCGAACACAGGTTCGCGGGTAAACGTCACCCATCGCCTTGCCTGCAAACACGAGGCCATATTCCCTCACGACTAATTTCACATGACCTAAATGATGTCACTCAAGCGGTGTTATATGCATTCGTGTGTAGGAACAAAGTCCAACAAAGAACGGTACAAAAGATATAACGGGAAAGGATTATACTAAATTACGAGTTTTTTTCACAGACGCCACGATTATGTGCGCAAATACCCATTCTTCAATGCACGCGCATCTTGAGCCATGTTTTTATTTCTAACAAACCTTTGCAAATTACTGTCATCATGTACATTCAAGATAACAATGTGATATAGTTGTAGATGAAGATATTTATTTCATCGAAATGTTAAATAGATTATACATTAATTTAATTGCCCCTATAGCACGAAAGAGAAGATTAATATCGAAATTCCCTCCCTTATACAATTTGAAAGGCAATCATAAATATTGATATAAAATAAAAACGTAATTAATTTTGACAAAGAGACGCTACTGAGATTTATTAGATATTTTGTATGATGTCCTCAAGAATGTCATATTTAAAGAACATTTCTGGATCATGATATTCTATGACTATAAAGTATTAAGTAACTGAACCAACTTAACAGACTTGTCTTCTCATATTTACACCTAAATTATTCTCTAAACCTTGTATAAGTCAACACGGCACTGAAACATTTATGATGATTACTAAAAACATGTTAATACCATTTTAATATTTCAGTGTGATCCAATCATGTCAACAATCATAACTTCATGCTTACTTTTAAAAAAGTATCTGATATCTCAAAATAGTACATACATTCAGGGTAACGATTTAGTAAATATTTTAGTAATGTCTTGACGAGTATTGATGAAAGGAAATATCTAGATTTAGGACTTAAGTTCATGTCAACAATGACCAAAAAGTTCAAAGTTCAAACACAGAAATCATTATATCTTAAGTAGGTCTTACTCTGAAATGAAAGCAACTGCCCTGTCAAACGACAGTACTGATTTTCTATCCTCTGTATGCAATTGTATCAAAGATAACTTACTGACGCAACATCATCAAAAAGTCCTGGATGACATAAGTACCCAACGACGCTGAGATGTCCAAGCATATGTCGTATTCACGTATCAACTTTGATATGTCTAAATGATTGAGTTGAGTGTATGTTACCCACATGTTTACATGCCAATATTAGGATAAACTGTATTTTATTCTAAGATTGTACGGTATTTTTTATAAATGAGGAATAACATGTTTACTACGCTCATCTCAAAGTGGGGGTATACACAAATCAAATTATGAGACTTCACAATATTGATGTGTAAACAGATATGCACACTCGAAATATCAACTTACTGTTATTTTAATCTCACTCTCAGTATGGTGTTCTCTCTGAGCCTCGCTCACGCTTGACCCACTAGCGCGAACGCACAAGATGGGAAGATAAACTAATTTACATTTTTCTCTCTTTATCTTTGCTTCAATCTCATATCTTTCTTCACATTCACACGTGCTCGAGCAAGCACGCACATGTAAAATCCAATACAGATTCAGTCAAAAGATATAGTCTACGATCGACAACTCACCATTACTGCATTTCGCATATGATTATTTCATCTGTAATAATAATAATAATAATGATAATAATAATAAACTTGTTCTTAAAAAGACATTGTCATGATGTAACAAACTGGGTATATTTTTCACCCAAGGATAATGAACTAATATGTGTGTACATCTCCTACTAATGTATCTGCTGAATTAGACGCATTTTAATTAGTCGCTGATGTTTGGTGGACGAAAAATTTCCATCAAGAATGATTCTCGCTACTTTCCTTATCTTTAGGACCACTCTGGTGGCCTAGTGGTTAGAGCCTCAGCCTCGGATGCGGGAGTTCATGGGTTCAATCCCCAGTCGAGTCATACCAAAGACTTACAAAAATGGTACTAACATCTGCCTGGCTTGGCGCTCAGCATTAAGAGGTTAGTGTAAGGACTGGCGAGCCTGGTGTCAGGCTGGGGGGGGGACATCATGATACATGTCTTCGGAATGATGCCCCGGTGCTAGGTATCACTATAAACTGTCACACTGCAGACATCGTAGCGATATGACTGGAAAATTGTTAAAGCTACGTTAAAAATCCAAAACACACACACACACACACACACACACACACACACACACACACACACACACACACGTTATCTTTAGGTCTTCATCTGCATGAAGCATGTCAGGATTGTGCATAAGTATGTGTAGTTTTAAAAATATATATAATTATTAAAATAAGATTCCTGTATTTGTTCTTGTGTATATTCGCACAGCTGAAAATAGGCATATTTTAAGATACATTTTTGTCTTAAATAAGAAGTGAATATATCTGCAAACATGGAAATTTAGATGGATCACATAGTAATATCTTTCCACATTTAAATCAAACGAATGACTTCACTGAGCAAATGCATAAATATATGCATAATTTCTAAGGCTTAAATGGGCCAACAGTTACCAAAGAAACAAGAGTTGGCGAGACTCATTTTGTAACTCTACTGCTTTGAAAATATAAAACCTTACCATTCCATTTATGCATTATTATGAATATGAACATTACTAATGAAAAGAGGAGATATATTTCATACACTAATGTATTCTACTGTTTAGCGAACAGATTGGGCAATATATAAAATAACACACTTTTCTAGATTGAAATGTTGTCCACATTTAGGGTACTTTTCAATGATTAAACTGATTATGAACCAGACAAAGAACATTAGCAATGTTTAAGTCAATGTTGACTCTGGTGTACGTCATCCGGAGAACATAAGGACGTTCGGTTCATGAGACAAATGGTTCTGCTAATCGGACACCCTCTATCTGATTGATTAAAGGGGAATACAGGTTTTGGCGAGGCATAATTCTCATTAAGGAGAGCGGCAGTCCGATCCTGATCCAATGGTGAACCTCTCATTAACTATTAAATCATACTGGTCATGACCACAAGCAACTTAACTTCGAAGTTAGCCCAACTTTAAATCTCTACCTTCAAGATCTAAGGTTATGGTATTTCGCACTATTTTTATGGACGGTTAAATGTCACAACGGTTTTGACAGAAAAAAATGAATTTGAATATCTACCATATTCCTGCACATATACATACGTTTAACACCGATATCCATGGAAAATATGATGTCACCGAAAGATTGCAATGTGAATATTGTTATTGTTGTATTCTGGTTTTTATTTGGTTAGAGCTTTTATTCAAATTATTGTTCCCTGCAGTAATAAAATGCTTAATAATATTCAATAGCTAAAACATTTATTTGAAATTATGGTGAATACAGACAAGGACTGTTTGGATTATATTATTTTGATATATCAAAGGCGTAACACATACCCACATTTTGTGCCATTTGTACATTAGCACGTTAGAGAAGACAAGCAAATCAACACATTTAATATTGGAATTTATTTGGAATACCACTTGAATTAAATTGGTACTTGTTTGATATTCTGATTCTAGTGAAGTAACGAATGATTGCTTCTTTACGAATATTCCATGGTGATATTTTCATTTTCGTAATTGCAAATGCATTTATTATGTTATCCCTTTCCCTCGCAGACATGGACTGTTGACTGAAGATTGTTATAGCCTTTTAATTATCATTTTCCTGTTTAGAAACTTTTTCCATTGTTTCTTTTATCATTTCTTTTATCTTACGGGTGTTAAGAATTTGAGATTAATTGCTATTTATGGGAAGGTTCTCTGATGAAATGAACGTTTTTAGTCCAACTGTAATGTTCTTGCGTGGACTTACTCCTGTTTTTCGAACCAGTTATGTTGTGCGATTTCATAGATTTGACTTAAGCTCTGCTTGTGATTCAACACATTCAGGATAAAGGGGCTGTTCCATAGCGTCGCTTTTACAATTATATGTAATATATAGCCTTGAAATACCAAAGCATTCAGCATCAAGTGCTACAATATATAATATATATGTGGAAGAAGCACAGAGACTATGGTCACGTGCCAATGTATAATGAACAAGATTTGGTCATGTTTATTCATGTTGGCTTGGAAATAGTTTAAGCTATGCTACTCCCTGTTCATTCTAAGTATTGTGTTTTCTGAACACACATAATATGACATAGTCACATTATTATAAGGCAGAACGATGATTAAAACTAATAATACAAAAATGAGACTGTTAGATTGTACAAAGTGTGGAAAATGTGACACGAAGATGCCAAAAGGAAGACGATTAGGACGATAAGTAAACGGCAAAGACGACGATTCCAACATATAGATCTTGTGTTGTTTTATAACAGACGATAATGGGAAACCAAATCATTCTAATAGAGTATGGTACACCGACAATTGTAACTTGATTACGGGAATATTGACAGAAGATTTATATGATGATATGACAAATGATACAGAGATTTCGATTTGGGGTCTGATAGATCTATGGACTCAAACTATCATCCATTACAGTTGATGATAATCACTGGAAAGATGTTTAAATTTAAAGGTGAAACTGCGGTAGAATTTTCACCGTATTGGTTTAAAAAGTAAATTGGTTTCATGCAAAATTAATGATAAAAAAACAGTTAAAAATATCAAGGGGAATTACGAGTCTGACATTAAACGTGGTTGAATACAAGACAATTCGAAGAACATATTGTCGAAAATCCAAACGAAAGGCAGGTTATACGAACAGACACGCACAACAATGGTTTGTGTTGTAAAAACCCCAAACAACTAATGTACGTGTCATGTTTCTTAAATCTAATACGTTTATTTTATGTAACATATATTTTTCACGTTTAGTATGCGTATCAATCATTTTTATGTGAGATTGTTTATCATTATCGCGTCTTATCATTAGAAGAAAACAGAAAGCTTCAAGACTATATTTCAGCTGCATTGTTAACTGGCCAATGGTGGACAAGCTAATTACAATTTTTTTTATAATATCTTAATGTTTTTTCTTTATAACAATAAGTGGGTATCTTTATGAATATTTTATTCACTAATATCATATGGACTCAGTAATTTATTAACATTTATTAACTCAAAGGATCAGTTTTATGTGATTTAAATCATCCTTAAGGATAAGTATCATTCACTTAAATCAACCCATGCTAACATGTGTTTGCTATTTTAGAAAGTAAGTTTATTTTCCTTTTCATATTTTCATAAAATTGACCATCCTATCTCAAGTAGTTTAAACTGAGTATATAGTTTGGATTATTTAATGTCCATAAAAAACACTTTACAATTCTGTATGTTGTTTCAAAACATTGCCAATTACAATGATAATTTTATTTATTTCTAGCCGGAACATTTCATATGTGCGACTGAGATACACCTTCTATACTTAAATATATTTGACTAGCTACTGTAATGCTTAAGTGGACTATTTTATCAACCAGCATTTACGATCAGACGTTTTAGCTCCGGTGGCCCATTGGTTAGAGCGTCCGCCTTGGAGGCGGGAGGTCGTGGGTTCGATCCCCGGCCGAGTCATACCAAAGACTTACAAAAATGATACTAACAACTGCCTCGCTTGGCGCTCAGCATTAAGAGGTTAGTGTTGGGACTGGTCGGCCTGGTGTCAGGATAATGTGTCTGGGTGGGACATCATGCTACATGGCTGCGGCATAGTGCCCCAGTGCTGGACATCACTATAAACTGCCACACTGCAGGCATCGTAGCGATCAGACTGAATTTTTTTAAAATTACGTTAAAAATCCAAATCACACACACAGATCTATCTACCTATCTATCTATGTCTCTCTCTCTTTATATATATATATATATATATATATATATATATATATATATATATATATATATATATATATATATATATATATATATATATATATATATATATATATGGTAACGAACTATTTTATCCACTTTAAGTACTTTATAATCGTCCATGATATTGAGTCGCATATAGTATAGAAGACTTTGAAGTTTTACACATTTTCTGATGATTGTATATGGAAACGCTAATTTTAATTTTAAACTGCCGCAACACAGAATAAACATCTGCATACAAATACTTGAACGTAGGTGTGATACATATTTGTTGTGTGAATATGGTCAGGCTTTGACAAATCAAATCCTATATTTAGTGATTCGTGAACCCTCTAAATTGTCTGTAGACTGAACAACGTTTAAACATCTCCATTAATACTCAAGGAGAGTATTTGTCTACGAAACGTTTGCAAAACTAATATCTTTCAAGTAAATCAAACCTACTCTTTGACACTGGTGTTGAATATAAGCTGTTATATTTACACATTCACATTCTGCATGGAACTAAGTAATAGTTTGCTTCATTTGAAAGGCAAATAAAGTTATTTTAAAATTGAACAACGGAAAACGTAACCAAACATAACTATACCTGACATATATGAAATAAAATCAAGTTGATTACTACCCAGTCTCATGACAAATATGTTAATTGGTTTGTTTCATGCGTACCTTCTTCATGCGTTCATCAAATTTGAATTTTGTTTTGTTTATTTGGCCGATCAATACATTTTTATCTGATGCATATATCCGGAACAGTTTGGTATTGCATCATCAAAATATTTATCAAGTGGATGTACATTATTATTGAAATATGATCAAGAATGTATGACTTATGAAGTCATTGCTGTTAAACGGCTGCTACTACATACCGAAAATACAAAAATAATGTTTTGAATATATATGCAATACCTGTGTTTTCCCCGGTCAGAAACACTTGTGAAATACAAGTCGTTCTTTTGTCTTCGACCAATGTATCAACAACAGACAAGTAACAAACTGGGCGGAGTGGTTCAACTAAATGCACGCTGTTTTTCAGAGTTGTTGACTGACCTGATTCTATACTTAAGGACCTTCAAGATTTTGCTGTAGGGGCTATATTCGAATGAGAGCGATGCGATGGAACATTGGATTATCAAGCTTTGTGCGAGTGTTGGGAAGATTACAGCAAATTTGTCCTAAAGATTATTTGGCATCACAACCCTGATCTAATCTGCAAAACAAATCCCACCAACAACAAACATATACCTCCACCTCCAAACAAAAATAAAATAAAACCAAACATCTGAAGGGGGCACACGTATGGTCGGGCCGTAAATTTGAAATACACTCAAATGTCTCTCTGAAAGCTAATGTCTGATGGAATACACAGATGATTATGTGGTTTGAAGAGGTTTATAGTCGTTTATGACTATATTCGATTTATGTTCTGTGCCCGACCATCTTTTATTTTGCCAAAGGACATACTTAATTTTAGGCAATTATATAAACTTAAAGGCGCTTTAACAGGTTCACTATTAGTTCAGGCTTGCTATCGAGCTGTTTCTGTAAAGGATTAATCTTACTGAGTAAACGGTTGGCAAAATGAAGTTATACCCTGATGTCTGTTTATAAGCTTGGTTCCTCATGACGATATAACTAAAATGTGTGTGAATAATGTGGTTCTTTGTCCGGATACAAATTCATACTTTGAAATATATTGACTCTCAGCTTTTATAAATAATAAAATTTCTTAAGATTTTCTTTCTCAGCAATAAACTATTTTAACAACAGCAGCATTGTATCTCTGTTAATGTTGATCACTGTGCATGGACGAAGTTGGTGCTATAGCTGATACACCAAACTGTCCATTCAAATTGTTAAGTATTTCGAATTGCTTTGCATAAAGAACATTTAAAGTGACTCCTGTATCCAGATTCCATTTATAGAAAAATAGCCCAGTGGAGAGGTTTCATTTTTGTGTCATAATCAAATAGAAATATGTCAGTCACCACCTTGCATAAAAGTAAATTATGCATCTTTCGGTGAAACATTTTTTTCGATCTATTAATGTGTATAGCACGGTGAACATCTAGAAAAAGAAAATATAGAATATTTTAACATTGTAGAAGATTTTAAAGCGGAATAAAATATTTAGGCTGTACATTCAATGCCTGATTTATATCGAAATAAATTCAAAAGAGCAGGTCACAACATACTTGCGCTTGACGTGTTTGGAGAGGAATATTTAACATTTACGGAGTACTTCGATTTCTTTTCAATATTAATGGTATTTTAGAAGCTAAATGCACGGTATCAAATAGTTTAAAATTTCAATGTTATCTTGCATTACTTGCATGACTTTATACTAACTGGATCCAACGATACAATAGAACGGACGAGAATTCTAAGCACGAATGGTAAAAGGGAAACATGGAAAAACTGTTCAGTCGTTTCACACTGGGAAATATGGAATGACTCGGTGGGTAATATCAGCCATTCAAATGAAACAGTCGTGGATCCGTGGGTTTCTCACTGCCAAAGCCTACATCCCTTTACAAGAAAATACCTGTCAATGACTTATTAGTTTCAATTATGCTCGGATCACCGAAGGCTGTAAGAAAAATACACGTTCACGCCTGTCGAACTTTCATCGATATCTTTGGAATGATACCATTACCGATACGGATATTCATCATCATCTTCTGCATTATCCGAATAATAATAATAATAATAATAATAATAATAATAATAATAATAATAATAATAATAATAATAATGATGATGATGATGACGATGATGATGATGATGATAATAATGATGATGACGATGATGATGATGATCATGGTGATTTTGCATGTTACGAAATATTTCGCAGTAGGAAACTTAATAGCAGTACAAGAAATATAAAAGATGGAAATACTTCAACAAATAATTTGATGATCGGATGTGGGAAGATGGGTGCTGCATGTGACAGAAGGAGATGTTCGTAGCTCATAATATTTGCAGTAACAATTTGCTACCCAAATATCCAACACACATATGTAGATTTAACGTAACAGGCCTAGGTACATGTAATATTTTGCAGTTATAACAAACAATAATAGCTCGAAAAAAGTGACTCTGAGTTGAGGAAGTTGTATATCGACAATATTCTGACAGTCACCAGAGAAAAGCAGTGCTAATCACGAAACCTTCCTAGGCGTCATAAATCTAAATCCATACACTGTGTAAATCTGGCGAAGTTCTACTAGAGCTCACATAGTGCATACTCGTGGAAGCTCTTAACATTTCCACTCAGAATAATATGTTCTTACCTCAGGTATGTTTGTGGTCTTCATCTTTGTGTCTGTATGTTTGTGTGCCCTCGTATGTTTGAGTGAGAACAGCGAGAGAGAGAGAGACAGAGAGAGAGAGAGAGAGAGAGAGGGAGGGGGAGGGAGGGAGGGAGGATGTGAGTGGGGTTCTGGTCTAGTTAACGTATGCAGCTTCTATGATAACGAAATAATTTTGCTTCTGAAGATGCCTTGCGTAACTTTTACATTTGTAAGAATTTAGACGGATTGTTTCCTAATTTTAAATTGGATTTCATTTATACTTAACAATTAGAGCATTGTGTATGTCAGAAGAATACTGCTGGGATGTATTTGGTTTTTATTACTCGTGATCCCGTTAGAGTACAATGACAACGATCCGAATGTAAACGGCAGTCTCAATTCCACATTATTTACAGGCCTTATAGTCATGTTACCGCAATGAAGCACGCCAATTAATATACATTAGAGTATATAACTGCATTTAGTCAACCATTCGTACCAATTTAATCGGAATTAAACACTGCCTAAATCTTTATGTCTCTATGCAGAAGACCTTGTGAAAAGATAATTTTAAACTGCATAGCAGAATACATAATCAAACATAACCATACATAACTTGTATTAGATAATATAAAATTGATTACTCCCTGATCTCATTTATTTTAATTGGTTTGATTCATGCATCTCCACTGATTCATCGAGTATGATATTTTGTTTATTTAGCCGATAAACATATATTTGGTTGATGCAGATGTGTGGAACTGAGCCATATAGCATCATCAAAGTCATTATCAACTGGATCTGTATTATTGTCCAAATACCGTCAAAAATGTGGGATTTATGAAATTTCATTACTGTCGAAATTCTATTACTACATACCGCAAATACAATATGAATGCTCTGAATCTCTGTGTAATATATGTTTCTGTCGCGGTCAGAAACACCTGTAAAATATAAGCCATACATTAGTCTTCCACCAGTATATGAATAGCACAGAGGTAATAGATTGGGTGGTGTGGTACATGTAAATACCATCCATTTTACAGAGGAACTGATCGACCTCATTCTATATTTATAGACATTTAATCATTGTTGTATTGGGTACATTCGAGTAACAGGTACATGATCGAAGATTGCATCTTTAGGGTTAGTGGGAGAGGGTTGGAAAGTTTACAGCAAATTCGGTCTAAATGTAATTTATTATAACAACTACGCTCTGATTTGCTAAAAATCGTATGGCTATATCCATTAAAGTTTTAACATTTTCTTGCAATTAATTTCGTCCTCTGAACAGATAGAAAGGACTTTGTTATGCTTTGCCTTAAATCATAACTAATAGTAGTTAGGGTATGTAACGGAATCATTAGTGCATTCAGATAAGCATATGGTCACAGACACAACTACAGAAGGACATATTCCTACTTCAAACAACGAATATCATTAACGTACAACGCAATTACATTCAAGGCTAAAAACAGTAAAACAATTCGCCTCTAGGAGGCTTCGATAACCATATTTTGCATGAGTCAAACAAAGCAAGTAGAGTATGCTTTCAGAGAGCGCGAATGGCCATTCAAAAGTGAAAGATGTCGTAGCTGCCATTTTCATCACTGTTAGCAATGATAATCTACTAAATCGTTCCGTCTATACCCAATTTGGTTACAATTTTCTAGTTTTATTACTACTGATAGAAATCACACTTCGTACACTCTTGCTACACTCACTGAATATAAATAAATTTCTATTGTAAAAGTGGCTTGAATGATATAGTCTATTTGTTATTGGTAAATTCGTTATTTGAGAGAACTCATCGAATCGTACATCTCCTAGATACCTTCATTGAGATCTGTCGTTAGTTCGCTTCTCATTAACTTTATTATTCAAACGTTTCTAACATTATCTTGTTAATTTAGAGGTTCGTGACCAGGCGTTGTACATATTTTCCAAACTATTGCAAAACTTAAACTCGAGCTGGCCCTATTACCTTTCATGATTATTTCTTTTCAGGTTACTGTTGTTTTTGTTTGCTTCTGAGTAATATTTTCTCCAAACTTCCTGAACGGAATGTCTGATGTACACATCAAAATCTCTGATGCTAATTAATAGCTGAAGTGACAGCAATAACATCTGCATCACAATCGCTCTCCTCTTATTTTACACAGTCTTCCTTCTTTTCCACTGGATTACCTTGTCGTAATGTTACAAATCTATATATCTATCTATCAATCATCTATCTATCTATCTATTTATCGATCTATCTATCTATCTATCTATCTATCTCTCTCTATTTATCTATCTATCTATATCTATCTATCTAACGCAATATTTTCTTACGTCATCACTTTATAAACTTGCATGGCCTTAAGTCACATATGGTAAGACTAAAATGTGAAATTCTTTTTCTAATAGTTACAAATAGGTTGGTTGTATTTCGTACTCGTAAACGTGTCATCAGTGTTTGATATCAGATTAGCCAACATGCGTTAACGCTAATATTTTGTGTGGTGAAAGAGATGGTGGAGTCAATGAAGAGGGGGTTGGGGAGGAGGAGCACACACAAAGTTGTTTTTGTTTCTATTTGAGACATACAGTTTAAAACAAACTTAATTTCAGTTCTGTAAATATGTTTGAGTGTGAGGAGCGTGCGAGTGTATGTCTATAAAAACAGTGGAACTAGAGGAATATTCTAAATTCAAATAAAGTTTAGCTGACAAAGAGCCTTTTAACGAGATATTTTTTGAATATCAAGATCACAAAAGCAATGTTCGTAAGTGGAAATTATTGTCCAGACTCGAAAGAAAAATATTAAAACTGACAGAACAAGCTGCTCGTGCTCAACTTTATGCAGCTTATTGATGTGAGACATTTTTTTAATATCATTTGATTTAATATCTAACACACAACCGATAAAGTTCTAGCGTTAACCTTGTGACACCTGTTCGAAACCACACCTTGCACACGCCTACTGGTCATATCCCAAGCATGAACCAAGTTTATAACAAACATTAGAGTGTATACCTTCAAATCTGAAGAAATTCCTTACAAAAACAATACGATAGTTGTATGAACCTATATTGAATCTAATGAAACGCACTATTTTTTCTTGTCAATGTTCAAAACTAATTATGTCGCTGTCCAGAATAAGTAAATCCTTGCTCAGAACCAGAGTTGAATTTAGACTTAAACGTCTATAGACATATTATATCCACATAATAATTTATTCCATCCATGAGAAACAAATTTAGAGATAGTCCTTGTGGGCGTCATTACCTTTTCAACCAGATCAATTTAAACGTTGTATTTGTATCGCCCCCACCCACTCTATAGAACCAACTTCGTCCTTGTACAGAATCTAATATTAACACAGAGGAAACACGCTGCTGCTATTAAGCACCATGCAGATTCATGCTGAGAACGAAATTTTTAATAAGAATTTTATATATCTTCCACCTCGGAACCGTTATTTATATCAGTGGATATGTCGGTGTCTTGAGTCAGAACCACATTATTCTAGCACATTATAGTCATTTTCCAGCCGTGAACCAATCTGATCAACAGATATATGAGTATACATCTGAACATAGCCAACATTTCTCCAGTCATATCCAATCCTGTACAAAAACAGCGCGATAGAATATCTGAATGAACAGTTAACCTTCGAAAACGCACCAAATCAATTCTCTTTCTCCAGAAAATATATGGCTTTGTCAAGAACCAAAGTTGAAAATAGTCTTAAACGGCAATGGACCTTTCGTACAGACAGAATCATCTATAAACTTCATCAGATGCAGGATTTGAGAAAGACTGTTGTGAATCTTTCCATTGATAAAAGAATTAAATAACATTCCACGACGGTCTAGAGTTCAGAGAAAAATACCTTTAAGGAAAAAGACAATTCAGTTAATTATTAGAGCGAAAGATTACAGAAAACAACAGTCAATATGGATATAGAGTGCTGAAATAAATATCTTAAACATGTCAGTGCCAAATTACAGTAACATAAAATACGATTGTCCATTAACTAAACGTATTTACCGATGTGTTTTATGGTTCTGTGATTTAACGGATTTGTCAACATATCGTAGGCTATACATCATAGCCATTTTAATTTGATGGAGGAAGAACCTGAGAAGAACCATCGACCTAAGGGAAGCAACAATCTTTTTGACATACCAACTATTGCCAACACGGGAATGGAAGCAAAGCAGAAAGAACTGAGACAACATTAAACTATAAAGGCGAGTGCCTTAGACCACTTGGTCACCCATTAGCAAAAGTACAAGCCTGACTAATTTAAACACTTTGAAAGAAGAAAACAGATCTGTGTCATTATCCCTCTCTTTATGGCGAATTTTGTAGTTATATTACCGCTTCAAAAGAACGTCGTCACACCAAAGGAACTTTAAATAAATTATAAAGGACGAATATTCTTGGGTCAATCTTTAATCTAATGCTATCATGAACATATCAGAAAAAATTATATACGACCAACATTTCTGTTGACTTTCCTCTATACCTTCTCCCCAAATAATATCGTTTAATATTATTATTTCTGATATGATTTCCAATGTTCATGCACAATACTTGTATAACAAACCTTGGTCAAGAAATAACTTACTAATTAGTCTGAACTCATCTAGAAAAATTATACATTTAATAATTACCAAACTACGATATTTTACTCTCTTTACTTTCATTTTCGTTCGAGTGTACGGAATAATGACCCTCAAGCAAGGTAATTGGTTGATATATTCGTTCATGAAGCAAACAATGACTCTAAATTAATGTAAATTATCAATATTAAATTACACGTTTGCTTTCGAATATCTCGAATGTATGAAATTATTTCATACATAGTACACAAACAAAGTTTCATGTATAACCAACTTTCTTAACCGTTTGATCAGGATTAACCAGATCCTAACTCTTTACATTCCAGTGTTGAACTGGCGCATCTATGGTAGAGTTAGTCATTGTTTCTTTTTTTGTCATCGTCATCTGCGACCTTCAGTTTGCTATTTATAGAACAGGGATTCGCCAGTATGTGCGTAATGACTACGTCAACATCAAAATGTATTTCAAGTAATTGTAGTCAATCTGGATCTCCCTAAAAACAATGAGGTACAGAATTCGATAGTGATGTATAGTAATTAATAGTAATGTACAGTAATGGGGCCGAATATACATTGCTTAAAGAAATCAAAGGAATGGAACAAGAAATTAATCATTTTGAAATGACAGTATCGATTATGGGTTACGTTTAATACCAAAACTATACAGGCTAGGTAATAGAATTTCTCTTTGCGGCCATAACAATTAAAACGTTTCGACAATGCACTTGATCTATTAATACTATGGCAAAAACATTTTGAACGGCATAAAATGGCAATTGATCTTTAAATTGTATTTGATACGACGTAACAGACAGTTCATTACGTCACATCTGTTTATAAAATGACAATCTTGTGCAACAATTTGTACATGCGACAAGTAATTTCATATTTTAACAGAATGGGGGATTTTCGTGTTTGAGTAAATGGGAATATTTTCGTCCCAAATGGCGAATTTCGCCATATTTCCAAAAGCATCTGGCTTATCTGAACATGGAGAAAACTCTGACGTGTTTCGATAAGCTGAATCATACAAGTGCATCGGACCAATACTTAGTTTGCTAGGCAGGGCGTGTAGATTCCAGGTAGAAATTTATGTATATGCTCAAGTAAGTAAAACATATAGAAAACTGGGTATAGCTGTGCCCATATGCATATAATTTGTATGTAATTTTCCATTTGAAATAGATGTCCCTTTTATTTAAAATATAGGCTATTCCCACTTGTGCCCATGAAATCAAAATGACAGAATCACAAAAAGATGTTGCTATATTTATTTTATAGCACATGAATGTTTGTGTACAATTCTGACATGGTTGATGAATATAAGGAAATAAGCAACAGACACAGCGATAATCATTCTCTGTTACTTTTGCCCTACCTTCTACCTAGGTATTAAGTAAACTGCGTCTAGTTCGACAGAAACGTTGGTCTTCCCTCTACCCACGATAATTGGAAACAAAATCTTGCCATCTTGTATCTCTCTCTCTCTCTCTCTCTCTCTATCTCTCTCTCTCTCTCTCTCTCTCTCTCTCTCTCTCTCTCTCTCTCTCTCTCTCTCTATATATATATATATATATATATATATATGTGAAGAATCAAAAAGTATAAATTCAAGTTAATATAATAATGGATTATAGTGTGTTCTTGTTGATGTTTTTATTTACAATTAGAATCTTTGGATTAGGTTTAGGACTAACACACTGAATCAGCATCACTGATGATAATGAAAATGCTCTCAAAATGTACCCAGCTGATAAAAGAATGTTAAAGAGATGTTCATCAAACTTTTATTATTATTATTATTATTATTATTATTATTATTATTATTATTGGCATTGTTGTTGTATGATATGCTTTAATCCAGAAATATATAGCACTTTGCGCTGCAAATCGGTGAGTTTTATTTCGTACTCAGAATGATAAACGTGTCATCAGTGTATGATATCAGTTTAGCCAGCATCCGTTGACACGAATATTTCTGTGCTGAAAGAGATTGTGGAATAAATGGAGAGCGAGAGTGAGAGAGAGGGGGGGGGGGATGAGCACACACAAAGAAGTTGTTTTGTTTTTATTCGAGACATAACATACAGTTGAAAAAACTTTATCTCAGTTCTGTGAATATGTTTGTGTGTGTGTGTGTGTGAGAGAATCTTGCGAGTGTATGTCTTTGAAAACAGTCAGAACTAGACTTTTATTCTAAATTCAAATAAAGTTTTGATGACAAAGATACTTTTACTGCGATATTATTTGAAGATCAACATCACAACAGCAATGTGCGAAAGGGGAAATATTTGTCCAGACTCGAAATAAAAATATTAAAACAGGCAGAACAAGCTTATTGATGTGGGACATTCCATTAATGTCATTTGATTTAATATTCTAGCTCAGAACCGATAAAGTTCTAGCGTTAACTTCGTGCCACCTGTTCGAAACCACACCTTTCGCACGCCTACTGGTCATGTCCCAAGCATGAAGCAAGTTTTTAACAAACATTAGAGTGTATACCTGCAAATCTGAAGAAATCCTTTACCAAAACACCCCGATAGCTGTATGAACTTACATTGAATATATTCAGACGCCATAATTGTTTTTACCAATGTCCAAAAATAATTATGTCTCTGCCCAGAATAAATAAATCCTTGCTCAGAGCCAGAGTTGAATATAGACTAAAACGTCTATAGACATGTTATATCCACGTAATAATTTATTCCATCAGTAAGAAATAAATTTAGAGATAGTCCTTGTCGACGGCTTTACTCTTTCAACCAGATTAATTTAAATATTGTATTTTTATGGCCCTTCAACTCTATAGAACCAACTTCGTCCTTGTACAGAATCAAATATTAACACAGAGAAAGAAAAACGCTGCTGCTTTAAAGCACCATGCAGTTTATTGATGAGAAAGAAATTTTTAATATGAATGTGTTATATATTCTACCTCGGAACCGATATCTATATCGGTGAATATGTTTGTGCCTTGAGTCAGAACCACACTATTCGAGCGCATTATAGTCATGTCCCAGCCGTGAACCAATCTGATCAACAGATGTTTGATTATACACCTGAATATAACCAACACTTCTCCAGTCAGATCTAATACTGTACAAAACAACGCGGTAGAATATCTGAATGAACAGTGATCCTTCGAAAACGCACCAAATCAATTCTCTTTCTCCAGAAAATATATGGCTTTACTCAGAACCAAAGCTGAAAATAGTCTTAAACTGCAGTAGACTTTTCTTACAGACAGAATCATCTATGTACTTCATCAGAAGCAGGTTTTGAGAAAGACTGTTGTGAATCGTTCCATTGACAACAATCTACATGTTACAGTTGTATGGCACCTCCTATCGAGAATCAGCTGTCTACTTGAACAAAAACACTCATAAAAAGTAGACATAACAATCTTATCATGCTGAACTCCACCAAGGTTTTTTTTTCTCGGAAAACACTTTTAATAAGTCTTTAAATATTATGTCTTAGATCGAATACATTAACGTGATAACTTCGTGTCACGGCTCAAAGCCACACTATACACTCCCATGGCCATGTTCCCGCTCACCGCCAGATTATAAACATAGAGTAGTATATCCATGCATAGATCCAGCCCCTATCATTTACAGGCAGTCTACTTTACTTGAGCCAATTCCGATCATATCCACTTAATAAAATATACAGCGTTTTTGCTAAGTTAAATCTTTTTCATTCAATAATAATAATAATAATAATAATAATAATAATAATAATAATAATAATAATAATAATAAGGTACAATAATACTAATGTCTATAGAAAATAAATATCAATCTCTACCAATGAATAGTATAAATGCAAAACTTTAATTTTATCAGCTACAAATTTATAATTTTTTAGGTTATATGATCTAAATTAGTAGTTGCATATGCATGTATTAGCCGGTAATAAATAAATTAAATAGTAATAACATTCCACAGTTAAGAGCAATATACCTTTAAAGAAAAAGACAATTCATTTAATTATTAGAGCGATAGATTAAAGATAACAAATTCTAATATGGAGATGGAGTGCTGAAATAAATATCTTAAACATGGCATGTCATACAGTGACAAGTTACAGTGACAATATGTACGATTGTCCATTAACTAAATAGGTGAAAATGAAATGCCTGAAGAAAATACACACAAACAATACATTGGAGCAAAGTAAGGTACTGCGAGGAACCCACAAACAGTAATAGTACTTCATCACATTTGGTGTGTCTGAAGATAATAACAAACTGCCAGCAACATTTTGATCTCGAGGTATGCTTGTTATCGACTTTAAATACTGTTAAAGACATGACATCTACATGACAATATGTTTCGAAATATTATGATGTGTGTAGGAATGCGCTTAAGTTTATTTTGATAGCAAGTATATAAAAATGTCATTCAATCAATAGGTACATAAAAAAATCAATAGGTAAGTAAAACTAGGTGTACTGTATATGATTGATACGTGGAGTCCCAATATTGTTTATGATGCCATGAATGATGGACATGAATAGGTTTATTTCTCATTAAGGTTAATAATTTATGATACACGATATAACTGTATAATATTATGTGCCCGTGTACTGATCTCTGTTTTCATATATGCACATATTTACCGATGTGTTTTATGGTATTTTGATTTAAAGTATTTGTCAACTTATCGTAGGCTATACATGACGGCCATTTTAATTTGATGGAGGAAAAACCTGAGAAGAACCATCGACCTAAGAAGCGACAATCTTTTTGTCATACCAACTATTGCCGAGAATGGAAGCAAAGCAGAAAGAAGTGAGACAAAAGTAATCTATAAAGTCGAGTGCCTTAGACCACTTGGTCACCCATTAGCAAATGTACAAGCCTGACTAATTTAAACACTTTGAAAGAAGAAAACAGATCTGTGTCATTATCCCTCTCTTTATGGCGAATTTTGTAGTTATATTACCGCTTCAAAAGAACGTCGTCACACCAAAGGAACTTTAAATAAATTATAAAGGACGAATATTCTTGGGTCAATATTGACTGTAATCCTATCTTGAACATATGGGAAAACATTGTATATGACCAACATTTCTGCTGATTTTCCTCTATACCTTCTCCTCAGATGTTATCGTTTTACATTATTATTTCTGATATGACTTCAAAATGTCATGCGCAATACTTGTATAACAAAGACTGGTCAAGAAATAACTTACCAGGCATTGCTAATTAGTCTGAACACATATAGAAAAAGTATACGTTTATTCTTTACCAAACTACGATATCTTACTCTCTTTACAATCATTTTCGTAATAATAACATTCGAGCAAGGTAATTGGTGGATATATTCGTTCATGAAACAAGCAATTACACGTTTGCTTTCGAATATCTAGATTGAATGAAATTTCATACATATTATGCAAATCAAGTTTCATGCATAACCAACATTCTTAACCGTTTAATCAGGATTAACCACATCCTAAATCTTTAAATTCCAGTGTTGAATTGGCGCGTCTATGGTAGAGTTAAGCATTGTTTGTTTTGTTGAGATATGAATCGGGAATTCGTCACTGGTATCATGGTCATTTGCGACCTTCAATTTGCTATTTATAGAACAGGGATTCGCCAGTATGTGCGTAATGACTACGTCAACATCAAACTGTATTATAAGTAATTGTAGTCAATCTGGATCTCCCTAAATACAATGAGGAACATAATTCGACAGTAATGTATAGTAATTAATAGTAATGCCCAGTAATGGGGACGAATATACATTGCTTAAAGAAATCAAAGGAACGGAACAAGAAAGTAATAATTTTGAAATGACAATATTGATTATGGGTTACGTTTAATACCAAAACTATACCGGGTAGGTACTATAAGGCCTCTTTTCGGCCCAAACAATCCAAACGTTTCAACAATGCACTTGATCTGATAATACCATGGCAAAAACATTTTGAAAGTCATAACATTGCAATTTATCTTTAAATTGTATTTGATACGACGTAACAGACATTCCATTACGTAACATCTGTTTATAAAATAACCATACTGTGCAACAATTTGTACATGCGACAAGTAATTTCATATTTTAACAGAATGGGAGATTTTCGTGTTTGAGTAAATGGGAATATTTTCGTCCCAAATGGCGAACTTCGCCATATTTCCAAAAGCATTTTACATATCTGAACATGGAGAAAACTCTGACGTGTTTCGATAAGCTGAATCATACAACTAATGTGTCCAGCGATGCAGTGTAGCTTCGTATGACTTTAAATGACTAAAATGTGGAAAATTCATCAGTAATTTACCAAATACAAACAATTTCTCTTTTCCCTCTCTAGAACAATTCACGTGTTTGCTAATACATAAATATGGATTTAACTATATCTCCTGTACGTAAATGAACTACAAGTGCATTTGATCAATACTTAGCTTGCTAGGCAAAGCGTGTAGATTCCAGTAGAAATTTATGTATATGCTTAGGTAAGTAAAACATAGAGAAATATGGGTATAGCTGTGTCCATATCCATATAATTTGAATGTAATTTCCCATTTTATTTAGATCTTAATTGTATTTAAAATATTGTCTCTTTCCACTTGTGCCCATGAAATCAAAATAACAGAATCAGAAAAAGATGATGTTATATTTATTTTAAAGCAGATGAACATTTGTGTACAATTCTGACATGGTTGATAAATATAAGGAAATAAAAAAACAGACACAGGGATGATCGTTCTCCGTTATGTTTGCCTACCTAGAAACATAGGGATTAAGTGAACTGCGTCTAGTTCGACAGGAACATTGGTCTTCCCTCCACCCACGCTAATTGGAAACAGAAATAAATTACCAGTTCTAACCTAAATAATTTGTGTGACACCTTGTGTGTGTATATATTTATGAATCGAAAAGTATAAATTCAAGTTAATATAATAATGTATTATAGTGTTCTTGTTGGTGTTTTTATTTATAACTAGAACCTTTGGCTTAAGATTTAGGACTAACACAATGAATCATCATCACTGATGATAATGAAAATGCTCTGCAAAATGTACCCAGTTGAAAACAAAATGTTAAAGATATGTTCATGAAACTTTATTATTATTATTATTATTATTATTATTATTATTGGTGTAGTTGTTGTGTGATATGCTTTAATCCAATAATATATAGGACTTTGCGTTGCAAACCGGTGAGTTGAATTTCGTACACAGAATGATAAACGTGTCATCGGTGTATGATATCAGTTTAGCCAGCATGCATTGACACGAATATTACTGTGATGAAAGATATTGTGAAGTAAATGGAGAAGTAAATGGAGAGAGAGAGAGAGAGAGAGAGAGAGAGAGAGAGAGAGAGAGAGAGAGAGAGAGAGAGAGAAGCACACACAAAGAAGTTGTTTTTGTTTCTGTTTGAGACATATATACACTTTTAAAAAAACTTATTTCAGTTCTGTGAATATGTTTGTGCGTATGAGGGGCGTGCGAGTGTATGTCTATGATAACTGTCAGAATTAGAGTTTTTGTTTTCTAAATTCAAATAAAGTTTTGCTGACAAAGAGACTTTTGATGAGATAATATTTGAAGATTAAGATCACAAAAGCAATGTTCGTAAGGGTAAATTCTTGTCCAGACTCGAAAGAAAAAATATTAAAACAGGCAGAACAAGCTGCTCGTGTTCAACTTTGTGAAGCTCATTGATGTGAGACATTCTTTTCATGTCATTTTATATAATATTCTAGCTCAGAACAGATACAATTATAGCGTGAAGTTCGTGCCACCTGTTTGAAACCACACCTTTAACACGACTAATGGTCATGTCCCAAGCATAAACCATGTTTATAACAAATATCAGAGTGTATACCTAACAATCTGAAGAAATCCTTTACAAAAACAGCTCGATGGCTGTATGAACGTACATTGAATGTATTCAGATGCTATACTTTTTTATTTTTATAAATGTCCCAAAATACCGATATCTGTATCAGTGGATATGTTTATGTCTTGAGTGAGAACCACACTATTCGAGCGCATTATAATCATGTTATTATATTATTATTATTATTATTATTATTATTATTATTATTATTGAAATTTTGAAAGATTGCATTGGTCTGTAAGAAATTATTGTCTCAATATTTTACTGCTGCTAGAAGGTTGTTGCGGATAGGTTTTTCTTTGATAGTCGTTGTCACAGAATAAGGAAAGAAGTAACTTGGTTTCTCCTTTGAACGATTTGATCATTTTCGTCGTACATGCATACAAAGTTACCTAGTGTGGATAATTGTTTTTCTAGGTAAGCGACTGAACTAGTACAAATATTTATGAATCATACGACTGTGCAAATGTATCTCGTCGTAGATAGCTTGCGGCTAGACACTAAAAGCACGTTTTGCGCGGGTATTTTACCCTTACTAATATTCACTCTACTGTAGATTTAAGGCAGGTTACTTTTCTAACTGAAACACTGGTCATTTTGGATCTTGTCAAGTAGTGAATGTTCTCCATTTTTGTTCTACAGCCATAGGGGTAAGTGTTACATTTGTAATTTATTTAATATGTGATGCATATTCAGTTTTGAATGTTTGTATCGTGAAATGATGCCTTTACTACTACGCGGATTTGAAACGTTGTTAACTTTTGAATTTTTACTAGTTGCTATTAGGGGTTTAGTTTAGTAGCATGTATCTATAGATTTTAATTCTGTACCTGTTATTATGACCAGTTTGGTTTTATTGTAGCTGTATGTACGTATGTGTGAGCTGGTATATCATGTTGTCTGTCTGGTCGTGTGCGTGTCTATATGGGCATGGAAGATGATGAAACCATCAAGGCCATACGAAGACAAAAGCGCGAATTTGTAAACTTGTGCGCACGGAGGATCAATGAAGGCTTTGTATGGCCAATACAAGCGTGGGCCAACCCAAGGATTCGGGAGAACTGTTTGTTGTTTGTCAGTGGACATATTTGCAAGTTTTCACAAATATTTATGAATCATACAGCTGTACAAATGACCGAGTTGTATGTTTGTTTCAAATGATTGTTGTTTCAACTGAATACAGTTGAGTCATTTTGATCACTTTCATTACGTGAGATTATATGAATCTCACTTTCGTTCTATGAGATTATTTGAATCTTTTCATTCCATGATATTATTTGACTCTTATTTTCATTGTGTGAGATACATTTTAATCTATGAATTATTTTATTGTTTTCCTATCTGTGAATGTTTGGATAAAGTAATTGAATGAAACGTATGCATTTGTATAATATATACATTTTTATTAATTCATTTTATAAATATTCATCTTTCATCACATGGTGTTGTGTTCTCATTTTATCCAGTCATCTTCAGAACCAACATATTTTAGATGCCATTGAAGAAGAGGCATATGTGTGTCAGTCCAGCAACTTCCGTCATACCTCGCATACCGTCTCTCTCTCTTTGTTTCTCTCTCTCTCTCTCTCAAACATACACGTGCACACATACCTACTGATAAACACATCAACGCGACAAACATGTTTTGAGCTAGAAATAATATACTGTGTGTAGTAATTTAAGACCATTCACGGAAACTGTACTATGTGCCCGTGAGTTGAACTTGACGAGACTAACACTATGTATGGATTCAGATTTATGACGCAATAAGATATTTTCATATTGTCGAAGTCATTCCTTGGGAATCCAAGCGCACTTGGCCACGCCTTCCTCTGGCACCTGTCAGAATAAAGTAGTTAAACATCTTGTTCAACTCGTACGTACTTTACTTGCCCTTAGAGATTGTTATAATTGCTGAATATTACATGCAGCTAGGCCCGGTTAGATTTCTTCCTTTAAAGATCCGATTTATAATTCGTTGCTCTAGCAGGGTAATCAGGAACGTCAAAGCTATCTATGTGAGCTAGGAGTTTGGGTAGTGAGTTCTTGTAATTAGTATGAGCTACGAATACCCCAAGTAGTCACATTTCACATTGGATTATTATTTATTTAGGTTATTCCAGCTTGCATTTTTTATTATTATGGGTGTTTTTATTATTATTATCATTATTATTATTATTATCATAAAAACGTCTGCTGAAGTGTTTCTGACTTACTATTAAGAATTGATTGACATATATTTGCAGACATTGAAAATACAACCTACACATGGTGTATGCGCTTTTCAAGCTTCGGTAATGGAAAGAATATTCAATTGTATATGATGTTTCTGGATGTTGGCAATGCTATACCTGTTAACAGATTGATTGTTCCTTTGACTTATCAGATAAATAATTAAACTGGCTGCAAGCTAGTGTTTAAATTTTTTTGTAATGTCCGTCTTCTTTGTACTATAACTGAATGCCATCTCGGTATCTTATCTTTTTCGCTCATAACTCTAGCCAAACTACCAATAGTTTCTTATCGCATATCAGATTTGATATACCACAAACCTGAGTTGCTGATGCCTTTCCTGTTAATTTAATTTTAAATGGTGGAACGTGTCATCAGACCCATTTCCTGTAAATGGAAACTGGATAGAGGGGTCACCTTAAACGTAAGTTATGTAAATGTGTTGAACAACGAAATAAAAATAAAAATTACTTTATGTTGTTTCATGTATAGGACCAACTTCATGCCAACACATAAATAAACAGAGAGAGAGAGAGAGAGAGAGAGAGGGAGAGGGAGAGAGAGAGGTAATTGCTGAGAAACAAACTTTGAATGAGATTATATTATTTATTGTAGCTCAGAAACGATCTATTTCAAGTGGATACATTTGTGTCCCGACAAAGTATTGAATTATTAACACGCCTTTTAGTCGTGTCCCTTTTTTATAACAGTAAGTGGATATATTTATATATATTTGTACTCACTATCATCAGACTGAATCAATAATGTATGAACATTTACTAACTCAGCTGGTGATTTTTATGTGATCATTAAGGATAATTTTCATTCACTTAAACCAACCCATATCAACACGTGCTTGCTAATTTTAGCATGTAATTTGTTAAAAAATTTTATATTTTTATATAATTGATATTCATATCTCAAAGAAATAATTTAAATTGAGCATATAGTTTTTTTTTTTTAAAAAAATCAAACTGGAAGATGTAAAGCGGTGGTCTGAAATTTTCTATAAATAAAATTGTGTAATGACACATGTTAGTTGAAGAATGTTTAAAACTGGTTGAATGGAAGCTGAATACCGTTTAAAGATTATTACCAAGGTTAAGTGGCTTTACGCTTACATTTTAACAACTAATACTGCAGATTTTATACCACAATTTGACCTGTATTACCTCTAAAGAATATTATGCTTCCTGTTTCTACGTTTCATTGTTTACTATCTTTGATTATTCCTGTACCAAAAATGTTTTGTACTCTATTTCTTCATTACTAGTATTTGTCTCACAAGCACATTTTGTGACCCAGTTTCTTAGGTGCAATTCTAGTTTTAATATATCTCATATCGATATTAGTATCGCAGTTACTTAAATTTCAATCCAATATAATATAACATTTTTTTACTCAGGGGTGCAATTTGACTGTCAAAAAGCACTAATTCATTAACCAGGTTATTTAAGGATAGGGGCCTCACTAAAAAGGAGCACGAGACAAAATGTTCCCTCGAGTTACTTTCTTTACAGTGCGATGGATAACATTACCTCCTGGAAAGTCTTAAAATGCTGTATATCTGCTAACCTACAAAGCATAGGAATGGCTGTACAGTTTGAATTTTACATAATCGATCTTTATTTTGAAATGATAGTTTTCTTTGCACAACCAAGCAATCACTTCAAACCCTTCATATATTTTACTTTATGTAATCATTTTTGGTTTCTTTAGTGGCCATCTTCACATGAATATGAGCCTACGTGGCTTGATATCGTAACCGGGCCGTAAAAGAAAACGGAAAAGAACATATGAAAATTATATCATACGTGTATATTTTCGAACATTTGTGACCTTACCTTGTGGCAGACTGTATCCACAAGACGACAAATGTCAAGACAAGTACTGTTACATTGAAATCCAGCTGGAGTTTCCACATAGTGAGATGCATGTGTGTGATGCGTTGGGTATTCAGTATATGTATACATGTATATTACAGTACTAAAATCAATTAGCTCGTTTCCTCGTATATCTCGATAACAAACATTCTATAGAATTAGCCATAGGTATATAGTGGCCATTTTCTATATATATATATATATATATATATAGAGAGAGAGAGAGAGAGAGAGAGAGAGAGAGAGAGAGAGAGAGAGAGAGAGAGAGAGAGAGAGAGAGAGAGAAAGAGAGAGAGAGACAGAGAGAGAGAGAGAGAGAGCGAAACATAAAAAAATGACACTTGTGGAACTCTTGCAAGGTATTACAATACTTTTTATTTAGATTACTAAACCATCACGATTAATCGACTATACACAACTTCAAATGCGCTAATTTCATTTAGTTGTTAGTACTTTCGAGTTTACAGACATACATAAATGGAACATTTCATAATGACAGACAAATAATTCCGACCACGTTTATTTTTTATTATCCTAAATGTTCTTTGTTTCAAGAGCTTGCTGAGATTGAAGGTAATATCTGGAGACTTTGCTTTTAAATAACACAGTCCACTTGGAATTTCTATAACATGTTTTATTTCGAGTTTCCCAATCGTACAAGAGGTACACGTAAGTATCCTATACAAACTAAAGCCAAATACATGTACTTGCCTAAGTTTAAAATAAACGAAGCTCAGTATACAAACTGGATTACATGAAACTCCACCATCATTATCAAAGTATTTGGACCGCTCCGGTGGCCTATTGGTTAGAGAATCCTCCTCGGATGCGGGAGGTCGTGAGTTCGATCCCCGGTCGAGTCATACCAAAGACTTATAAACCTGTTTCTAACAGCTGCCTCGCTTGGCGCTAAGCAATAAGAGGTTAGTGTTAGGACTGGTTGGCCTGGTGTCAGGATTATGTGACTGGGTGGGACACCATGTTACATGTCTGCGACATGCTGCCCCAGTGCTAAATATCACTGTAAACTGCCACACTGCAGACATCTTAGCGATATGACTGAAACATTGTTAAAGCTACGTTAAAATTTCAAATCAAACACACACACTCAAAGTACTTGTGGGACAGTTGAAATGTTATTTCAAAACTGAATGGAATTATATATCAAATTGTTGTATTTGCATTTGCATGTTATGTAGCTGTAAAGTACTTGTGGTCCGTTTAAGCACGTTCAACACACCTTGATGTAACCTCAAGCTGTTTCGATAGCTTAGGACAAGGATCACCAAACACATTGTTGTCAGCAGGTATTGAACACTTGTTGGATTGAATACAAATAGTAATTGCTTTGTCAGTGACATCGTTCATTTCACAGGCCGCACCACAATTGTCGACAATATGAACATAGTATAAGATGTACCAAGGAATTAGAAAGTACCAAAGATTGCAATATCCATGGTAATTCGCTGAACGAATATCCACAACCTTATCTTCGCTGCAGGAAATGTTCACAGCCGATCCCTCAAACACAGTTTTCGTCTCGTATTCTGTTTGTTCACGCAAAGCAGCGTTCAAAGACTTGTCCTTGCCATGTTGTCTTGACTTGATGGGAATATCAATATGTTTTGGGACCTGGTTATTGTATTCAGCAAGTAGCTCCGGAAATGGAAATAACAAGCATAATACAAAACGAATAGAGAATCTGACTTTAGATGTTCCCATCATATTGGCACGACACGTTGAAAAATATAATTGTTAATTCAAAAACAATACCCTTGTTTTGTATTGAATATGTTCTTCTTTCACAAGAGCCTTGAAGTGGATGGTGTCTGATACGGAATACAGGCCGTTTCAATCAGCAGTTTGAAATATTTATATAGGGATAAATGTGACGAATGACCAAGCTCCACCTATATACCACCAGCTGTCAGTCAAGCCTTGTTGTTTTAGGATTATATTAGACGTCTGTACACTCATACGTCCGGCTCAGTTTGATTAAGCATGTGATAGACGTCTGCGGTGGACACCTTGTATGTCTCATTCAGTTCATTATTTTCGTTTAGTATGTGCCAAACGGCCATTAGGAACGTATCAAAGACTAGTTTAAGCCTTGAGTCCTTATATATGATCAGGCATTACGTCCACATGTATGCGTAATCGATCTTCCCTAGTATCAGTCGAATGCAAATTAAAATTTCAAATTTCAAATACGCTCATATTTCATTACATGAATATGGCATTTGTGTTATACAAATTTTCCAGCCTGTATAAATATTTTATATGTGATGATTTACGGGCAGGTAAAGTCAGGTTTAACATTAGATTAGTCAAGAATGAGGCTAAAGTTGCGGCATTTCTTGATGTTTAATTAAGTATTTGTATTTCATGTCAAGCGGCTTCATTAGCGGTTTTGTCTTGCATTATTATGAGAAAAGATATAATAAAAACGAAAGCGAAAAACTTTTTCAATTTTAAATTTGCAGGCTAAAGTGTCGTTTAATTCATACTAACAAAATGCAGAATTTTTCATCCATGAAATAAATAACATCTTTTCTTAGAATTAAAGCAATACTCGATGAGACACAACGTATGCCGTCTCTGTGAAGGAGACCTGTGTTCTTCCCCAGTGGTCTTCAAAATTAATTTGATAAACAATGGTTACCTAGGTAACAGGCTTCAATAATTTACTAAAGGACTGGGCCGGAAGTCGGCGAATTATTATCAGAAAAATCAGGGCCAGTGGCTGGTAATGTTTCCGTGAGAATTACCTTTGTCCATGGTCTTACAAATATAAAAGAGAAGACAAAGAACAAGAAGAAAATATTGGACTATGGTCCTCAAATTTGTAAGAGAATAAAACATAAAATATCGTACTAAACAAATACGGTATTACTATATACATTTATCGGAGTTACTTAATAAAAAATACTAAAATCTTAATGATGGAAATTACACTTTCCCTTAACTTTTCTTCTGTCTGGAACTAACAAGATCTTTATTGATAGAAGTTGAGCAATAATAGCTAACTAAATGAATGATTCACCTCAGAAAACGGCTAATTAGCTTTATTGATTCTGCTTATAAGAAAGGTATCGATTCTGCCAATAAGAAAGGAAGAAAATGAAAACGGAATATAAAATCATTGTTATTTATAGTGCCATATTAAGGTTGTAAGAGACCATTGAGAAATTTCAAAAAGCCCAGCCCCCAATAAATAAACAAATATAAAAATTGTAACAATAAGAAAAACATTTCACTTTTCTGCAATGAACACATTAATCCTGCATTGGTTATGTATGTTGGTAGTAAATATGTAATAAACAAAAAGTAGATACAACTTAAAGATAAAGATCTGTTTCATGCACTTAATACTACATTGGATCAAAAAGGAAGTTTATATGGACATTGGACTTTTAATCAGATACATTATTTAAGTTTACGTGTTGGGAACATTACATCAAATGTAGATTTACTGGTAAACGAACTTGCAGTAATATACAGAGAGTAGAAAATTAATGTTAGATTTCTGTAATGGAGACTATTTTACACTTATATAAGACCATCCGTATAGGCCATACAAAACGCGTATATGAATATAAACACTGGTTTAATAAATGAAAAAATGTACAAAATATGAAAGCCATGAAGATTAAGTTAATGTTTATGTTAATGTCAACGAACAAGAGAACATCCTTCGATCTAGTAGAATAGCAGATAGAGGAAGATACAGTCTCGTAGACATGCTAATAATTTATAAAAGCAAACAAGACAATGCTAACTATCGTTATCGTTAAATAAAGGAATCTAATTTTCAATTACAATAACACAATGGATTATGTACTCAAATAATTAAAAGGATGTATATAATGCAAAAATATGATTATTTTGTTAAATTTACAAAGCAACCAGCGTCAGTGAAGTCCAATTTTTGCTCTTTATTGTTATTGTGAAAGCATCATTGAACCAATGAATATGGCTGACTATAAATCTATAAATATGGCTTGGATAGGTAACATAAATTTGCAATCCATTGCTGTAAGCGTTACTCTACATTGAGAGATTACCTCTTGTTCTATTTTGATATCACCAAACATACCAAATTAATTAAAAAACCTTGCTCAACAACTGCCCGCGCCATTTGGTCTGCTCGGGGATTTTATGCCTATACGACTGTATGGGGATCAACTCATACAAGTGCCTGAGGCGAAAAAGTAGAAGACTTCATTTTTAGAATCGATTTGTGTTTATATAACACCAAATCTCCGATGTATTTAAATCCAGGAACGGGTACATACAAATGTATCGATTTAACAATTTGTTCTCCTTCGCTGCTTTTGGACTATGATTGGAAGGTCACTTGCCGAACATTAAATGAACCATAAAACCTTGCTTCACTAAAGAATCTAAGTGAGCCATAGAAGCGCTGAGAAAATTTAATAATCGTCTTACGTTCAAAAATTTAAATAAGTACCATTTTCTCATGGCTAAAGCTCACCGAAACTTCAAAGAAAACAAAAGATCGTCATGAAAAAATGCGTTTCTACTTTAATCTCTTGTTACTCTATATACTTGAAGATAGTTCTCTAATTATTCAGAAGTCTTCAGAGTTTAAAAAAACTCAAAAAGAAAAACCACTGTTGAAAGTCACGTATAATAATCAGAAAGCTATAATCAACCGTTTTCATTATTGGAGCTAACGATAACTTTGGAAAGGGCTCAAGATACCTTCGCTGGGCCTATCGAAATGCATTATCAGTTTTAGGAACACCTACTAGAACAATTACTAACAGCTCTTCTGTAAATCTTCAATGACTTATGAATTACTTGTAATATACCAAAAGTTTGGAAAGAAGCAACAGTAATACCAATTCCCAAACCAGGTAAAGATAATACAGATCCTACCAATTGTCGCCTCATTGCCCTAACGAGCGGTGTATGTAAAACAATAGAAAGATTGCTAAATTCTTCGCTTATATAGTATTTGGAAACTAACAATTTAACATCTCCTTTTCAAAGTGGGTGTCGATATGGCCGTAGCAGAAAGGATCATCTGGTTAGACTGGAAACATTTATTCGCGACGCATTGATCAAGAAAGAACATTTAGTAGCGGTTTTCTTTGATTTAGAAATGGCCAATGACACGACATGGAAGTACTCGCTGCTGAATGACCTGTAGTATCTGGGTCTAAAAGGCCGTCTGCCCTCCTTTATGTCAAACTTTCTCTTAACAATGAATTCAAGGTACGTACGAGCAAGAGATGGGTGTGACAAAGGGCAGTATTTTAGATGTATCGCTTTTCAACATTAAGATTGATGGCATCACCAAGTGTTTGGCTCCTGGTGTAGATTGTTCCCTATACGTTGATGATTTCTTAATATCCTATCGATCAAAGTACATGCATACAATTGAAAGTCAACTACACCAAACTTTCAATAAGATTCAAAATCGGGCTATTGCCACGGTTTCAAATTCATTCTCAAAATCAAAAACAGAACGCATGCATTTCTGTCAGTTACGAAGACACCGCGAGGAGCCTAAACTCACGCTGGACGGAACACCTACACCAGTTGTTGAGTTTCTAGGTATTACCATCGACTAAAAAGCGACATTGATTCCACACATAAAGAATTTTAAAGCTAAATGCGTGAAATCTCTAGATGTACATAAAGTAGTAGCGTTCAATGAATGGGTGTTGATGGAAAAGTTATCGCTTACCAAATGGAACATCGATTTTGTTTCTCAGCCGAAATCAGAGCTATAGACCCTGCTGTGGAATATATCGAAAGGAAATGTATTTTGAGCTCCATTTTCTTCTCCGCTTCAATATCAGTAATTCAGTCACTACACAATATAACATTAGCAAATCCAGTACTCACCAATATTCTCACTAAAAATATTGAGATGTGTACCATTCACAATATAGTATACCGTTTGTTACCCAGCTAGTTTGGTATTAAAGGTAATGAAAATCAGACCGCGCTTCTAAAATGGCCCTATTCCCAGAACCATGATTTTAAAATACCATACACTGATTTTAAACCTAGTATCACAAAGTTTTCACGCCTCAAGTTGCATGCATTATGGAATGATGCAGTGAATAACAAACTTGATGCGATCAAACTAACCTTAGCAGAATGGGCTTCTTGCTAGAAAACCATCCGTAGGGACGAGATAGTCATTGGAAGAATTAGAATTGGTCATACTTATATTACCCACTCTTACATGCTAAATGGCACAGACCAGCCAGAGTGCATT
Organism: Sinohyriopsis cumingii; assembly: GCA_028554795.2. Classification (NCBI taxonomy): domain Eukaryota; kingdom Metazoa; phylum Mollusca; class Bivalvia; order Unionida; family Unionidae; genus Sinohyriopsis; species Sinohyriopsis cumingii. The sequence goes on along the minus strand of JAPYKE020000270.1, from coordinate 61,143 downwards.
TATTGTGTTATGTATATTTGATTTAATTATATTTGATTTAATATACATTCATTTTAATTAATTAATTGTCAGTTTAAATTTTTTCATTCTTCATTACATTCTATTGAAATGTAAATTTATTCACTGGAGATGATACTTTTTCCAGAAAATAGTTTGACCTTTGACTGTTCGTTTTATAAACACCAGGTGCTTGATATAGATCCTTACCATGATTCAAAATTAGTAGCAACAACGTAAATAAGTTATATTACTATTTTAAAATGATTGGTTGTTGTCGAGGTCATGATAGAACTAGCTGTTTAAGATGTAAACAATTTCTTTTTTCTTAGAGTAAAATGTTTCGTTTTCGTCAGGACCACACTGTGTGTACGCGATCTTTAACAAGGACATAACTTCTACGAGATTCTGGAACATGATGATGTGACCCCTTTCTAAGTTTTAGAATACGATATAACCTTTGTTTTGAGAGATATTCTCAGTTAGCTGGGCTCTTACACTGGAAGTTGTATGTTGTGGTGCTTGGAGTTATTTCAGATTGCTTGGATTCGAAAGGATTAATTATTTTTTCCTGGAAAATACATGTGCTCATGTTAAATTGTTGAACAAGGACAGTTTTTATATAAAAAATATTTAGATTTCTAAAACCGGAGTGATAATTATCGTTTCTACAAGGAACTGTAGGCTACAACACTACATAATACAGCATACGTCATCGTCTTCCATCTTGGATTCTTGGTCGGGACTCTAACTTGGAATCAGTAGAACATTTTGTTATAAGGACTTCAAAAATTGTATTCGTGGATTATTCTTATGTTATTTTTGGATTTGATTCTTAAAACCGTAAGTTCATATTTTTTCCATTCTTACAGAATTTTCCTGGGAAATAAATTATTAAAGTTTTTTTCAAAGCTTGTTGTTTTCACTGTTTATTCGAGCCTAAATACGCAACATAAGACTTGCAATGAATCATTCACTGTTAAGTACATTATTATAGATTGTTTCGATCTATCAAACCTACGCGTGATCAGCACTACAATGTGCACGATATAAAGGAACTTTTGATACAATAAACGTCTATTGCACTTTTAAATTCCCGATAGAAATACAATTATATAACTTTTATGCTATTACCTTGAGTATATATATATATATATATATATATATATATATATAATCTGTCGATCATACTCAATACCCTTTCTAGTCAAGTTCTATGAATATCATCGATAATATATTTAACAACTAAACGGATTAAGAATTAATGCACAAAATGTAACAGATTGTATAATACATTCAGATTAATTTCTTTTGGCGAAGCTGGCGACTAAAGAAAGATAGATTTATTTTATTGCTACGAAAACGAGATCTTTGATCATGAATAATTATAAGCAGCCGTAGATCAATTTTTGAATCTCTATTACTAGCTTACAATTCTAGAGTGAAAGAAGTAAGGTACGTATACTTTCTTAAAGAACATGATAGATTTGCAATGACTGAATCTGAAATCCGAGGAGGAATATTTATTGTGATAAACTCAAGGTATGTACTATTTGTATTTATGTATCCGTGTATAGCTTTGTCAGACTGTAGTGATTATTTCGTTGATGGGAGCCGGTGTTGAGAAGATATTTGGGAACCAAATAATCAGCAGAGTTCAAGGAGTAGACGTTATAATGTACTTTAATCATGATAGGAGATTGAGTTAGGTTCATATGATGAACCATCTCAAATATTTTTATCTTTGGGAATTCTCTTATCTTGTTTAGTATATTTAATCGATAAGGTAAACTAAGAATACTTGAGTGAAGCACCGATCTGGCCTCAGGCTTAGTTCCCCCCGATGTTCACCAAACCCATATAGATATTCATGAAAAAATAGTACCAAGTTAAATTGTGCGATTCACATCTGACTTGTTTTGAGACATTTCAATCTATATAGATAATAAAAGCGTAGACTTCAGAATTTATAAACCGGTATAGCTTGCTAAGATTGTTTTCTCTGTAATGGAGACCGATGTTAAACTATTACCTAATTGTGTTTCGAATATTTAATTTTTATTTGTGTTTGTTAGTTTTCCTCCATCGTGGATTGATATGTTTAATTGTAGTTTGGATTTAACCTTGTCCAAAGTCAACTGCACTGTGTCCCTGACTAAAGACAACTTTGTTTTTATTCTGGTCAAAATGTAATACATAGATAATATTTTTTTTGTGTGATTGTGGGTTAAATATTAGGATAATTAACTTGGTTTGAGTCAATCACATTATGTTTACAACGTTGTTTATTATATTTTTATTGGCACAATTATTTTAGAATGGATACATTTCATTAAGACATAGCATTGCCAAAAATACTAATTGTGACCTGGGCCAAGTAGAGTTCTTTGTAAGCTTGTTTATTCAGAAATTATTCATTCGTGCTGTTAGACCTTAAAGCCGAATCATTTGCTTTTGCTGTGCTCAGTATCTGATTTGGGTACATTATGTTTTCAAATTATTTTTAACTGGAAATACAAAAGGCTCTTAAATAATAGTCTTCGAAAGAAAATTTAAACGGGCATTATAGTGAATTCAAAACAAAGACATCTTGGATTTTATTTTGTGGTTCATCAAAAAACCTTTGAGATTGCCACGTCATATGCTACTACAAGCCATCCACACACCCATTGTTGAATCTTATTTCAAGCACAAATAAAATTGAATTAGAACTTTATTCCTTAAGAGTGATGATGGAACTTTCTGGACTAAATGTGACTAAATTCGTTATCCTATAATTTTATTTGTGTCTTCAGTTTGTATTTAAGGGAATTAGATTATTTGTTTTTATTTTGCTCCATTTTATTAGTTAGTTTAAAACTATAGGGTCGTAGTAATTGTGTTTCAATACAGGATACTGTCTATCTACGGTTTTTTGAATGGTTGGTTATGGGTAATACACATTTGAGGTAGGAAATTGCACGCATTTGTAAAGTTAACGACTCGTGTCTGTTTGGTCATAAGTGATTAGAGGAACATTATTTGTGGCATTTGCAATGTTAAAACCCATTCACTTGACAGGTACTGTTGCCTTGAATTAGTGGCGAAAGGAAAAGAATGGACTCAGTCGAGGCTCAGGAAAAATGTTCTTTGATTCAAGTGGCAAGTCATTGTGTGTATTCCTTCTGCTTTATCATTAAATAACTTGTCCATATTTTCGATTTTATTTTTGTTTTATCCAACCTTTATAAATATTGTCAACGTTAGTTTCTATTTTGTTTCTGTCTGCTAATACTTTGTTCTTAAGATCTTTTATTTTGCCAAAGGAAATACTTAGTTTTGGGCAGTTATGTAAACTTAAAGGCGTTTTAACAGGTTCACTGTTAGTTTAGGCTTGCTATCGAGCTGTTTTGCTTTAACAGGTTCACTGTTAGTTCAGGCTTGCTATCGAGCTGTTTCTGTAAAGGATTAATCTTATTGAGTAAACGGTTGGCAAAATGAAGGTATACCCTAATGTCTGTTTATAAACTTGGTTCCTCATGACGATATAACTATAATGTGTGTGAATAATGTGGTTCTTTGTCCGGACACAAATTTATACTTTGAAATATATTGACTCTCAGCTTTAATAAACAATATAATTTCTTAATATTTTCTTTCTCAGCAATAAACTATTTTAACAACAGCAGCATTGTATCTCGCTTAATGTTGATTACTGTGCATGGACGAAGTTGGTGCTATAGCTGATACACCAAACTGTACATTCAAATTGTTAAGTATTTTGAATTGCTTTACATAAAGAACATTTGAAGTGACTCCTGTATCCATTTTCCATTTATATAAAAATAGCCCAGAGGAGAGGTTTCACTTTTGTGTCATAATCAAATGGTAATAAGTCAGTCACCACCTTGCATAAAAGTAAATTATACATCTTTCGGTGAAACATTTTTTCGATCTATTAACGTGTACAGCAGGGTGAACGTCTAGAAAAAGAAAATATAGAATATTTTAACATTGTAGAAGCTTTTAAAGCGGATAAAATATTTAGGCTGCACATTCAATGCCCGATTTATATCGCAATGAATTCGAAAGAACAGGTCACAACATGCTTGCGCTTGACTTGTTTGGAGAGGAATATTTAACATTTACGGAATACTTCCATTTCTTTTCAATATTCATGGTATGTTAGAAACTAAATGCACGGTGTCAAATAGTTTAAAATTTCAATGTTATCTTGCATTACTTGCGGTCATGTCTTTATACTAATTCGATCCAATCATACAATAGAATGGACGAGAATTCTAAGCACGAATGGTAAAAGTAAAATATGGAAAACTGTTCAATCGTTTCAGACTGGGAAATATTAAATGACTGGCTGGGTAATATCAGCCATTCAAAAATGAAACAGTCGTGGATCCGTGGGTTTCTCACTGCCAAAGGCTACATCCCTTTACAAGAAAATATCTATCAATGACCTATAAGTTTCAATAACGCCCGGATCACCGAAGCCTATTAGAAAAATACACGTTCATGCCTGTCGAACTTTCATCGATATCTTTGGAACGATACCATTACCGATACGGATAGTCATCATCATCTTCTGCATTATCCGAATAATAATAATAATAATAATAATAATAATAATAATAATAATAATAATGATGATGATAATTATGATGATGATGATGATCATGGTGATTTTGCATGTTACGAAATATTTCGCAGTAGGAAACTTAATAGCAGTACAAGAAATATAAAAGCTGGAGATACTTCAACAAATAATTTGATGATCGGATGTGGGAAGATGGGTGCTGCATGTGACAGAAGGAGATGTTCGTAGCTCATAATATTTGCAGTAACAATTTGCTACCCAAATATCCAACACACATATGTAGATTTAACGTAACAGGCCTAGGTACATGCAATATTTTGCAGTTATAACAAACAATAATAGCTCGAAAAAAGTGACTCTGAGTTGAGGAAGTTGAATATCGACAATATTCTGACAGTCACCAGAGAAAAGCAGTGCTAAACACGAAACCATACAAGGCGTCATAAATCTAAATCCATACACTGTGTAAATCTGGCGACGTTCTACTAGAGCTCACATAGTGCATACTCGTGGAAGCTCTTAACATTTCCACTCAGAATAATATGTTCTTACCTCAGATATGTTTGTGGTCTTCATCTTTGTGTCTGTATGTTTGTGTGCCCTCGTATGTTTGAGTGAGAACAGCGAGATAGAGAGAGAGAGAGAGAGAGAGAGAGAGAGAGAGAGAGAGAGAGAGGGAGGGAGGGAGGATGTGAGTGGGGTTCTGGTCTAATTAACGTATGCATCTTCTATGACAACAAAATAATTTTGCTTCTGAAGATTCCTTGTGTAACTTTTACATCTCTAAGAATTTAGACGGATTGTCTCCTAATTTAAAATTGGATTTCATTTATACTTAACAATTAGAGCATTGTGTATGTCAGAAGAATACTGCTGGGATATATGTGCTATTTTATTACTCGTGATCCCGTTAGAGTACAATGACAACGATCCGAATGTAAACGGCAGTCTCAATTCCACATTATTTACAGGCCTTATAGTCATGTTACCACAATGAAGCACGCGTATTGATATACATTAGAGTATATAACTGCATTTAGTCAACCATTTGTACCAATTTAATAGGAATTAAACACTGCCTAAATCTTTATGTCTCTTTGCAGAAGACCTTGTGAAAAGATAATTTTAAATTGCATAGCAGAATACATAATCAAACATAACCATATATAACATGTATTAGATAATATAAAATTGATTACTCCCTGATCTCATTTATTTTAATTGGCCTGATTCATGCATCTCCATTGATTCATCGAGTATGATATTATGTTTATTTAGCCGATAAATATATATTTGGCTGATGCAGATGTGTGGAACAGTGCCATATAGCATCATCAAAGTCATTATCAACTGGATCTGTATTATTGTCCAAATACCGTCAAGAATGTGGGATTTATGAAATTTCATTACTGTCGAAATTCTCTTACTACATACCGCAAATACAATATGAATGCTCTGAATCTCTGTGTAATATCTGTTTCTGTCGCGGTCAGAAACACCTGTAAAATATAAGCCATACATTAGTCTTCCACCAGTATATGCATAGCACAGAGATAATAGATTGGGTGGTGTGGTACATGTAAATACCATCCATTTTACAGAGGAACTGATCGGCCTCATTCTATATTTATAGACATTTAATCATTGTTGTATTAGGTATATTCGAGTAACAGGTACATGATCGAAGATTGCATCTTTAGGGTTAGTGGGAGAGGGTTGGAAAGTTTACAGCAAATTCGGTCTAAATGTAATTTATTATAACAACTACGCTCTGATTTGCTAAAAATCGTATGGCTATTTCCATTGAAGTTTTAACATTTTCTTGCAATTAATTTCGTCCTCTGAACAGATAGAAAGGACTTTGTTATGCTTTGCCTTAAATCATAACTAATAGTAGTTAGGGTATGTAACGGAATCATTAGTGCATTCAGATAAGCATATGGTCACAGACACAACTACAGAAGGACATATTCCTACTTCAAACAACGAATATCTTTAACGTACAACGCAATTACATTCATTCTAAAAACAGTAAAACAATTCGCCTCTAGGAGGCTTCGATAACCATATTTTGCATGAGTCAAACAAAGCAAGTAGAGTATGCTTTCAGAGAGCGCGAATGGCCATTCAAAAGTGAAAGATGTCGTAGCTGCCATTTTCATCACTGTTAGCAATGATAATCTACTAAATCGTTCCGTCTATACCCAATTTGGTTACAATTTTCTAGTTTTATTACTACTGATAGAAATCACACTTCGTACACTCTTGCTACACTCACTGAATATAAATAAATTTCTATTGTAAAAGTGGCTTGAATGATATAGTCTATTTGTTATTGGTAAATTCGTTATTTGAGAGAACTCATCGAATCGTACATCTCCTAGATACCTTCATTGAGATCTGTCGTTAGTTCGCTTCTCATTAACTTTATTATTCAAACGTTTCTAACATTATCTTGTTAATTTAGAGGTTCGTGACCAGGCGTTGTACATATTTCCCAAACTATTGCAAAACTTAAACTCGAGCTGGCCCTATTACCTTTCATGATTATTTCTTTTCAGGTTACTGTTGTTTTTGTTTGCTTCTGAGTAATATTTTCTCCAAACTTCCTGAACGGAATGTCTGATGTACACATCAAAATCTCTGATGCTAATTAATAGCTGAAGTGACAGCAATAACATCTGCATCACAATCGCTCTCCTCATATTTTACACAGTCTTCCTTCTTTTCCACTGGATTACCTTGTCGTAATGTTACAAATCTATATATCTATCTATCAATCATCTATCTATCTATCTATTTATCGATCTATCTATCTATCTATCTATCTATCTATCTCTCTCTATTTATCTATCTATCTATATCTATCTATCTAACGCAATATTTTCTTACGTCATCACTTTATAATCTTGCATGGCCTTAAGTCACATATGGTAAGACTAAAATGTGAAATTCTTTTTCTAATAGTTACAAATAGGTTGGTTGTATTTCGTACTCGTAAACGTGTCATCAGTGTTTGATATCAGATTAGCCAACATGCGTTAACGCTAATATTTTGTGTGGTGAAAGAGATGGTGGAGTCAATGAAGAGAGAGGGGGGGGGGAGGAGGAGCACACACAAAGTTGCTTTTGTTTCTATTTGAGACATACAGTTTAAAACAAACTTAATTTCAGTTCTGTAAATATGTTTGAGTGTGAGGAGCGTGCGAGTGCATGTCTATAAAAACAGTGGAACTAGAGGAATATTCTAAATTCAAATAAAGTTTAGCTGACAAAGAGCCTTTTAACGAGATATTTTTTGAATATCAAGATCACAAAAGCAATGTTCGTAAGTGGAAATTATTGTCCAGACTCGAAAGAAAAATATTAAAACTGACAGAACAAGCTGCTCGTGCTCAACTTTATGAAGCTTATTGATGTGAGACATTTTTTTAATATCATTTGATTTAATATCTAACACACAACCGATAAAGTTCTAGCGTTAACCTTGTGACACCTGTTCGAAACCACACCTTGCACACGCCTACTGGTCATATCCCAAGCATGAACCAAGTTTATAACAAACATTAGAGTGTATACCTTCAAATCTGAAGAAATCCCTTACAAAAACAATACGATAGTTGTATGAACCTATATTGAATCTAATGAAACGCACTATTTTTTCTTGTCAATGTTCAAAACTAATTATGTCGCTGTCCAGAATAAGTAAATCCTTGCTCAGAACCAGAGTTGAATTTAGACTTAAACGTCTATAGACATATTATATCCACATAATAATTTATTCCATCCATGAGAAACAAATTTAGAGATAGTCCTTGTGGGCGTCATTACCTTTTCAACCAGATCAATTTAAACGTTGTATTTGTATCGCCCCCACCCACTCTATAGAACCAACTTCGTCCTTGTACAGAATCTAATATTAACACAGAGGAAACACGCTGCTGCTATTAAGCACCATGCAGATTAATGCTGAGAACGAAATTTTTAATAAGAATTTTATATATCTTCCACCTCGGAACCGTTATTTATATCAGTGGATATGTCGGTGTCTTGAGTCAGAACCACATTATTCTAGCACATTATAGTCATTTTCCAGCCGTGAACCAATCTGATCAACAGATATATGAGTATACATCTGAATATAGCCAACATTTCTCCAGTCATATCTAATCCTGTACAAAAACAGCGCGATAGAATATCTGAATGAACAGTTAACCTTCGAAAACGCACCAAATCAATTCTCTTTCTCCAGAAAATATATGGCTTTGTCAAGAACCAAAGTTGAAAATAGTCTTAAACGGCAATGGACCTTTCGTACAGACAGAATCATCTATAAACTTCATCAGATGCAGGATTTGAGAAAGACTGTTGTGAATCTTTCCATTGATAAAAGAATTAAATAACATTCCACGACGGTCTAGAGTTCAGAGAAAAATACCTTTAAGGAAAAAGACAATTCAGTTAATTATTAGAGCGAAAGATTAAAGAAAACAACAGTCAATATGGATATAGAGTGCTGAAATAAATATCTTAAACATGTCAGTGCCAAATTACAGTAACATAAAATACGATTGTCCATTAACTAAACGTATTTACCGATGTGTTTTATGGTTCTGTGATTTAACGGATTTGTCAACATATCGTAGGCTATACATCATAGCCATTTTAATTTGATGGAGGAAGAACCTGAGAAGAACCATCGACCTAAGGGAAGCAACAATCTTTTTGACATACCAACTATTGCCAACACGGGAATGGAAGCAAAGCAGAAAGAACTGAGACAACATTAATCTATAAAGGCGAGTGCCTTAGACCACTTGGTCACCCATTAGCAAAAGTACAAGCCTGACTAATTTAAACACTTTGAAAGAAGAAAACAGATCTGTGTCATTATCCCTCTCTTTATGGCGAATTTTGTAGTTATATTACCGCTTCAAAAGAACGTCGTCACACCAAAGGAACTTTAAATAAATTATAAAGGACGAATATTCTTGGGTCAATCTTTAATCTAATGCTATCATGAACATATCAGAAAAAATTATATACGACCAACATTTCTGTTGACTTTCCTCTATACCTTCTCCCCAAATAATATCGTTTAATATTATTATTTCTGATATGATTTCCAATGTTCATGCACAATACTTGTATAACAAACCTTGGTCAAGAAATAACTTACTAATTAGTCTGAACTCATCTAGAAAAATTACACATTTAATAATTACCAAACTACGATATTTTACTCTCTTTACTTTCATTTTCGTTCGAGTGTACGGAATAATGACCCTCAAGCAAGGTAATTGGTTGATATATTCGTTCATGAAGCAAACAATGACTCTAAATTAATGTAAATTATCAATATTAAATTACACGTTTGCTTTCGAATATTTCGAATGTATGAAATTATTTCATACATAGTACACAAACAAAGTTTCATGTATAACCAACTTTCTTAATCGTTTGATCAGGATTAACCAGATCCTAACTCTTTACATTCCAGTGTTGAACTGGCGCATCTATGGTAGAGTTAGTCATTGTTTCTCTTTTTGTCATCGTCATCTGCGACCTTCAGTTTGCTATTTATTGAACAGGGATTCGCCAGTATGTGCGTAATGACTACGTCAACATCAAAATGTATTTCAAGTAATTGTAGTCAATCTGGATCTCCCTAAAAACAATGAGGTACAGAATTCGATAGTGATGTATAGTAATTAATAGTAATGTACAGTAATGGGGCCGAATATACATTGCTTAAAGAAATCAAAGGAATGGAACAAGAAATTAATCATTTTGAAATGACAGTATAGATTATGGGTTACGTTTAATACCAAAACTATACAGGCTAGGTAATAGAAATTCTCTTTGCGGCCATAACAATTAAAACGTTTCGACAATGCACTTGATCTATTAATACTATGGCAAAAACATTTTGAACGGCATAAAATGGCAATTCATCTTTAAATTGTATTTGATACGACGTAACAGACAGTTCATTACGTCACATCTGTTTATAAAATGACAATCTTGTGCAACAATTTGTACATGCGACAAGTAATTTCATATTTTAACAGAATGGGGGATTTTCGTGTTTGAGTAAATGGGAATATTTTCGTCCCAAATGGCGAATTTCGCCATATTTCCAAAAGCATCTGGCTTATCTGAACATGGAGAAAACTCTGACGTGTTTCGATAAGCTGAATCATACAAGTGCATCGGACCAATACTTAGTTTGCTAGGCAGGGCGTGTAGATTCCAGGTAGAAATTTATGTATATGCTCAGGTAAGTAAAACATATAGAAAACTGGGTATAGCTGTGCCCATATGCATATAATTTGTATGTAATTTTCCATTTGAAATAGATGTCCCTTTTATTTAAAATATAGGCTATTCCCACTTGTGCCCATGAAATCAAAATGACAGAATCACAAAAAGATGTTGCTATATTTATTTTATAGCACATGAATGTTTGTGTACAATTCTGACATGGTTGATGAATATAAGGAAATAAGCAACAGACACAGCGATAATCATTCTCTGTTACTTTTGCCCTACCTTCTACCTAGGTATTAAGTAAACCGCGTCTAGTTCGACAGAAACGTTGGTCTTCCCTCTACCCACGATAATTGGAAACAAAAATAAATTAACCAATTCTAACCTAAATAATGTGTGTGCCATCTTGTATCTCTCTCTCTCTCTCTCTCTATCTCTCTCTCTCTCTCTCTCTCTCTCTGTCTCTCTCTCTCTCTCTCTCTCTCTCTCTCTCTCTCTCTCTCTCTCTCTCTCTATATATATATATATATATATATATATATGTCAAGAATCAAAAAGTATAAATTCAAGTTAATATAATAATGGATTATAGTGTGTTCTTGTTGATGTTTTTATTTACAATTAGAATCTTTGGATTAGGTTTAGGACTAACACACTGAATCAGCATCACTGATGATAATGAAAATGCTCTCAAAATGTACCCAGCTGATAAAAGAATGTTAAAGAGATGTTCATCAAACTTTTATTATTATTATTATTATTATTATTATTATTGGCATTGTTGTTGTATCATATGCTTTAATCCAGAAATATATAGCACTTTGCGCTGCAAATCGGTGAGTTTTATTTCGTACTCAGAATGATAAACGTGTCATCAGTGTATGATATCAGTTTAGCCAGCATCCGTTGACACGAATATTTCTGTGCTGAAAGAGATTGTGGAATAAATGGAGAGCGAGAGTGAGAGAGAGGGGGGGGGGGGATGAGCACACACAAAGAAGCTGTTTTGTTTTTATTCGAGACATAACATACAGTTGAAAAAACTTTATCTCAGTTCTGTGAATATGTTTGTGTGTGTGTGTGTGTGTGTGTGAGAGAATCTTGCGAGTGTATGTCTTTGAAAACAGTCAGAACTAGACTTTTATTCTAAATTCAAATAAAGTTTTGATGACAAAGATACTTTTACTGCGATATTATTTGAAGATCAACATCACAACAGCAATGTGCGAAAGGGGAAATATTTGTCCAGACTCGAAATAAAAATATTAAAACAGGCAGAACAAGCTTATTGATGTGGGACATTCCATTAATGTCATTTGATTTAATATTCTAGCTCAGAACCGATAAAGTTCTAGCGTTAACTTCGTGCCACCTGTTCGAAACCACACCTTTCGCACGCCTACTGGTCATGTCCCAAGCATGAAGCAAGTTTTTAACAAACATTAGAGTGTATACCTGCAAATCTGAAGAAATCCTTTACCAAAACACCCCGATAGCTGTATGAACTTACATTGAATATATTCAGACGCCATAATTGTTTTTACCAATGTCCAAAAATAATTATGTCTCTGCCCAGAATAAATAAATCCTTGCTCAGAGCCAGAGTTGAATATAGACTAAAACGTCTATAGACATGTTATATCCACGTAATAATTTATTCCATCAGTAAGAAATAAATTTAGAGATAGTCCTTGTCGACGGCTTTACTCTTTCAACCAGATTAATTTAAATATTGTATTTTTATGGCCCTCCAACTCTATAGAACCAACTTCGTCCTTGTACAGAATCAAATATTAACACAGAGAAAGAAAAACGCTGCTGCTTTAAAGCACCATGCAGTTTATTGATGAGAAAGAAATTTTTAATATGAATGTGTTATATATTCTACCTCGGAACCGATATCTATATCGGTGAATATGTTTGTACCTTGAGTCAGAACCACACTATTCGAGCGCATTATAGTCATGTCCCAGCCGTGAACCAATCTGATCAACAGATGTTTGATTATACACCTGAATATAACCAACACTTCTCCAGTCAGATCTAATACTGTACAAAACAACGCGGTAGAATATCTGAATGAACAGTGATCCTTCGAAAACGTACCAAATCAATTCTCTTTCTCCAGAAAATATATGGCTTTACTCAGAACCAAAGCTGAAAATAGTCTTAAACTGCAGTAGACTTTTCTTACAGACAGAATCATCTATGTACTTCATCAGAAGCAGGTTTTGAGAAAGACTGTTGTGAATCGTTCCATTGACAACAATCTACATGTTACAGTTGTATGGCACCTCCTATCGAGAATCAGCTGTCTACTTGAACAAAAACACTCATAAAAAGTAGACATAACAATCTTATCATGCTGAACTCCACCAAGGTTTTTTTTTCTCGGAAAACACTTTTAATAAGTCTTTAAATATTATGTCTTAGATCGAATACATTAACGTGATAACTTCGTGTCACGGCTCAAAGCCACACTATACACTCCCATGGCCATGTTCCCGCTCACCGCCAGATTATAAACATAGAGTAGTATATCCATGCATAGATCCAGCCCCTATCATTTACAGGCAGTCTACTTTACTTGAGCCAATTCCGATCATATCCACTTAATAAAATATACAGCGTTTTTGCTAAGTTAAATCTTTTTCATTCAATAATAATAATAATAATAATAATAATAATAATAATAATAATAATAATAATAATAAGGTACAATAATACTAATGTCTATAGAAAATAAATATCAATCTCTACCAATGAATAGTATAAATGCAAAACTTTAATTTTATCAGCTACAAATTTATAATTTTTTAGGTTATATGATCTAAATTAGTAGTTGCATATGCATGTATTAGCCGGTAATAAATAAATTAAATAGTAATAACATTCCACAGTTAAGAGCAATATACCTTTAAAGAAAAAGACAATTCATTTAATTATTAGAGCGATAGATTAAAGATAACAAATTCTAATATGGAGATGGAGTGCTGAAATAAATATCTTAAACATGGCATGTCATACAGTGACAAGTTACAGTGACAATATGTACGATTGTCCATTAACTAAATAGGTGAAAATGAAATGCCTGAAGAAAATACACACAAACAATACATTGGAGCAAAGTAAGGTACTGCGAGGAACCCACAAACAGTAATAGTACTTCATCACATTTGGTGTGTCTGAAGATAATAACAAACTGCCAGCAACATTTTGATCTCGAGGTATGCTTGTTATCGACTTTAAATACTGTTAAAGACATGACATCTACATGACAATATGTTTCGAAATATTATGATGTGTGTAGGAATGCGCTTAAGTTTATTTTGATAGCAAGTATATAAAAATGTCATTCAATCAATAGGTACATAAAAAAATCAATAGGTAAGTAAAACTAGGTGTACTGTATATGATTGATACGTGGAGTCCCAATATTGTTTATGATGCCATGAATGATGGACATGAATAGGTTTATTTCTCATTAAGGTTAATAATTTATGATACACGATATAACTGTATAATATTATGTGCCCGTGTACTGATCTCTGTTTTCATATATGCACATATTTACCGATGTGTTTTATGGTATTTTGATTTAAAGTATTTGTCAACTTATCGTAGGCTATACATGACGGCCATTTTAATTTGATGGAGGAAAAACCTGAGAAGAACCATCGACCTAAGAAGCGACAATCTTTTTGTCATACCAACTATTGCCGAGAATGGAAGCAAAGCAGAAAGAAGTGAGACAAAAGTAATCTATAAAGTCGAGTGCCTTAGACCACTTGGTCACCCATTAGCAAATGTACAAGCCTGACTAATTTAAACACTTTGAAAGAAGAAAACAGATCTGTGTCATTATCCCTCTCTTTATGGCGAATTTTGTAGTTATATTACCGCTTCAAAAGAACGTCGTCACACCAAAGGAACTTTAAATAAATTATAAAGGACGAATATTCTTGGGTCAATATTGACTGTAATCCTATCTTGAACATATGGGAAAACATTGTATATGACCAACATTTCTGCTGATTTTCCTCTATACCTTCTCCTCAGATGTTATCGTTTTACATTATTATTTCTGATATGACTTCAAAATGTCATGCGCAATACTTGTATAACAAAGACTGGTCAAGAAATAACTTACCAGGCATTGCTAATTAGTCTGAACACATATAGAAAAAGTATACGTTTATTCTTTACCAAACTACGATATCTTACTCTCTTTACAATCATTTTCGTAATAATAACATTCGAGCAAGGTAATTGGTGGATATATTCGTTCATGAAACAAGCAATTACACGTTTGCTTTCGAATATCTAGATTGAATGAAATTTCATACATATTATGCAAATCAAGTTTCATGCATAACCAACATTCTTAACCGTTTAATCAGGATTAACCACATCCTAAATCTTTAAATTCCAGTGTTGAATTGGCGCGTCTATGGTAGAGTTAAGCATTGTTTGTTTTGTTGAGATATGAATCGGGAATTCGTCACTGGTATCATGGTCATTTGCGACCTTCAATTTGCTATTTATAGAACAGGGATTCGCCAGTATGTGCGTAATGACTACGTCAACATCAAACTGTATTATAAGTAATTGTAGTCAATCTGGATCTCCCTAAATACAATGAGGAACATAATTCGACAGTAATGTATAGTAATTAATAGTAATGCCCAGTAATGGGGACGAATATACATTGCTTAAAGAAATCAAAGGAACGGAACAAGAAAGTAATAATTTTGAAATGACAATATTGATTATGGGTTACGTTTAATACCAAAACTATACCGGGTAGGTACTATAAGGCCTCTTTTCGGCCCAAACAATCCAAACGTTTCAACAATGCACTTGATCTGATAATACCATGGCAAAAACATTTTGAAAGTCATAACATTGCAATTTATCTTTAAATTGTATTTGATACGACGTAACAGACATTCCATTACGTAACATCTGTTTATAAAATAACCATACTGTGCAACAATTTGTACATGCGACAAGTAATTTCATATTTTAACAGAATGGGAGATTTTCGTGTTTGAGTAAATGGGAATATTTTCGTCCCAAATGGCGAACTTCGCCATATTTCCAAAAGCATTTTACATATCTGAACATGGAGAAAACTCTGACGTGTTTCGATAAGCTGAATCATACAACTAATGTGTCCAGCGATGCAGTGTAGCTTCGTATGACTTTAAATGACTAAAATGTGGAAAATTCATCAGTAATTTACCAAATACAAACAATTTCTCTTTTCCCTCTCTAGAACAATTCACGTGTTTGCTAATACATAAATATGGATTTAACTATATCTCCTGTACGTAAATGAACTACAAGTGCATTTGATCAATACTTAGCTTGCTAGGCAAAGCGTGTAGATTCCAGTAGAAATTTATGTATATGCTTAGGTAAGTAAAACATAGAGAAATATGGGTATAGCTGTGTCCATATCCATATAATTTGAATGTAATTTCCCATTTTATTTAGATCTTAATTGTATTTAAAATATTGTCTCTTTCCACTTGTGCCCATGAAATCAAAATAACAGAATCAGAAAAAGATGATGTTATATTTATTTTAAAGCAGATGAACATTTGTGTACAATTCTGACATGGTTGATAAATATAAGGAAATAAAAAAACAGACACAGGGATGATCGTTCTCCGTTATGTTTGCCTACCTAGAAACATAGGGATTAAGTGAACTGCGTCTAGTTCGACAGGAACATTGGTCTTCCCTCCACCCACGCTAATTGGAAACAGAAATAAATTACCAGTTCTAACCTAAATAATTTGTGTGACACCTTGTGTGTGTATATATTTATGAATCGAAAAGTATAAATTCAAGTTAATATAATAATGTATTATAGTGTTCTTGTTGGTGTTTTTATTTATAACTAGAACCTTTGGCTTAAGATTTAGGACTAACACAATGAATCATCATCACTGATGATAATGAAAATGCTCTGCAAAATGTACCCAGTTGAAAACAAAATGTTAAAGATATGTTCATGAAACTTTATTATTATTATTATTATTATTATTATTATTATTGGTGTAGTTGTTGTGTGATATGCTTTAATCCAATAATATATAGGACTTTGCGTTGCAAACCGGTGAGTTGAATTTCGTACACAGAATGATAAACGTGTCATCGGTGTATGATATCAGTTTAGCCAGCATGCATTGACACGAATATTACTGTGATGAAAGATATTGTGAAGTAAATGGAGAAGTAAATGGAGAGAGAGAGAGAGAGAGAGAGAGAGAGAGAGAGAGAGAGAGAGAGAGAGAGAGAGAAGCACACACAAAGAAGTTGTTTTTGTTTCTGTTTGAGACATATATACACTTTTAAAAAAACTTATTTCAGTTCTGTGAATATGTTTGTGCGTATGAGGGGCGTGCGAGTGTATGTCTATGATAACTGTCAGAATTAGAGTTTTTGTTTTCTAAATTCAAATAAAGTTTTGCTGACAAAGAGACTTTTGATGAGATAATATTTGAAGATTAAGATCACAAAAGCAATGTTCGTAAGGGTAAATTCTTGTCCAGACTCGAAAGAAAAAATATTAAAACAGGCAGAACAAGCTGCTCGTGTTCAACTTTGTGAAGCTCATTGATGTGAGACATTCTTTTCATGTCATTTTATATAATATTCTAGCTCAGAACAGATACAATTATAGCGTGAAGTTCGTGCCACCTGTTTGAAACCACACCTTTAACACGACTAATGGTCATGTCCCAAGCATAAACCATGTTTATAACAAATATCAGAGTGTATACCTAACAATCTGAAGAAATCCTTTACAAAAACAGCTCGATGGCTGTATGAACGTACATTGAATGTATTCAGATGCTATACTTTTTTATTTTTATAAATGTCCCAAAATACCGATATCTGTATCAGTGGATATGTTTATGTCTTGAGTGAGAACCACACTATTCGAGCGCATTATAATCATGTTATTATATTATTATTATTATTATTATTATTATTATTATTATTATTATTATTATTGAAATTTTGAAAGATTGCATTGGTCTGTAAGAAATTATTGTCTCAATATTTTACTGCTGCTAGAAGGTTGTTGCGGATAGGTTTTTCTTTGATAGTCGTTGTCACAGAATAAGGAAAGAAGTAACTTGGTTTCTCCTTTGAACGATTTGATCATTTTCGTCGTACATGCATACAAAGTTACCTAGTGTGGATAATTGTTTTTCTAGGTAAGCGACTGAACTAGTACAAATATTTATGAATCATACGACTGTGCAAATGTATCTCGTCGTAGATAGCTTGCGGCTAGACACTAAAAGCACGTTTTGCGCGGGTATTTTACCCTTACTAATATTCACTCTACTGTAGATTTAAGGCAGGTTACTTTTCTAACTGAAACACTGGTCATTTTGGATCTTGTCAAGTAGTGAATGTTCTCCATTTTTGTTCTACAGCCATAGGGGTAAGTGTTACATTTGTAATTTATTTAATATGTGATGCATATTCAGTTTTGAATGTTTGTATCGTGAAATGATGCCTTTACTACTACGCGGATTTGAAACGTTGTTAACTTTTGAATTTTTACTAGTTGCTATTAGGGGTTTAGTTTAGTAGCATGTATCTATAGATTTTAATTCTGTACCTGTTATTATGACCAGTTTGGTTTTATTGTAGCTGTATGTACGTATGTGTGAGCTGGTATATCATGTTGTCTGTCTGGTCGTGTGCGTGTCTATATGGGCATGGAAGATGATGAAACCATCAAGGCCATACGAAGACAAAAGCGCGAATTTGTAAACTTGTGCGCACGGAGGATCAATGAAGGCTTTGTATGGCCAATACAAGCGTGGGCCAACCCAAGGATTCGGGAGAACTGTTTGTTGTTTGTCAGTGGACATATTTGCAAGTTTTCACAAATATTTATGAATCATACAGCTGTACAAATGACCGAGTTGTATGTTTGTTTCAAATGATTGTTGTTTCAACTGAATACAGTTGAGTCATTTTGATCACTTTCATTACGTGAGATTATATGAATCTCACTTTCGTTCTATGAGATTATTTGAATCTTTTCATTCCATGATATTATTTGACTCTTATTTTCATTGTGTGAGATACATTTTAATCTATGAATTATTTTATTGTTTTCCTATCTGTGAATGTTTGGATAAAGTAATTGAATGAAACGTATGCATTTGTATAATATATACATTTTTATTAATTCATTTTATAAATATTCATCTTTCATCACATGGTGTTGTGTTCTCATTTTATCCAGTCATCTTCAGAACCAACATATTTTAGATGCCATTGAAGAAGAGGCATATGTGTGTCAGTCCAGCAACTTCCGTCATACCTCGCATACCGTCTCTCTCTCTTTGTTTCTCTCTCTCTCTCTCTCTCAAACATACACGTGCACACATACCTACTGATAAACACATCAACGCGACAAACATGTTTTGAGCTAGAAATAATATACTGTGTGTAGTAATTTAAGACCATTCACGGAAACTGTACTATGTGCCCGTGAGTTGAACTTGACGAGACTAACACTATGTATGGATTCAGATTTATGACGCAATAAGATATTTTCATATTGTCGAAGTCATTCCTTGGGAATCCAAGCGCACTTGGCCACGCCTTCCTCTGGCACCTGTCAGAATAAAGTAGTTAAACATCTTGTTCAACTCGTACGTACTTTACTTGCCCTTAGAGATTGTTATAATTGCTGAATATTACATGCAGCTAGGCCCGGTTAGATTTCTTCCTTTAAAGATCCGATTTATAATTCGTTGCTCTAGCAGGGTAATCAGGAACGTCAAAGCTATCTATGTGAGCTAGGAGTTTGGGTAGTGAGTTCTTGTAATTAGTATGAGCTACGAATACCCCAAGTAGTCACATTTCACATTGGATTATTATTTATTTAGGTTATTCCAGCTTGCATTTTTTATTATTATGGGTGTTTTTATTATTATTATCATTATTATTATTATTATCATAAAAACGTCTGCTGAAGTGTTTCTGACTTACTATTAAGAATTGATTGACATATATTTGCAGACATTGAAAATACAACCTACACATGGTGTATGCGCTTTTCAAGCTTCGGTAATGGAAAGAATATTCAATTGTATATGATGTTTCTGGATGTTGGCAATGCTATACCTGTTAACAGATTGATTGTTCCTTTGACTTATCAGATAAATAATTAAACTGGCTGCAAGCTAGTGTTTAAATTTTTTTGTAATGTCCGTCTTCTTTGTACTATAACTGAATGCCATCTCGGTATCTTATCTTTTTCGCTCATAACTCTAGCCAAACTACCAATAGTTTCTTATCGCATATCAGATTTGATATACCACAAACCTGAGTTGCTGATGCCTTTCCTGTTAATTTAATTTTAAATGGTGGAACGTGTCATCAGACCCATTTCCTGTAAATGGAAACTGGATAGAGGGGTCACCTTAAACGTAAGTTATGTAAATGTGTTGAACAACGAAATAAAAATAAAAATTACTTTATGTTGTTTCATGTATAGGACCAACTTCATGCCAACACATAAATAAACAGAGAGAGAGAGAGAGAGAGAGAGAGGGAGAGGGAGAGAGAGAGGTAATTGCTGAGAAACAAACTTTGAATGAGATTATATTATTTATTGTAGCTCAGAAACGATCTATTTCAAGTGGATACATTTGTGTCCCGACAAAGTATTGAATTATTAACACGCCTTTTAGTCGTGTCCCTTTTTTATAACAGTAAGTGGATATATTTATATATATTTGTACTCACTATCATCAGACTGAATCAATAATGTATGAACATTTACTAACTCAGCTGGTGATTTTTATGTGATCATTAAGGATAATTTTCATTCACTTAAACCAACCCATATCAACACGTGCTTGCTAATTTTAGCATGTAATTTGTTAAAAAATTTTATATTTTTATATAATTGATATTCATATCTCAAAGAAATAATTTAAATTGAGCATATAGTTTTTTTTTTTTAAAAAAATCAAACTGGAAGATGTAAAGCGGTGGTCTGAAATTTTCTATAAATAAAATTGTGTAATGACACATGTTAGTTGAAGAATGTTTAAAACTGGTTGAATGGAAGCTGAATACCGTTTAAAGATTATTACCAAGGTTAAGTGGCTTTACGCTTACATTTTAACAACTAATACTGCAGATTTTATACCACAATTTGACCTGTATTACCTCTAAAGAATATTATGCTTCCTGTTTCTACGTTTCATTGTTTACTATCTTTGATTATTCCTGTACCAAAAATGTTTTGTACTCTATTTCTTCATTACTAGTATTTGTCTCACAAGCACATTTTGTGACCCAGTTTCTTAGGTGCAATTCTAGTTTTAATATATCTCATATCGATATTAGTATCGCAGTTACTTAAATTTCAATCCAATATAATATAACATTTTTTTACTCAGGGGTGCAATTTGACTGTCAAAAAGCACTAATTCATTAACCAGGTTATTTAAGGATAGGGGCCTCACTAAAAAGGAGCACGAGACAAAATGTTCCCTCGAGTTACTTTCTTTACAGTGCGATGGATAACATTACCTCCTGGAAAGTCTTAAAATGCTGTATATCTGCTAACCTACAAAGCATAGGAATGGCTGTACAGTTTGAATTTTACATAATCGATCTTTATTTTGAAATGATAGTTTTCTTTGCACAACCAAGCAATCACTTCAAACCCTTCATATATTTTACTTTATGTAATCATTTTTGGTTTCTTTAGTGGCCATCTTCACATGAATATGAGCCTACGTGGCTTGATATCGTAACCGGGCCGTAAAAGAAAACGGAAAAGAACATATGAAAATTATATCATACGTGTATATTTTCGAACATTTGTGACCTTACCTTGTGGCAGACTGTATCCACAAGACGACAAATGTCAAGACAAGTACTGTTACATTGAAATCCAGCTGGAGTTTCCACATAGTGAGATGCATGTGTGTGATGCGTTGGGTATTCAGTATATGTATACATGTATATTACAGTACTAAAATCAATTAGCTCGTTTCCTCGTATATCTCGATAACAAACATTCTATAGAATTAGCCATAGGTATATAGTGGCCATTTTCTATATATATATATATATATATATATATAGAGAGAGAGAGAGAGAGAGAGAGAGAGAGAGAGAGAGAGAGAGAGAGAGAGAGAGAGAGAGAGAGAGAGAGAGAGAGAGAGAGAGAAAGAGAGAGAGAGACAGAGAGAGAGAGAGAGAGAGCGAAACATAAAAAAATGACACTTGTGGAACTCTTGCAAGGTATTACAATACTTTTTATTTAGATTACTAAACCATCACGATTAATCGACTATACACAACTTCAAATGCGCTAATTTCATTTAGTTGTTAGTACTTTCGAGTTTACAGACATACATAAATGGAACATTTCATAATGACAGACAAATAATTCCGACCACGTTTATTTTTTATTATCCTAAATGTTCTTTGTTTCAAGAGCTTGCTGAGATTGAAGGTAATATCTGGAGACTTTGCTTTTAAATAACACAGTCCACTTGGAATTTCTATAACATGTTTTATTTCGAGTTTCCCAATCGTACAAGAGGTACACGTAAGTATCCTATACAAACTAAAGCCAAATACATGTACTTGCCTAAGTTTAAAATAAACGAAGCTCAGTATACAAACTGGATTACATGAAACTCCACCATCATTATCAAAGTATTTGGACCGCTCCGGTGGCCTATTGGTTAGAGAATCCTCCTCGGATGCGGGAGGTCGTGAGTTCGATCCCCGGTCGAGTCATACCAAAGACTTATAAACCTGTTTCTAACAGCTGCCTCGCTTGGCGCTAAGCAATAAGAGGTTAGTGTTAGGACTGGTTGGCCTGGTGTCAGGATTATGTGACTGGGTGGGACACCATGTTACATGTCTGCGACATGCTGCCCCAGTGCTAAATATCACTGTAAACTGCCACACTGCAGACATCTTAGCGATATGACTGAAACATTGTTAAAGCTACGTTAAAATTTCAAATCAAACACACACACTCAAAGTACTTGTGGGACAGTTGAAATGTTATTTCAAAACTGAATGGAATTATATATCAAATTGTTGTATTTGCATTTGCATGTTATGTAGCTGTAAAGTACTTGTGGTCCGTTTAAGCACGTTCAACACACCTTGATGTAACCTCAAGCTGTTTCGATAGCTTAGGACAAGGATCACCAAACACATTGTTGTCAGCAGGTATTGAACACTTGTTGGATTGAATACAAATAGTAATTGCTTTGTCAGTGACATCGTTCATTTCACAGGCCGCACCACAATTGTCGACAATATGAACATAGTATAAGATGTACCAAGGAATTAGAAAGTACCAAAGATTGCAATATCCATGGTAATTCGCTGAACGAATATCCACAACCTTATCTTCGCTGCAGGAAATGTTCACAGCCGATCCCTCAAACACAGTTTTCGTCTCGTATTCTGTTTGTTCACGCAAAGCAGCGTTCAAAGACTTGTCCTTGCCATGTTGTCTTGACTTGATGGGAATATCAATATGTTTTGGGACCTGGTTATTGTATTCAGCAAGTAGCTCCGGAAATGGAAATAACAAGCATAATACAAAACGAATAGAGAATCTGACTTTAGATGTTCCCATCATATTGGCACGACACGTTGAAAAATATAATTGTTAATTCAAAAACAATACCCTTGTTTTGTATTGAATATGTTCTTCTTTCACAAGAGCCTTGAAGTGGATGGTGTCTGATACGGAATACAGGCCGTTTCAATCAGCAGTTTGAAATATTTATATAGGGATAAATGTGACGAATGACCAAGCTCCACCTATATACCACCAGCTGTCAGTCAAGCCTTGTTGTTTTAGGATTATATTAGACGTCTGTACACTCATACGTCCGGCTCAGTTTGATTAAGCATGTGATAGACGTCTGCGGTGGACACCTTGTATGTCTCATTCAGTTCATTATTTTCGTTTAGTATGTGCCAAACGGCCATTAGGAACGTATCAAAGACTAGTTTAAGCCTTGAGTCCTTATATATGATCAGGCATTACGTCCACATGTATGCGTAATCGATCTTCCCTAGTATCAGTCGAATGCAAATTAAAATTTCAAATTTCAAATACGCTCATATTTCATTACATGAATATGGCATTTGTGTTATACAAATTTTCCAGCCTGTATAAATATTTTATATGTGATGATTTACGGGCAGGTAAAGTCAGGTTTAACATTAGATTAGTCAAGAATGAGGCTAAAGTTGCGGCATTTCTTGATGTTTAATTAAGTATTTGTATTTCATGTCAAGCGGCTTCATTAGCGGTTTTGTCTTGCATTATTATGAGAAAAGATATAATAAAAACGAAAGCGAAAAACTTTTTCAATTTTAAATTTGCAGGCTAAAGTGTCGTTTAATTCATACTAACAAAATGCAGAATTTTTCATCCATGAAATAAATAACATCTTTTCTTAGAATTAAAGCAATACTCGATGAGACACAACGTATGCCGTCTCTGTGAAGGAGACCTGTGTTCTTCCCCAGTGGTCTTCAAAATTAATTTGATAAACAATGGTTACCTAGGTAACAGGCTTCAATAATTTACTAAAGGACTGGGCCGGAAGTCGGCGAATTATTATCAGAAAAATCAGGGCCAGTGGCTGGTAATGTTTCCGTGAGAATTACCTTTGTCCATGGTCTTACAAATATAAAAGAGAAGACAAAGAACAAGAAGAAAATATTGGACTATGGTCCTCAAATTTGTAAGAGAATAAAACATAAAATATCGTACTAAACAAATACGGTATTACTATATACATTTATCGGAGTTACTTAATAAAAAATACTAAAATCTTAATGATGGAAATTACACTTTCCCTTAACTTTTCTTCTGTCTGGAACTAACAAGATCTTTATTGATAGAAGTTGAGCAATAATAGCTAACTAAATGAATGATTCACCTCAGAAAACGGCTAATTAGCTTTATTGATTCTGCTTATAAGAAAGGTATCGATTCTGCCAATAAGAAAGGAAGAAAATGAAAACGGAATATAAAATCATTGTTATTTATAGTGCCATATTAAGGTTGTAAGAGACCATTGAGAAATTTCAAAAAGCCCAGCCCCCAATAAATAAACAAATATAAAAATTGTAACAATAAGAAAAACATTTCACTTTTCTGCAATGAACACATTAATCCTGCATTGGTTATGTATGTTGGTAGTAAATATGTAATAAACAAAAAGTAGATACAACTTAAAGATAAAGATCTGTTTCATGCACTTAATACTACATTGGATCAAAAAGGAAGTTTATATGGACATTGGACTTTTAATCAGATACATTATTTAAGTTTACGTGTTGGGAACATTACATCAAATGTAGATTTACTGGTAAACGAACTTGCAGTAATATACAGAGAGTAGAAAATTAATGTTAGATTTCTGTAATGGAGACTATTTTACACTTATATAAGACCATCCGTATAGGCCATACAAAACGCGTATATGAATATAAACACTGGTTTAATAAATGAAAAAATGTACAAAATATGAAAGCCATGAAGATTAAGTTAATGTTTATGTTAATGTCAACGAACAAGAGAACATCCTTCGATCTAGTAGAATAGCAGATAGAGGAAGATACAGTCTCGTAGACATGCTAATAATTTATAAAAGCAAACAAGACAATGCTAACTATCGTTATCGTTAAATAAAGGAATCTAATTTTCAATTACAATAACACAATGGATTATGTACTCAAATAATTAAAAGGATGTATATAATGCAAAAATATGATTATTTTGTTAAATTTACAAAGCAACCAGCGTCAGTGAAGTCCAATTTTTGCTCTTTATTGTTATTGTGAAAGCATCATTGAACCAATGAATATGGCTGACTATAAATCTATAAATATGGCTTGGATAGGTAACATAAATTTGCAATCCATTGCTGTAAGCGTTACTCTACATTGAGAGATTACCTCTTGTTCTATTTTGATATCACCAAACATACCAAATTAATTAAAAAACCTTGCTCAACAACTGCCCGCGCCATTTGGTCTGCTCGGGGATTTTATGCCTATACGACTGTATGGGGATCAACTCATACAAGTGCCTGAGGCGAAAAAGTAGAAGACTTCATTTTTAGAATCGATTTGTGTTTATATAACACCAAATCTCCGATGTATTTAAATCCAGGAACGGGTACATACAAATGTATCGATTTAACAATTTGTTCTCCTTCGCTGCTTTTGGACTATGATTGGAAGGTCACTTGCCGAACATTAAATGAACCATAAAACCTTGCTTCACTAAAGAATCTAAGTGAGCCATAGAAGCGCTGAGAAAATTTAATAATCGTCTTACGTTCAAAAATTTAAATAAGTACCATTTTCTCATGGCTAAAGCTCACCGAAACTTCAAAGAAAACAAAAGATCGTCATGAAAAAATGCGTTTCTACTTTAATCTCTTGTTACTCTATATACTTGAAGATAGTTCTCTAATTATTCAGAAGTCTTCAGAGTTTAAAAAAACTCAAAAAGAAAAACCACTGTTGAAAGTCACGTATAATAATCAGAAAGCTATAATCAACCGTTTTCATTATTGGAGCTAACGATAACTTTGGAAAGGGCTCAAGATACCTTCGCTGGGCCTATCGAAATGCATTATCAGTTTTAGGAACACCTACTAGAACAATTACTAACAGCTCTTCTGTAAATCTTCAATGACTTATGAATTACTTGTAATATACCAAAAGTTTGGAAAGAAGCAACAGTAATACCAATTCCCAAACCAGGTAAAGATAATACAGATCCTACCAATTGTCGCCTCATTGCCCTAACGAGCGGTGTATGTAAAACAATAGAAAGATTGCTAAATTCTTCGCTTATATAGTATTTGGAAACTAACAATTTAACATCTCCTTTTCAAAGTGGGTGTCGATATGGCCGTAGCAGAAAGGATCATCTGGTTAGACTGGAAACATTTATTCGCGACGCATTGATCAAGAAAGAACATTTAGTAGCGGTTTTCTTTGATTTAGAAATGGCCAATGACACGACATGGAAGTACTCGCTGCTGAATGACCTGTAGTATCTGGGTCTAAAAGGCCGTCTGCCCTCCTTTATGTCAAACTTTCTCTTAACAATGAATTCAAGGTACGTACGAGCAAGAGATGGGTGTGACAAAGGGCAGTATTTTAGATGTATCGCTTTTCAACATTAAGATTGATGGCATCACCAAGTGTTTGGCTCCTGGTGTAGATTGTTCCCTATACGTTGATGATTTCTTAATATCCTATCGATCAAAGTACATGCATACAATTGAAAGTCAACTACACCAAACTTTCAATAAGATTCAAAATCGGGCTATTGCCACGGTTTCAAATTCATTCTCAAAATCAAAAACAGAACGCATGCATTTCTGTCAGTTACGAAGACACCGCGAGGAGCCTAAACTCACGCTGGACGGAACACCTACACCAGTTGTTGAGTTTCTAGGTATTACCATCGACTAAAAAGCGACATTGATTCCACACATAAAGAATTTTAAAGCTAAATGCGTGAAATCTCTAGATGTACATAAAGTAGTAGCGTTCAATGAATGGGTGTTGATGGAAAAGTTATCGCTTACCAAATGGAACATCGATTTTGTTTCTCAGCCGAAATCAGAGCTATAGACCCTGCTGTGGAATATATCGAAAGGAAATGTATTTTGAGCTCCATTTTCTTCTCCGCTTCAATATCAGTAATTCAGTCACTACACAATATAACATTAGCAAATCCAGTACTCACCAATATTCTCACTAAAAATATTGAGATGTGTACCATTCACAATATAGTATACCGTTTGTTACCCAGCTAGTTTGGTATTAAAGGTAATGAAAATCAGACCGCGCTTCTAAAATGGCCCTATTCCCAGAACCATGATTTTAAAATACCATACACTGATTTTAAACCTAGTATCACAAAGTTTTCACGCCTCAAGTTGCATGCATTATGGAATGATGCAGTGAATAACAAACTTGATGCGATCAAACTAACCTTAGCAGAATGGGCTTCTTGCTAGAAAACCATCCGTAGGGACGAGATAGTCATTGGAAGAATTAGAATTGGTCATACTTATATTACCCACTCTTACATGCTAAATGGCACAGACCAGCCAGAGTGCATTTATTGTGTTATGTATATTTGATTTAATTATATTTGATTTAATATACATTCATTTTAATTAATTAATTGTCAGTTTAAATTTTTTCATTCTTCATTACATTCTATTGAAATGTAAATTTATTCACTGGAGATGATACTTTTTCCAGAAAATAGTTTGACCTTTGACTGTTCGTTTTATAAACACCAGGTGCTTGATATAGATCCTTACCATGATTCAAAATTAGTAGCAACAACGTAAATAAGTTATATTACTATTTTAAAATGATTGGTTGTTGTCGAGGTCATGATAGAACTAGCTGTTTAAGATGTAAACAATTTCTTTTTTCTTAGAGTAAAATGTTTCGTTTTCGTCAGGACCACACTGTGTGTACGCGATCTTTAACAAGGACATAACTTCTACGAGATTCTGGAACATGATGATGTGACCCCTTTCTAAGTTTTAGAATACGATATAACCTTTGTTTTGAGAGATATTCTCAGTTAGCTGGGCTCTTACACTGGAAGTTGTATGTTGTGGTGCTTGGAGTTATTTCAGATTGCTTGGATTCGAAAGGATTAATTATTTTTTCCTGGAAAATACATGTGCTCATGTTAAATTGTTGAACAAGGACAGTTTTTATATAAAAAATATTTAGATTTCTAAAACCGGAGTGATAATTATCGTTTCTACAAGGAACTGTAGGCTACAACACTACATAATACAGCATACGTCATCGTCTTCCATCTTGGATTCTTGGTCGGGACTCTAACTTGGAATCAGTAGAACATTTTGTTATAAGGACTTCAAAAATTGTATTCGTGGATTATTCTTATGTTATTTTTGGATTTGATTCTTAAAACCGTAAGTTCATATTTTTTCCATTCTTACAGAATTTTCCTGGGAAATAAATTATTAAAGTTTTTTTCAAAGCTTGTTGTTTTCACTGTTTATTCGAGCCTAAATACGCAACATAAGACTTGCAATGAATCATTCACTGTTAAGTACATTATTATAGATTGTTTCGATCTATCAAACCTACGCGTGATCAGCACTACAATGTGCACGATATAAAGGAACTTTTGATACAATAAACGTCTATTGCACTTTTAAATTCCCGATAGAAATACAATTATATAACTTTTATGCTATTACCTTGAGTATATATATATATATATATATATATATATATATATATATCTGTCGATCATACTCAATACCCTTTCTAGTCAAGTTCTATGAATATCATCGATAATATATTTAACAACTAAACGGATTAAGAATTAATGCACAAAATGTAACAGATTGTATAATACATTCAGATTAATTTCTTTTGGCGAAGCTGGCGACTAAAGAAAGATAGATTTATTTTATTGCTACGAAAACGAGATCTTTGATCATGAATAATTATAAGCAGCCGTAGATCAATTTTTGAATCTCTATTACTAGCTTACAATTCTAGAGTGAAAGAAGTAAGGTACGTATACTTTCTTAAAGAACATGATAGATTTGCAATGACTGAATCTGAAATCCGAGGAGGAATATTTATTGTGATAAACTCAAGGTATGTACTATTTGTATTTATGTATCCGTGTATAGCTTTGTCAGACTGTAGTGATTATTTCGTTGATGGGAGCCGGTGTTGAGAAGATATTTGGGAACCAAATAATCAGCAGAGTTCAAGGAGTAGACGTTATAATGTACTTTAATCATGATAGGAGATTGAGTTAGGTTCATATGATGAACCATCTCAAATATTTTTATCTTTGGGAATTCTCTTATCTTGTTTAGTATATTTAATCGATAAGGTAAACTAAGAATACTTGAGTGAAGCACCGATCTGGCCTCAGGCTTAGTTCCCCCCGATGTTCACCAAACCCATATAGATATTCATGAAAAAATAGTACCAAGTTAAATTGTGCGATTCACATCTGACTTGTTTTGAGACATTTCAATCTATATAGATAATAAAAGCGTAGACTTCAGAATTTAATAAACCGTATAGCTTGCTAAGATTGTTTATCTGTAATGGAGACCGATGTTAAACTATTACCTAATTGTGTTTCGAATATTTAATTTTTATTTGTGTTTGTTAGTTTTCCTCCATCGTGGATTGATATGTTTAATTGTAGTTTGGATTTAACCTTGTCCAAAGTCAACTGCACTGTGTCCCTGACTAAAGACAACTTTGTTTTTATTCTGGTCAAAATGTAATACATAGATAATATTTTTTTTGTGTGATTGTGGGTTAAATATTAGGATAATTAACTTGGTTTGAGTCAATCACATTATGTTTACAACGTTGTTTATTATATTTTTATTGGCACAATTATTTTAGAATGGATACATTTCATTAAGACATAGCATTGCCAAAAATACTAATTGTGACCTGGGCCAAGTAGAGTTCTTTGTAAGCTTGTTTATTCAGAAATTATTCATTCGTGCTGTTAGACCTTAAAGCCGAATCATTTGCTTTTGCTGTGCTCAGTATCTGATTTGGGTACATTATGTTTTCAAATTATTTTTAACTGGAAATACAAAAGGCTCTTAAATAATAGTCTTCGAAAGAAAATTTAAACGGGCATTATAGTGAATTCAAAACAAAGACATCTTGGATTTTATTTTGTGGTTCATCAAAAAACCTTTGAGATTGCCACGTCATATGCTACTACAAGCCATCCACACACCCATTGTTGAATCTTATTTCAAGCACAAATAAAATTGAATTAGAACTTTATTCCTTAAGAGTGATGATGGAACTTTCTGGACTAAATGTGACTAAATTCGTTATCCTATAATTTTATTTGTGTCTTCAGTTTGTATTTAAGGGAATTAGATTATTTGTTTTTATTTTGCTCCATTTTATTAGTTAGTTTAAAACTATAGGGTCGTAGTAATTGTGTTTCAATACAGGATACTGTCTATCTACGGTTTTTTGAATGGTTGGTTATGGGTAATACACATTTGAGGTAGGAAATTGCACGCATTTGTAAAGTTAACGACTCGTGTCTGTTTGGTCATAAGTGATTAGAGGAACATTATTTGTGGCATTTGCAATGTTAAAACCCATTCACTTGACAGGTACTGTTGCCTTGAATTAGTGGCGAAAGGAAAAGAATGGACTCAGTCGAGGCTCAGGAAAAATGTTCTTTGATTCAAGTGGCAAGTCATTGTGTGTATTCCTTCTGCTTTATCATTAAATAACTTGTCCATATTTTCGATTTTATTTTTGTTTTATCCAACCTTTATAAATA
Source organism: Sinohyriopsis cumingii (assembly GCA_028554795.2). Lineage (NCBI taxonomy): Eukaryota > Metazoa > Mollusca > Bivalvia > Unionida > Unionidae > Sinohyriopsis > Sinohyriopsis cumingii. The sequence continues at coordinate 29,848 of JAPYKE020000270.1, read as the reverse complement.
TTGTCAACGTTAGTTTCTATTTTGTTTCTGTCTGCTAATACTTTGTTCTTAAGATCTTTTATTTTGCCAAAGGAAATACTTAGTTTTGGGCAGTTATGTAAACTTAAAGGCGTTTTAACAGGTTCACTGTTAGTTTAGGCTTGCTATCGAGCTGTTTTGCTTTAACAGGTTCACTGTTAGTTCAGGCTTGCTATCGAGCTGTTTCTGTAAAGGATTAATCTTATTGAGTAAACGGTTGGCAAAATGAAGGTATACCCTAATGTCTGTTTATAAACTTGGTTCCTCATGACGATATAACTATAATGTGTGTGAATAATGTGGTTCTTTGTCCGGACACAAATTTATACTTTGAAATATATTGACTCTCAGCTTTAATAAACAATATAATTTCTTAATATTTTCTTTCTCAGCAATAAACTATTTTAACAACAGCAGCATTGTATCTCGCTTAATGTTGATTACTGTGCATGGACGAAGTTGGTGCTATAGCTGATACACCAAACTGTACATTCAAATTGTTAAGTATTTTGAATTGCTTTACATAAAGAACATTTGAAGTGACTCCTGTATCCATTTTCCATTTATATAAAAATAGCCCAGAGGAGAGGTTTCACTTTTGTGTCATAATCAAATGGTAATAAGTCAGTCACCACCTTGCATAAAAGTAAATTATACATCTTTCGGTGAAACATTTTTTCGATCTATTAACGTGTACAGCAGGGTGAACGTCTAGAAAAAGAAAATATAGAATATTTTAACATTGTAGAAGCTTTTAAAGCGGATAAAATATTTAGGCTGCACATTCAATGCCCGATTTATATCGCAATGAATTCGAAAGAACAGGTCACAACATGCTTGCGCTTGACTTGTTTGGAGAGGAATATTTAACATTTACGGAATACTTCCATTTCTTTTCAATATTCATGGTATGTTAGAAACTAAATGCACGGTGTCAAATAGTTTAAAATTTCAATGTTATCTTGCATTACTTGCGGTCATGTCTTTATACTAATTCGATCCAATCATACAATAGAATGGACGAGAATTCTAAGCACGAATGGTAAAAGTAAAATATGGAAAACTGTTCAATCGTTTCAGACTGGGAAATATTAAATGACTGGCTGGGTAATATCAGCCATTCAAAAATGAAACAGTCGTGGATCCGTGGGTTTCTCACTGCCAAAGGCTACATCCCTTTACAAGAAAATATCTATCAATGACCTATAAGTTTCAATAACGCCCGGATCACCGAAGCCTATTAGAAAAATACACGTTCATGCCTGTCGAACTTTCATCGATATCTTTGGAACGATACCATTACCGATACGGATAGTCATCATCATCTTCTGCATTATCCGAATAATAATAATAATAATAATAATAATAATAATAATAATAATAATAATGATGATGATAATTATGATGATGATGATGATCATGGTGATTTTGCATGTTACGAAATATTTCGCAGTAGGAAACTTAATAGCAGTACAAGAAATATAAAAGCTGGAGATACTTCAACAAATAATTTGATGATCGGATGTGGGAAGATGGGTGCTGCATGTGACAGAAGGAGATGTTCGTAGCTCATAATATTTGCAGTAACAATTTGCTACCCAAATATCCAACACACATATGTAGATTTAACGTAACAGGCCTAGGTACATGCAATATTTTGCAGTTATAACAAACAATAATAGCTCGAAAAAAGTGACTCTGAGTTGAGGAAGTTGAATATCGACAATATTCTGACAGTCACCAGAGAAAAGCAGTGCTAAACACGAAACCATACAAGGCGTCATAAATCTAAATCCATACACTGTGTAAATCTGGCGACGTTCTACTAGAGCTCACATAGTGCATACTCGTGGAAGCTCTTAACATTTCCACTCAGAATAATATGTTCTTACCTCAGATATGTTTGTGGTCTTCATCTTTGTGTCTGTATGTTTGTGTGCCCTCGTATGTTTGAGTGAGAACAGCGAGATAGAGAGAGAGAGAGAGAGAGAGAGAGAGAGAGAGAGAGAGAGAGAGGGAGGGAGGGAGGATGTGAGTGGGGTTCTGGTCTAATTAACGTATGCATCTTCTATGACAACAAAATAATTTTGCTTCTGAAGATTCCTTGTGTAACTTTTACATCTCTAAGAATTTAGACGGATTGTCTCCTAATTTAAAATTGGATTTCATTTATACTTAACAATTAGAGCATTGTGTATGTCAGAAGAATACTGCTGGGATATATGTGCTATTTTATTACTCGTGATCCCGTTAGAGTACAATGACAACGATCCGAATGTAAACGGCAGTCTCAATTCCACATTATTTACAGGCCTTATAGTCATGTTACCACAATGAAGCACGCGTATTGATATACATTAGAGTATATAACTGCATTTAGTCAACCATTTGTACCAATTTAATAGGAATTAAACACTGCCTAAATCTTTATGTCTCTTTGCAGAAGACCTTGTGAAAAGATAATTTTAAATTGCATAGCAGAATACATAATCAAACATAACCATATATAACATGTATTAGATAATATAAAATTGATTACTCCCTGATCTCATTTATTTTAATTGGCCTGATTCATGCATCTCCATTGATTCATCGAGTATGATATTATGTTTATTTAGCCGATAAATATATATTTGGCTGATGCAGATGTGTGGAACAGTGCCATATAGCATCATCAAAGTCATTATCAACTGGATCTGTATTATTGTCCAAATACCGTCAAGAATGTGGGATTTATGAAATTTCATTACTGTCGAAATTCTCTTACTACATACCGCAAATACAATATGAATGCTCTGAATCTCTGTGTAATATCTGTTTCTGTCGCGGTCAGAAACACCTGTAAAATATAAGCCATACATTAGTCTTCCACCAGTATATGCATAGCACAGAGATAATAGATTGGGTGGTGTGGTACATGTAAATACCATCCATTTTACAGAGGAACTGATCGGCCTCATTCTATATTTATAGACATTTAATCATTGTTGTATTAGGTATATTCGAGTAACAGGTACATGATCGAAGATTGCATCTTTAGGGTTAGTGGGAGAGGGTTGGAAAGTTTACAGCAAATTCGGTCTAAATGTAATTTATTATAACAACTACGCTCTGATTTGCTAAAAATCGTATGGCTATTTCCATTGAAGTTTTAACATTTTCTTGCAATTAATTTCGTCCTCTGAACAGATAGAAAGGACTTTGTTATGCTTTGCCTTAAATCATAACTAATAGTAGTTAGGGTATGTAACGGAATCATTAGTGCATTCAGATAAGCATATGGTCACAGACACAACTACAGAAGGACATATTCCTACTTCAAACAACGAATATCTTTAACGTACAACGCAATTACATTCATTCTAAAAACAGTAAAACAATTCGCCTCTAGGAGGCTTCGATAACCATATTTTGCATGAGTCAAACAAAGCAAGTAGAGTATGCTTTCAGAGAGCGCGAATGGCCATTCAAAAGTGAAAGATGTCGTAGCTGCCATTTTCATCACTGTTAGCAATGATAATCTACTAAATCGTTCCGTCTATACCCAATTTGGTTACAATTTTCTAGTTTTATTACTACTGATAGAAATCACACTTCGTACACTCTTGCTACACTCACTGAATATAAATAAATTTCTATTGTAAAAGTGGCTTGAATGATATAGTCTATTTGTTATTGGTAAATTCGTTATTTGAGAGAACTCATCGAATCGTACATCTCCTAGATACCTTCATTGAGATCTGTCGTTAGTTCGCTTCTCATTAACTTTATTATTCAAACGTTTCTAACATTATCTTGTTAATTTAGAGGTTCGTGACCAGGCGTTGTACATATTTCCCAAACTATTGCAAAACTTAAACTCGAGCTGGCCCTATTACCTTTCATGATTATTTCTTTTCAGGTTACTGTTGTTTTTGTTTGCTTCTGAGTAATATTTTCTCCAAACTTCCTGAACGGAATGTCTGATGTACACATCAAAATCTCTGATGCTAATTAATAGCTGAAGTGACAGCAATAACATCTGCATCACAATCGCTCTCCTCATATTTTACACAGTCTTCCTTCTTTTCCACTGGATTACCTTGTCGTAATGTTACAAATCTATATATCTATCTATCAATCATCTATCTATCTATCTATTTATCGATCTATCTATCTATCTATCTATCTATCTATCTCTCTCTATTTATCTATCTATCTATATCTATCTATCTAACGCAATATTTTCTTACGTCATCACTTTATAATCTTGCATGGCCTTAAGTCACATATGGTAAGACTAAAATGTGAAATTCTTTTTCTAATAGTTACAAATAGGTTGGTTGTATTTCGTACTCGTAAACGTGTCATCAGTGTTTGATATCAGATTAGCCAACATGCGTTAACGCTAATATTTTGTGTGGTGAAAGAGATGGTGGAGTCAATGAAGAGAGAGGGGGGGGGGAGGAGGAGCACACACAAAGTTGCTTTTGTTTCTATTTGAGACATACAGTTTAAAACAAACTTAATTTCAGTTCTGTAAATATGTTTGAGTGTGAGGAGCGTGCGAGTGCATGTCTATAAAAACAGTGGAACTAGAGGAATATTCTAAATTCAAATAAAGTTTAGCTGACAAAGAGCCTTTTAACGAGATATTTTTTGAATATCAAGATCACAAAAGCAATGTTCGTAAGTGGAAATTATTGTCCAGACTCGAAAGAAAAATATTAAAACTGACAGAACAAGCTGCTCGTGCTCAACTTTATGAAGCTTATTGATGTGAGACATTTTTTTAATATCATTTGATTTAATATCTAACACACAACCGATAAAGTTCTAGCGTTAACCTTGTGACACCTGTTCGAAACCACACCTTGCACACGCCTACTGGTCATATCCCAAGCATGAACCAAGTTTATAACAAACATTAGAGTGTATACCTTCAAATCTGAAGAAATCCCTTACAAAAACAATACGATAGTTGTATGAACCTATATTGAATCTAATGAAACGCACTATTTTTTCTTGTCAATGTTCAAAACTAATTATGTCGCTGTCCAGAATAAGTAAATCCTTGCTCAGAACCAGAGTTGAATTTAGACTTAAACGTCTATAGACATATTATATCCACATAATAATTTATTCCATCCATGAGAAACAAATTTAGAGATAGTCCTTGTGGGCGTCATTACCTTTTCAACCAGATCAATTTAAACGTTGTATTTGTATCGCCCCCACCCACTCTATAGAACCAACTTCGTCCTTGTACAGAATCTAATATTAACACAGAGGAAACACGCTGCTGCTATTAAGCACCATGCAGATTAATGCTGAGAACGAAATTTTTAATAAGAATTTTATATATCTTCCACCTCGGAACCGTTATTTATATCAGTGGATATGTCGGTGTCTTGAGTCAGAACCACATTATTCTAGCACATTATAGTCATTTTCCAGCCGTGAACCAATCTGATCAACAGATATATGAGTATACATCTGAATATAGCCAACATTTCTCCAGTCATATCTAATCCTGTACAAAAACAGCGCGATAGAATATCTGAATGAACAGTTAACCTTCGAAAACGCACCAAATCAATTCTCTTTCTCCAGAAAATATATGGCTTTGTCAAGAACCAAAGTTGAAAATAGTCTTAAACGGCAATGGACCTTTCGTACAGACAGAATCATCTATAAACTTCATCAGATGCAGGATTTGAGAAAGACTGTTGTGAATCTTTCCATTGATAAAAGAATTAAATAACATTCCACGACGGTCTAGAGTTCAGAGAAAAATACCTTTAAGGAAAAAGACAATTCAGTTAATTATTAGAGCGAAAGATTAAAGAAAACAACAGTCAATATGGATATAGAGTGCTGAAATAAATATCTTAAACATGTCAGTGCCAAATTACAGTAACATAAAATACGATTGTCCATTAACTAAACGTATTTACCGATGTGTTTTATGGTTCTGTGATTTAACGGATTTGTCAACATATCGTAGGCTATACATCATAGCCATTTTAATTTGATGGAGGAAGAACCTGAGAAGAACCATCGACCTAAGGGAAGCAACAATCTTTTTGACATACCAACTATTGCCAACACGGGAATGGAAGCAAAGCAGAAAGAACTGAGACAACATTAATCTATAAAGGCGAGTGCCTTAGACCACTTGGTCACCCATTAGCAAAAGTACAAGCCTGACTAATTTAAACACTTTGAAAGAAGAAAACAGATCTGTGTCATTATCCCTCTCTTTATGGCGAATTTTGTAGTTATATTACCGCTTCAAAAGAACGTCGTCACACCAAAGGAACTTTAAATAAATTATAAAGGACGAATATTCTTGGGTCAATCTTTAATCTAATGCTATCATGAACATATCAGAAAAAATTATATACGACCAACATTTCTGTTGACTTTCCTCTATACCTTCTCCCCAAATAATATCGTTTAATATTATTATTTCTGATATGATTTCCAATGTTCATGCACAATACTTGTATAACAAACCTTGGTCAAGAAATAACTTACTAATTAGTCTGAACTCATCTAGAAAAATTACACATTTAATAATTACCAAACTACGATATTTTACTCTCTTTACTTTCATTTTCGTTCGAGTGTACGGAATAATGACCCTCAAGCAAGGTAATTGGTTGATATATTCGTTCATGAAGCAAACAATGACTCTAAATTAATGTAAATTATCAATATTAAATTACACGTTTGCTTTCGAATATTTCGAATGTATGAAATTATTTCATACATAGTACACAAACAAAGTTTCATGTATAACCAACTTTCTTAATCGTTTGATCAGGATTAACCAGATCCTAACTCTTTACATTCCAGTGTTGAACTGGCGCATCTATGGTAGAGTTAGTCATTGTTTCTCTTTTTGTCATCGTCATCTGCGACCTTCAGTTTGCTATTTATTGAACAGGGATTCGCCAGTATGTGCGTAATGACTACGTCAACATCAAAATGTATTTCAAGTAATTGTAGTCAATCTGGATCTCCCTAAAAACAATGAGGTACAGAATTCGATAGTGATGTATAGTAATTAATAGTAATGTACAGTAATGGGGCCGAATATACATTGCTTAAAGAAATCAAAGGAATGGAACAAGAAATTAATCATTTTGAAATGACAGTATAGATTATGGGTTACGTTTAATACCAAAACTATACAGGCTAGGTAATAGAAATTCTCTTTGCGGCCATAACAATTAAAACGTTTCGACAATGCACTTGATCTATTAATACTATGGCAAAAACATTTTGAACGGCATAAAATGGCAATTCATCTTTAAATTGTATTTGATACGACGTAACAGACAGTTCATTACGTCACATCTGTTTATAAAATGACAATCTTGTGCAACAATTTGTACATGCGACAAGTAATTTCATATTTTAACAGAATGGGGGATTTTCGTGTTTGAGTAAATGGGAATATTTTCGTCCCAAATGGCGAATTTCGCCATATTTCCAAAAGCATCTGGCTTATCTGAACATGGAGAAAACTCTGACGTGTTTCGATAAGCTGAATCATACAAGTGCATCGGACCAATACTTAGTTTGCTAGGCAGGGCGTGTAGATTCCAGGTAGAAATTTATGTATATGCTCAGGTAAGTAAAACATATAGAAAACTGGGTATAGCTGTGCCCATATGCATATAATTTGTATGTAATTTTCCATTTGAAATAGATGTCCCTTTTATTTAAAATATAGGCTATTCCCACTTGTGCCCATGAAATCAAAATGACAGAATCACAAAAAGATGTTGCTATATTTATTTTATAGCACATGAATGTTTGTGTACAATTCTGACATGGTTGATGAATATAAGGAAATAAGCAACAGACACAGCGATAATCATTCTCTGTTACTTTTGCCCTACCTTCTACCTAGGTATTAAGTAAACCGCGTCTAGTTCGACAGAAACGTTGGTCTTCCCTCTACCCACGATAATTGGAAACAAAAATAAATTAACCAATTCTAACCTAAATAATGTGTGTGCCATCTTGTATCTCTCTCTCTCTCTCTCTCTATCTCTCTCTCTCTCTCTCTCTCTCTCTGTCTCTCTCTCTCTCTCTCTCTCTCTCTCTCTCTCTCTCTCTCTCTCTCTCTCTCTATATATATATATATATATATATATATATGTCAAGAATCAAAAAGTATAAATTCAAGTTAATATAATAATGGATTATAGTGTGTTCTTGTTGATGTTTTTATTTACAATTAGAATCTTTGGATTAGGTTTAGGACTAACACACTGAATCAGCATCACTGATGATAATGAAAATGCTCTCAAAATGTACCCAGCTGATAAAAGAATGTTAAAGAGATGTTCATCAAACTTTTATTATTATTATTATTATTATTATTATTATTGGCATTGTTGTTGTATCATATGCTTTAATCCAGAAATATATAGCACTTTGCGCTGCAAATCGGTGAGTTTTATTTCGTACTCAGAATGATAAACGTGTCATCAGTGTATGATATCAGTTTAGCCAGCATCCGTTGACACGAATATTTCTGTGCTGAAAGAGATTGTGGAATAAATGGAGAGCGAGAGTGAGAGAGAGGGGGGGGGGGGATGAGCACACACAAAGAAGCTGTTTTGTTTTTATTCGAGACATAACATACAGTTGAAAAAACTTTATCTCAGTTCTGTGAATATGTTTGTGTGTGTGTGTGTGTGTGTGTGAGAGAATCTTGCGAGTGTATGTCTTTGAAAACAGTCAGAACTAGACTTTTATTCTAAATTCAAATAAAGTTTTGATGACAAAGATACTTTTACTGCGATATTATTTGAAGATCAACATCACAACAGCAATGTGCGAAAGGGGAAATATTTGTCCAGACTCGAAATAAAAATATTAAAACAGGCAGAACAAGCTTATTGATGTGGGACATTCCATTAATGTCATTTGATTTAATATTCTAGCTCAGAACCGATAAAGTTCTAGCGTTAACTTCGTGCCACCTGTTCGAAACCACACCTTTCGCACGCCTACTGGTCATGTCCCAAGCATGAAGCAAGTTTTTAACAAACATTAGAGTGTATACCTGCAAATCTGAAGAAATCCTTTACCAAAACACCCCGATAGCTGTATGAACTTACATTGAATATATTCAGACGCCATAATTGTTTTTACCAATGTCCAAAAATAATTATGTCTCTGCCCAGAATAAATAAATCCTTGCTCAGAGCCAGAGTTGAATATAGACTAAAACGTCTATAGACATGTTATATCCACGTAATAATTTATTCCATCAGTAAGAAATAAATTTAGAGATAGTCCTTGTCGACGGCTTTACTCTTTCAACCAGATTAATTTAAATATTGTATTTTTATGGCCCTCCAACTCTATAGAACCAACTTCGTCCTTGTACAGAATCAAATATTAACACAGAGAAAGAAAAACGCTGCTGCTTTAAAGCACCATGCAGTTTATTGATGAGAAAGAAATTTTTAATATGAATGTGTTATATATTCTACCTCGGAACCGATATCTATATCGGTGAATATGTTTGTACCTTGAGTCAGAACCACACTATTCGAGCGCATTATAGTCATGTCCCAGCCGTGAACCAATCTGATCAACAGATGTTTGATTATACACCTGAATATAACCAACACTTCTCCAGTCAGATCTAATACTGTACAAAACAACGCGGTAGAATATCTGAATGAACAGTGATCCTTCGAAAACGTACCAAATCAATTCTCTTTCTCCAGAAAATATATGGCTTTACTCAGAACCAAAGCTGAAAATAGTCTTAAACTGCAGTAGACTTTTCTTACAGACAGAATCATCTATGTACTTCATCAGAAGCAGGTTTTGAGAAAGACTGTTGTGAATCGTTCCATTGACAACAATCTACATGTTACAGTTGTATGGCACCTCCTATCGAGAATCAGCTGTCTACTTGAACAAAAACACTCATAAAAAGTAGACATAACAATCTTATCATGCTGAACTCCACCAAGGTTTTTTTTTCTCGGAAAACACTTTTAATAAGTCTTTAAATATTATGTCTTAGATCGAATACATTAACGTGATAACTTCGTGTCACGGCTCAAAGCCACACTATACACTCCCATGGCCATGTTCCCGCTCACCGCCAGATTATAAACATAGAGTAGTATATCCATGCATAGATCCAGCCCCTATCATTTACAGGCAGTCTACTTTACTTGAGCCAATTCCGATCATATCCACTTAATAAAATATACAGCGTTTTTGCTAAGTTAAATCTTTTTCATTCAATAATAATAATAATAATAATAATAATAATAATAATAATAATAATAATAATAATAAGGTACAATAATACTAATGTCTATAGAAAATAAATATCAATCTCTACCAATGAATAGTATAAATGCAAAACTTTAATTTTATCAGCTACAAATTTATAATTTTTTAGGTTATATGATCTAAATTAGTAGTTGCATATGCATGTATTAGCCGGTAATAAATAAATTAAATAGTAATAACATTCCACAGTTAAGAGCAATATACCTTTAAAGAAAAAGACAATTCATTTAATTATTAGAGCGATAGATTAAAGATAACAAATTCTAATATGGAGATGGAGTGCTGAAATAAATATCTTAAACATGGCATGTCATACAGTGACAAGTTACAGTGACAATATGTACGATTGTCCATTAACTAAATAGGTGAAAATGAAATGCCTGAAGAAAATACACACAAACAATACATTGGAGCAAAGTAAGGTACTGCGAGGAACCCACAAACAGTAATAGTACTTCATCACATTTGGTGTGTCTGAAGATAATAACAAACTGCCAGCAACATTTTGATCTCGAGGTATGCTTGTTATCGACTTTAAATACTGTTAAAGACATGACATCTACATGACAATATGTTTCGAAATATTATGATGTGTGTAGGAATGCGCTTAAGTTTATTTTGATAGCAAGTATATAAAAATGTCATTCAATCAATAGGTACATAAAAAAATCAATAGGTAAGTAAAACTAGGTGTACTGTATATGATTGATACGTGGAGTCCCAATATTGTTTATGATGCCATGAATGATGGACATGAATAGGTTTATTTCTCATTAAGGTTAATAATTTATGATACACGATATAACTGTATAATATTATGTGCCCGTGTACTGATCTCTGTTTTCATATATGCACATATTTACCGATGTGTTTTATGGTATTTTGATTTAAAGTATTTGTCAACTTATCGTAGGCTATACATGACGGCCATTTTAATTTGATGGAGGAAAAACCTGAGAAGAACCATCGACCTAAGAAGCGACAATCTTTTTGTCATACCAACTATTGCCGAGAATGGAAGCAAAGCAGAAAGAAGTGAGACAAAAGTAATCTATAAAGTCGAGTGCCTTAGACCACTTGGTCACCCATTAGCAAATGTACAAGCCTGACTAATTTAAACACTTTGAAAGAAGAAAACAGATCTGTGTCATTATCCCTCTCTTTATGGCGAATTTTGTAGTTATATTACCGCTTCAAAAGAACGTCGTCACACCAAAGGAACTTTAAATAAATTATAAAGGACGAATATTCTTGGGTCAATATTGACTGTAATCCTATCTTGAACATATGGGAAAACATTGTATATGACCAACATTTCTGCTGATTTTCCTCTATACCTTCTCCTCAGATGTTATCGTTTTACATTATTATTTCTGATATGACTTCAAAATGTCATGCGCAATACTTGTATAACAAAGACTGGTCAAGAAATAACTTACCAGGCATTGCTAATTAGTCTGAACACATATAGAAAAAGTATACGTTTATTCTTTACCAAACTACGATATCTTACTCTCTTTACAATCATTTTCGTAATAATAACATTCGAGCAAGGTAATTGGTGGATATATTCGTTCATGAAACAAGCAATTACACGTTTGCTTTCGAATATCTAGATTGAATGAAATTTCATACATATTATGCAAATCAAGTTTCATGCATAACCAACATTCTTAACCGTTTAATCAGGATTAACCACATCCTAAATCTTTAAATTCCAGTGTTGAATTGGCGCGTCTATGGTAGAGTTAAGCATTGTTTGTTTTGTTGAGATATGAATCGGGAATTCGTCACTGGTATCATGGTCATTTGCGACCTTCAATTTGCTATTTATAGAACAGGGATTCGCCAGTATGTGCGTAATGACTACGTCAACATCAAACTGTATTATAAGTAATTGTAGTCAATCTGGATCTCCCTAAATACAATGAGGAACATAATTCGACAGTAATGTATAGTAATTAATAGTAATGCCCAGTAATGGGGACGAATATACATTGCTTAAAGAAATCAAAGGAACGGAACAAGAAAGTAATAATTTTGAAATGACAATATTGATTATGGGTTACGTTTAATACCAAAACTATACCGGGTAGGTACTATAAGGCCTCTTTTCGGCCCAAACAATCCAAACGTTTCAACAATGCACTTGATCTGATAATACCATGGCAAAAACATTTTGAAAGTCATAACATTGCAATTTATCTTTAAATTGTATTTGATACGACGTAACAGACATTCCATTACGTAACATCTGTTTATAAAATAACCATACTGTGCAACAATTTGTACATGCGACAAGTAATTTCATATTTTAACAGAATGGGAGATTTTCGTGTTTGAGTAAATGGGAATATTTTCGTCCCAAATGGCGAACTTCGCCATATTTCCAAAAGCATTTTACATATCTGAACATGGAGAAAACTCTGACGTGTTTCGATAAGCTGAATCATACAACTAATGTGTCCAGCGATGCAGTGTAGCTTCGTATGACTTTAAATGACTAAAATGTGGAAAATTCATCAGTAATTTACCAAATACAAACAATTTCTCTTTTCCCTCTCTAGAACAATTCACGTGTTTGCTAATACATAAATATGGATTTAACTATATCTCCTGTACGTAAATGAACTACAAGTGCATTTGATCAATACTTAGCTTGCTAGGCAAAGCGTGTAGATTCCAGTAGAAATTTATGTATATGCTTAGGTAAGTAAAACATAGAGAAATATGGGTATAGCTGTGTCCATATCCATATAATTTGAATGTAATTTCCCATTTTATTTAGATCTTAATTGTATTTAAAATATTGTCTCTTTCCACTTGTGCCCATGAAATCAAAATAACAGAATCAGAAAAAGATGATGTTATATTTATTTTAAAGCAGATGAACATTTGTGTACAATTCTGACATGGTTGATAAATATAAGGAAATAAAAAAACAGACACAGGGATGATCGTTCTCCGTTATGTTTGCCTACCTAGAAACATAGGGATTAAGTGAACTGCGTCTAGTTCGACAGGAACATTGGTCTTCCCTCCACCCACGCTAATTGGAAACAGAAATAAATTACCAGTTCTAACCTAAATAATTTGTGTGACACCTTGTGTGTGTATATATTTATGAATCGAAAAGTATAAATTCAAGTTAATATAATAATGTATTATAGTGTTCTTGTTGGTGTTTTTATTTATAACTAGAACCTTTGGCTTAAGATTTAGGACTAACACAATGAATCATCATCACTGATGATAATGAAAATGCTCTGCAAAATGTACCCAGTTGAAAACAAAATGTTAAAGATATGTTCATGAAACTTTATTATTATTATTATTATTATTATTATTATTATTGGTGTAGTTGTTGTGTGATATGCTTTAATCCAATAATATATAGGACTTTGCGTTGCAAACCGGTGAGTTGAAACAGAATGATAAACGTGTCATCGGTGTATGATATCAGTTTAGCCAGCATGCATTGACACGAATATTACTGTGATGAAAGATATTGTGAAGTAAATGGAGAAGTAAATGGAGAGAGAGAGAGAGAGAGAGAGAGAGAGAGAGAGAGAAGAGAGAGAGAGAGAGAGAGAAGCACACACAAAGAAGTTGTTTTTGTTTCTGTTTGAGACATATATACACTTTTAAAAAAACTTATTTCAGTTCTGTGAATATGTTTGTGCGTATGAGGGGCGTGCGAGTGTATGTCTATGATAACTGTCAGAATTAGAGTTTTTGTTTTCTAAATTCAAATAAAGTTTTGCTGACAAAGAGACTTTTGATGAGATAATATTTGAAGATTAAGATCACAAAAGCAATGTTCGTAAGGGTAAATTCTTGTCCAGACTCGAAAGAAAAAATATTAAAACAGGCAGAACAAGCTGCTCGTGTTCAACTTTGTGAAGCTCATTGATGTGAGACATTCTTTTCATGTCATTTTATATAATATTCTAGCTCAGAACAGATACAATTATAGCGTGAAGTTCGTGCCACCTGTTTGAAACCACACCTTTAACACGACTAATGGTCATGTCCCAAGCATAAACCATGTTTATAACAAATATCAGAGTGTATACCTAACAATCTGAAGAAATCCTTTACAAAAACAGCTCGATGGCTGTATGAACGTACATTGAATGTATTCAGATGCTATACTTTTTTATTTTTATAAATGTCCCAAAATACCGATATCTGTATCAGTGGATATGTTTATGTCTTGAGTGAGAACCACACTATTCGAGCGCATTATAATCATGTTATTATATTATTATTATTATTATTATTATTATTATTATTATTATTATTATTATTGAAATTTTGAAAGATTGCATTGGTCTGTAAGAAATTATTGTCTCAATATTTTACTGCTGCTAGAAGGTTGTTGCGGATAGGTTTTTCTTTGATAGTCGTTGTCACAGAATAAGGAAAGAAGTAACTTGGTTTCTCCTTTGAACGATTTGATCATTTTCGTCGTACATGCATACAAAGTTACCTAGTGTGGATAATTGTTTTTCTAGGTAAGCACTAGTACAAATATTTATGAATCATACGACTGTGCAAATGTATCTCGTCGTAGATAGCTTGCGGCTAGACACTAAAAGCACGTTTTGCGCGGGTATTTTACCCTTACTAATATTCACTCTACTGTAGATTTAAGGCAGGTTACTTTTCTAACTGAAACACTGGTCATTTTGGATCTTGTCAAGTAGTGAATGTTCTCCATTTTTGTTCTACAGCCATAGGGGTAAGTGTTACATTTGTAATTTATTTAATATGTGATGCATATTCAGTTTTGAATGTTTGTATCGTGAAATGATGCCTTTACTACTACGCGGATTTGAAACGTTGTTAACTTTTGAATTTTTACTAGTTGCTATTAGGGGTTTAGTTTAGTAGCATGTATCTATAGATTTTAATTCTGTACCTGTTATTATGACCAGTTTGGTTTTATTGTAGCTGTATGTACGTATGTGTGAGCTGGTATATCATGTTGTCTGTCTGGTCGTGTGCGTGTCTATATGGGCATGGAAGATGATGAAACCATCAAGGCCATACGAAGACAAAAGCGCGAATTTGTAAACTTGTGCGCACGGAGGATCAATGAAGGCTTTGTATGGCCAATACAAGCGTGGGCCAACCCAAGGATTCGGGAGAACTGTTTGTTGTTTGTCAGTGGACATATTTGCAAGTTTTCACAAATATTTATGAATCATACAGCTGTACAAATGACCGAGTTGTATGTTTGTTTCAAATGATTGTTGTTTCAACTGAATACAGTTGAGTCATTTTGATCACTTTCATTACGTGAGATTATATGAATCTCACTTTCGTTCTATGAGATTATTTGAATCTTTTCATTCCATGATATTATTTGACTCTTATTTTCATTGTGTGAGATACATTTTAATCTATGAATTATTTTATTGTTTTCCTATCTGTGAATGTTTGGATAAAGTAATTGAATGAAACGTATGCATTTGTATAATATATACATTTTTATTAATTCATTTTATAAATATTCATCTTTCATCACATGGTGTTGTGTTCTCATTTTATCCAGTCATCTTCAGAACCAACATATTTTAGATGCCATTGAAGAAGAGGCATATGTGTGTCAGTCCAGCAACTTCCGTCATACCTCGCATACCGTCTCTCTCTCTTTGTTTCTCTCTCTCTCTCTCTCAAACATACACGTGCACACATACCTACTGATAAACACATCAACGCGACAAACATGTTTTGAGCTAGAAATAATATACTGTGTGTAGTAATTTAAGACCATTCACGGAAACTGTACTATGTGCCCGTGAGTTGAACTTGACGAGACTAACACTATGTATGGATTCAGATTTATGACGCAATAAGATATTTTCATATTGTCGAAGTCATTCCTTGGGAATCCAAGCGCACTTGGCCACGCCTTCCTCTGGCACCTGTCAGAATAAAGTAGTTAAACATCTTGTTCAACTCGTACGTACTTTACTTGCCCTTAGAGATTGTTATAATTGCTGAATATTACATGCAGCTAGGCCCGGTTAGATTTCTTCCTTTAAAGATCCGATTTATAATTCGTTGCTCTAGCAGGGTAATCAGGAACGTCAAAGCTATCTATGTGAGCTAGGAGTTTGGGTAGTGAGTTCTTGTAATTAGTATGAGCTACGAATACCCCAAGTAGTCACATTTCACATTGGATTATTATTTATTTAGGTTATTCCAGCTTGCATTTTTTATTATTATGGGTGTTTTTATTATTATTATCATTATTATTATTATTATCATAAAAACGTCTGCTGAAGTGTTTCTGACTTACTATTAAGAATTGATTGACATATATTTGCAGACATTGAAAATACAACCTACACATGGTGTATGCGCTTTTCAAGCTTCGGTAATGGAAAGAATATTCAATTGTATATGATGTTTCTGGATGTTGGCAATGCTATACCTGTTAACAGATTGATTGTTCCTTTGACTTATCAGATAAATAATTAAACTGGCTGCAAGCTAGTGTTTAAATTTTTTTGTAATGTCCGTCTTCTTTGTACTATAACTGAATGCCATCTCGGTATCTTATCTTTTTCGCTCATAACTCTAGCCAAACTACCAATAGTTTCTTATCGCATATCAGATTTGATATACCACAAACCTGAGTTGCTGATGCCTTTCCTGTTAATTTAATTTTAAATGGTGGAACGTGTCATCAGACCCATTTCCTGTAAATGGAAACTGGATAGAGGGGTCACCTTAAACGTAAGTTATGTAAATGTGTTGAACAACGAAATAAAAATAAAAATTACTTTATGTTGTTTCATGTATAGGACCAACTTCATGCCAACACATAAATAAACAGAGAGAGAGAGAGAGAGAGAGAGAGGGAGAGGGAGAGAGAGAGGTAATTGCTGAGAAACAAACTTTGAATGAGATTATATTATTTATTGTAGCTCAGAAACGATCTATTTCAAGTGGATACATTTGTGTCCCGACAAAGTATTGAATTATTAACACGCCTTTTAGTCGTGTCCCTTTTTTATAACAGTAAGTGGATATATTTATATATATTTGTACTCACTATCATCAGACTGAATCAATAATGTATGAACATTTACTAACTCAGCTGGTGATTTTTATGTGATCATTAAGGATAATTTTCATTCACTTAAACCAACCCATATCAACACGTGCTTGCTAATTTTAGCATGTAATTTGTTAAAAAATTTTATATTTTTATATAATTGATATTCATATCTCAAAGAAATAATTTAAATTGAGCATATAGTTTTTTTTTTTTAAAAAAATCAAACTGGAAGATGTAAAGCGGTGGTCTGAAATTTTCTATAAATAAAATTGTGTAATGACACATGTTAGTTGAAGAATGTTTAAAACTGGTTGAATGGAAGCTGAATACCGTTTAAAGATTATTACCAAGGTTAAGTGGCTTTACGCTTACATTTTAACAACTAATACTGCAGATTTTATACCACAATTTGACCTGTATTACCTCTAAAGAATATTATGCTTCCTGTTTCTACGTTTCATTGTTTACTATCTTTGATTATTCCTGTACCAAAAATGTTTTGTACTCTATTTCTTCATTACTAGTATTTGTCTCACAAGCACATTTTGTGACCCAGTTTCTTAGGTGCAATTCTAGTTTTAATATATCTCATATCGATATTAGTATCGCAGTTACTTAAATTTCAATCCAATATAATATAACATTTTTTTACTCAGGGGTGCAATTTGACTGTCAAAAAGCACTAATTCATTAACCAGGTTATTTAAGGATAGGGGCCTCACTAAAAAGGAGCACGAGACAAAATGTTCCCTCGAGTTACTTTCTTTACAGTGCGATGGATAACATTACCTCCTGGAAAGTCTTAAAATGCTGTATATCTGCTAACCTACAAAGCATAGGAATGGCTGTACAGTTTGAATTTTACATAATCGATCTTTATTTTGAAATGATAGTTTTCTTTGCACAACCAAGCAATCACTTCAAACCCTTCATATATTTTACTTTATGTAATCATTTTTGGTTTCTTTAGTGGCCATCTTCACATGAATATGAGCCTACGTGGCTTGATATCGTAACCGGGCCGTAAAAGAAAACGGAAAAGAACATATGAAAATTATATCATACGTGTATATTTTCGAACATTTGTGACCTTACCTTGTGGCAGACTGTATCCACAAGACGACAAATGTCAAGACAAGTACTGTTACATTGAAATCCAGCTGGAGTTTCCACATAGTGAGATGCATGTGTGTGATGCGTTGGGTATTCAGTATATGTATACATGTATATTACAGTACTAAAATCAATTAGCTCGTTTCCTCGTATATCTCGATAACAAACATTCTATAGAATTAGCCATAGGTATATAGTGGCCATTTTCTATATATATATATATATATATATATATAGAGAGAGAGAGAGAGAGAGAGAGAGAGAGAGAGAGAGAGAGAGAGAGAGAGAGAGAGAGAGAGAGAGAGAGAAAGAGAGAGAGAGACAGAGAGAGAGAGAGAGAGAGCGAAACATAAAAAAATGACACTTGTGGAACTCTTGCAAGGTATTACAATACTTTTTATTTAGATTACTAAACCATCACGATTAATCGACTATACACAACTTCAAATGCGCTAATTTCATTTAGTTGTTAGTACTTTCGAGTTTACAGACATACATAAATGGAACATTTCATAATGACAGACAAATAATTCCGACCACGTTTATTTTTTATTATCCTAAATGTTCTTTGTTTCAAGAGCTTGCTGAGATTGAAGGTAATATCTGGAGACTTTGCTTTTAAATAACACAGTCCACTTGGAATTTCTATAACATGTTTTATTTCGAGTTTCCCAATCGTACAAGAGGTACACGTAAGTATCCTATACAAACTAAAGCCAAATACATGTACTTGCCTAAGTTTAAAATAAACGAAGCTCAGTATACAAACTGGATTACATGAAACTCCACCATCATTATCAAAGTATTTGGACCGCTCCGGTGGCCTATTGGTTAGAGAATCCTCCTCGGATGCGGGAGGTCGTGAGTTCGATCCCCGGTCGAGTCATACCAAAGACTTATAAACCTGTTTCTAACAGCTGCCTCGCTTGGCGCTAAGCAATAAGAGGTTAGTGTTAGGACTGGTTGGCCTGGTGTCAGGATTATGTGACTGGGTGGGACACCATGTTACATGTCTGCGACATGCTGCCCCAGTGCTAAATATCACTGTAAACTGCCACACTGCAGACATCTTAGCGATATGACTGAAACATTGTTAAAGCTACGTTAAAATTTCAAATCAAACACACACACTCAAAGTACTTGTGGGACAGTTGAAATGTTATTTCAAAACTGAATGGAATTATATATCAAATTGTTGTATTTGCATTTGCATGTTATGTAGCTGTAAAGTACTTGTGGTCCGTTTAAGCACGTTCAACACACCTTGATGTAACCTCAAGCTGTTTCGATAGCTTAGGACAAGGATCACCAAACACATTGTTGTCAGCAGGTATTGAACACTTGTTGGATTGAATACAAATAGTAATTGCTTTGTCAGTGACATCGTTCATTTCACAGGCCGCACCACAATTGTCGACAATATGAACATAGTATAAGATGTACCAAGGAATTAGAAAGTACCAAAGATTGCAATATCCATGGTAATTCGCTGAACGAATATCCACAACCTTATCTTCGCTGCAGGAAATGTTCACAGCCGATCCCTCAAACACAGTTTTCGTCTCGTATTCTGTTTGTTCACGCAAAGCAGCGTTCAAAGACTTGTCCTTGCCATGTTGTCTTGACTTGATGGGAATATCAATATGTTTTGGGACCTGGTTATTGTATTCAGCAAGTAGCTCCGGAAATGGAAATAACAAGCATAATACAAAACGAATAGAGAATCTGACTTTAGATGTTCCCATCATATTGGCACGACACGTTGAAAAATATAATTGTTAATTCAAAAACAATACCCTTGTTTTGTATTGAATATGTTCTTCTTTCACAAGAGCCTTGAAGTGGATGGTGTCTGATACGGAATACAGGCCGTTTCAATCAGCAGTTTGAAATATTTATATAGGGATAAATGTGACGAATGACCAAGCTCCACCTATATACCACCAGCTGTCAGTCAAGCCTTGTTGTTTTAGGATTATATTAGACGTCTGTACACTCATACGTCCGGCTCAGTTTGATTAAGCATGTGATAGACGTCTGCGGTGGACACCTTGTATGTCTCATTCAGTTCATTATTTTCGTTTAGTATGTGCCAAACGGCCATTAGGAACGTATCAAAGACTAGTTTAAGCCTTGAGTCCTTATATATGATCAGGCATTACGTCCACATGTATGCGTAATCGATCTTCCCTAGTATCAGTCGAATGCAAATTAAAATTTCAAATTTCAAATACGCTCATATTTCATTACATGAATATGGCATTTGTGTTATACAAATTTTCCAGCCTGTATAAATATTTTATATGTGATGATTTACGGGCAGGTAAAGTCAGGTTTAACATTAGATTAGTCAAGAATGAGGCTAAAGTTGCGGCATTTCTTGATGTTTAATTAAGTATTTGTATTTCATGTCAAGCGGCTTCATTAGCGGTTTTGTCTTGCATTATTATGAGAAAAGATATAATAAAAACGAAAGCGAAAAACTTTTTCAATTTTAAATTTGCAGGCTAAAGTGTCGTTTAATTCATACTAACAAAATGCAGAATTTTTCATCCATGAAATAAATAACATCTTTTCTTAGAATTAAAGCAATACTCGATGAGACACAACGTATGCCGTCTCTGTGAAGGAGACCTGTGTTCTTCCCCAGTGGTCTTCAAAATTAATTTGATAAACAATGGTTACCTAGGTAACAGGCTTCAATAATTTACTAAAGGACTGGGCCGGAAGTCGGCGAATTATTATCAGAAAAATCAGGGCCAGTGGCTGGTAATGTTTCCGTGAGAATTACCTTTGTCCATGGTCTTACAAATATAAAAGAGAAGACAAAGAACAAGAAGAAAATATTGGACTATGGTCCTCAAATTTGTAAGAGAATAAAACATAAAATATCGTACTAAACAAATACGGTATTACTATATACATTTATCGGAGTTACTTAATAAAAAATACTAAAATCTTAATGATGGAAATTACACTTTCCCTTAACTTTTCTTCTGTCTGGAACTAACAAGATCTTTATTGATAGAAGTTGAGCAATAATAGCTAACTAAATGAATGATTCACCTCAGAAAACGGCTAATTAGCTTTATTGATTCTGCTTATAAGAAAGGTATCGATTCTGCCAATAAGAAAGGAAGAAAATGAAAACGGAATATAAAATCATTGTTATTTATAGTGCCATATTAAGGTTGTAAGAGACCATTGAGAAATTTCAAAAAGCCCAGCCCCCAATAAATAAACAAATATAAAAATTGTAACAATAAGAAAAACATTTCACTTTTCTGCAATGAACACATTAATCCTGCATTGGTTATGTATGTTGGTAGTAAATATGTAATAAACAAAAAGTAGATACAACTTAAAGATAAAGATCTGTTTCATGCACTTAATACTACATTGGATCAAAAAGGAAGTTTATATGGACATTGGACTTTTAATCAGATACATTATTTAAGTTTACGTGTTGGGAACATTACATCAAATGTAGATTTACTGGTAAACGAACTTGCAGTAATATACAGAGAGTAGAAAATTAATGTTAGATTTCTGTAATGGAGACTATTTTACACTTATATAAGACCATCCGTATAGGCCATACAAAACGCGTATATGAATATAAACACTGGTTTAATAAATGAAAAAATGTACAAAATATGAAAGCCATGAAGATTAAGTTAATGTTTATGTTAATGTCAACGAACAAGAGAACATCCTTCGATCTAGTAGAATAGCAGATAGAGGAAGATACAGTCTCGTAGACATGCTAATAATTTATAAAAGCAAACAAGACAATGCTAACTATCGTTATCGTTAAATAAAGGAATCTAATTTTCAATTACAATAACACAATGGATTATGTACTCAAATAATTAAAAGGATGTATATAATGCAAAAATATGATTATTTTGTTAAATTTACAAAGCAACCAGCGTCAGTGAAGTCCAATTTTTGCTCTTTATTGTTATTGTGAAAGCATCATTGAACCAATGAATATGGCTGACTATAAATCTATAAATATGGCTTGGATAGGTAACATAAATTTGCAATCCATTGCTGTAAGCGTTACTCTACATTGAGAGATTACCTCTTGTTCTATTTTGATATCACCAAACATACCAAATTAATTAAAAAACCTTGCTCAACAACTGCCCGCGCCATTTGGTCTGCTCGGGGATTTTATGCCTATACGACTGTATGGGGATCAACTCATACAAGTGCCTGAGGCGAAAAAGTAGAAGACTTCATTTTTAGAATCGATTTGTGTTTATATAACACCAAATCTCCGATGTATTTAAATCCAGGAACGGGTACATACAAATGTATCGATTTAACAATTTGTTCTCCTTCGCTGCTTTTGGACTATGATTGGAAGGTCACTTGCCGAACATTAAATGAACCATAAAACCTTGCTTCACTAAAGAATCTAAGTGAGCCATAGAAGCGCTGAGAAAATTTAATAATCGTCTTACGTTCAAAAATTTAAATAAGTACCATTTTCTCATGGCTAAAGCTCACCGAAACTTCAAAGAAAACAAAAGATCGTCATGAAAAAATGCGTTTCTACTTTAATCTCTTGTTACTCTATATACTTGAAGATAGTTCTCTAATTATTCAGAAGTCTTCAGAGTTTAAAAAAACTCAAAAAGAAAAACCACTGTTGAAAGTCACGTATAATAATCAGAAAGCTATAATCAACCGTTTTCATTATTGGAGCTAACGATAACTTTGGAAAGGGCTCAAGATACCTTCGCTGGGCCTATCGAAATGCATTATCAGTTTTAGGAACACCTACTAGAACAATTACTAACAGCTCTTCTGTAAATCTTCAATGACTTATGAATTACTTGTAATATACCAAAAGTTTGGAAAGAAGCAACAGTAATACCAATTCCCAAACCAGGTAAAGATAATACAGATCCTACCAATTGTCGCCTCATTGCCCTAACGAGCGGTGTATGTAAAACAATAGAAAGATTGCTAAATTCTTCGCTTATATAGTATTTGGAAACTAACAATTTAACATCTCCTTTTCAAAGTGGGTGTCGATATGGCCGTAGCAGAAAGGATCATCTGGTTAGACTGGAAACATTTATTCGCGACGCATTGATCAAGAAAGAACATTTAGTAGCGGTTTTCTTTGATTTAGAAATGGCCAATGACACGACATGGAAGTACTCGCTGCTGAATGACCTGTAGTATCTGGGTCTAAAAGGCCGTCTGCCCTCCTTTATGTCAAACTTTCTCTTAACAATGAATTCAAGGTACGTACGAGCAAGAGATGGGTGTGACAAAGGGCAGTATTTTAGATGTATCGCTTTTCAACATTAAGATTGATGGCATCACCAAGTGTTTGGCTCCTGGTGTAGATTGTTCCCTATACGTTGATGATTTCTTAATATCCTATCGATCAAAGTACATGCATACAATTGAAAGTCAACTACACCAAACTTTCAATAAGATTCAAAATCGGGCTATTGCCACGGTTTCAAATTCATTCTCAAAATCAAAAACAGAACGCATGCATTTCTGTCAGTTACGAAGACACCGCGAGGAGCCTAAACTCACGCTGGACGGAACACCTACACCAGTTGTTGAGTTTCTAGGTATTACCATCGACTAAAAAGCGACATTGATTCCACACATAAAGAATTTTAAAGCTAAATGCGTGAAATCTCTAGATGTACATAAAGTAGTAGCGTTCAATGAATGGGTGTTGATGGAAAAGTTATCGCTTACCAAATGGAACATCGATTTTGTTTCTCAGCCGAAATCAGAGCTATAGACCCTGCTGTGGAATATATCGAAAGGAAATGTATTTTGAGCTCCATTTTCTTCTCCGCTTCAATATCAGTAATTCAGTCACTACACAATATAACATTAGCAAATCCAGTACTCACCAATATTCTCACTAAAAATATTGAGATGTGTACCATTCACAATATAGTATACCGTTTGTTACCCAGCTAGTTTGGTATTAAAGGTAATGAAAATCAGACCGCGCTTCTAAAATGGCCCTATTCCCAGAACCATGATTTTAAAATACCATACACTGATTTTAAACCTAGTATCACAAAGTTTTCACGCCTCAAGTTGCATGCATTATGGAATGATGCAGTGAATAACAAACTTGATGCGATCAAACTAACCTTAGCAGAATGGGCTTCTTGCTAGAAAACCATCCGTAGGGACGAGATAGTCATTGGAAGAATTAGAATTGGTCATACTTATATTACCCACTCTTACATGCTAAATGGCACAGACCAGCCAGAGTGCATTTATTGTGTTATGTATATTTGATTTAATTATATTTGATTTAATATACATTCATTTTAATTAATTAATTGTCAGTTTAAATTTTTTCATTCTTCATTACATTCTATTGAAATGTAAATTTATTCACTGGAGATGATACTTTTTCCAGAAAATAGTTTGACCTTTGACTGTTCGTTTTATAAACACCAGGTGCTTGATATAGATCCTTACCATGATTCAAAATTAGTAGCAACAACGTAAATAAGTTATATTACTATTTTAAAATGATTGGTTGTTGTCGAGGTCATGATAGAACTAGCTGTTTAAGATGTAAACAATTTCTTTTTTCTTAGAGTAAAATGTTTCGTTTTCGTCAGGACCACACTGTGTGTACGCGATCTTTAACAAGGACATAACTTCTACGAGATTCTGGAACATGATGATGTGACCCCTTTCTAAGTTTTAGAATACGATATAACCTTTGTTTTGAGAGATATTCTCAGTTAGCTGGGCTCTTACACTGGAAGTTGTATGTTGTGGTGCTTGGAGTTATTTCAGATTGCTTGGATTCGAAAGGATTAATTATTTTTTCCTGGAAAATACATGTGCTCATGTTAAATTGTTGAACAAGGACAGTTTTTATATAAAAAATATTTAGATTTCTAAAACCGGAGTGATAATTATCGTTTCTACAAGGAACTGTAGGCTACAACACTACATAATACAGCATACGTCATCGTCTTCCATCTTGGATTCTTGGTCGGGACTCTAACTTGGAATCAGTAGAACATTTTGTTATAAGGACTTCAAAAATTGTATTCGTGGATTATTCTTATGTTATTTTTGGATTTGATTCTTAAAACCGTAAGTTCATATTTTTTCCATTCTTACAGAATTTTCCTGGGAAATAAATTATTAAAGTTTTTTTCAAAGCTTGTTGTTTTCACTGTTTATTCGAGCCTAAATACGCAACATAAGACTTGCAATGAATCATTCACTGTTAAGTACATTATTATAGATTGTTTCGATCTATCAAACCTACGCGTGATCAGCACTACAATGTGCACGATATAAAGGAACTTTTGATACAATAAACGTCTATTGCACTTTTAAATTCCCGATAGAAATACAATTATATAACTTTTATGCTATTACCTTGAGTATATATATATATATATATATATATATATATATATAATCTGTCGATCATACTCAATACCCTTTCTAGTCAAGTTCTATGAATATCATCGATAATATATTTAACAACTAAACGGATTAAGAATTAATGCACAAAATGTAACAGATTGTATAATACATTCAGATTAATTTCTTTTGGCGAAGCTGGCGACTAAAGAAAGATAGATTTATTTTATTGCTACGAAAACGAGATCTTTGATCATGAATAATTATAAGCAGCCGTAGATCAATTTTTGAATCTCTATTACTAGCTTACAATTCTAGAGTGAAAGAAGTAAGGTACGTATACTTTCTTAAAGAACATGATAGATTTGCAATGACTGAATCTGAAATCCGAGGAGGAATATTTATTGTGATAAACTCAAGGTATGTACTATTTGTATTTATGTATCCGTGTATAGCTTTGTCAGACTGTAGTGATTATTTCGTTGATGGGAGCCGGTGTTGAGAAGATATTTGGGAACCAAATAATCAGCAGAGTTCAAGGAGTAGACGTTATAATGTACTTTAATCATGATAGGAGATTGAGTTAGGTTCATATGATGAACCATCTCAAATATTTTTATCTTTGGGAATTCTCTTATCTTGTTTAGTATATTTAATCGATAAGGTAAACTAAGAATACTTGAGTGAAGCACCGATCTGGCCTCAGGCTTAGTTCCCCCCGATGTTCACCAAACCCATATAGATATTCATGAAAAAATAGTACCAAGTTAAATTGTGCGATTCACATCTGACTTGTTTTGAGACATTTCAATCTATATAGATAATAAAAGCGTAGACTTCAGAATTTATAAACCGGTATAGCTTGCTAAGATTGTTTTCTCTGTAATGGAGACCGATGTTAAACTATTACCTAATTGTGTTTCGAATATTTAATTTTTATTTGTGTTTGTTAGTTTTCCTCCATCGTGGATTGATATGTTTAATTGTAGTTTGGATTTAACCTTGTCCAAAGTCAACTGCACTGTGTCCCTGACTAAAGACAACTTTGTTTTTATTCTGGTCAAAATGTAATACATAGATAATATTTTTTTTGTGTGATTGTGGGTTAAATATTAGGATAATTAACTTGGTTTGAGTCAATCACATTATGTTTACAACGTTGTTTATTATATTTTTATTGGCACAATTATTTTAGAATGGATACATTTCATTAAGACATAGCATTGCCAAAAATACTAATTGTGACCTGGGCCAAGTAGAGTTCTTTGTAAGCTTGTTTATTCAGAAATTATTCATTCGTGCTGTTAGACCTTAAAGCCGAATCATTTGCTTTTGCTGTGCTCAGTATCTGATTTGGGTACATTATGTTTTCAAATTATTTTTAACTGGAAATACAAAAGGCTCTTAAATAATAGTCTTCGAAAGAAAATTTAAACGGGCATTATAGTGAATTCAAAACAAAGACATCTTGGATTTTATTTTGTGGTTCATCAAAAAACCTTTGAGATTGCCACGTCATATGCTACTACAAGCCATCCACACACCCATTGTTGAATCTTATTTCAAGCACAAATAAAATTGAATTAGAACTTTATTCCTTAAGAGTGATGATGGAACTTTCTGGACTAAATGTGACTAAATTCGTTATCCTATAATTTTATTTGTGTCTTCAGTTTGTATTTAAGGGAATTAGATTATTTGTTTTTATTTTGCTCCATTTTATTAGTTAGTTTAAAACTATAGGGTCGTAGTAATTGTGTTTCAATACAGGATACTGTCTATCTACGGTTTTTTGAATGGTTGGTTATGGGTAATACACATTTGAGGTAGGAAATTGCACGCATTTGTAAAGTTAACGACTCGTGTCTGTTTGGTCATAAGTGATTAGAGGAACATTATTTGTGGCATTTGCAATGTTAAAACCCATTCACTTGACAGGTACTGTTGCCTTGAATTAGTGGCGAAAGGAAAAGAATGGACTCAGTCGAGGCTCAGGAAAAATGTTCTTTGATTCAAGTGGCAAGTCATTGTGTGTATTCCTTCTGCTTTATCATTAAATAACTTGTCCATATTTTCGATTTTATTTTTGTTTTATCCAACCTTTATAAATATTGTCAACGTTAGTTTCTATTTTGTTTCTGTCTGCTAATACTTTGTTCTTAAGATCTTTTATTTTGCCAAAGGAAATACTTAGTTTTGGGCAGTTATGTAAACTTAAAGGCGTTTTAACAGGTTCACTGTTAGTTTAGGCTTGCTATCGAGCTGTTTTGCTTTAACAGGTTCACTGTTAGTTCAGGCTTGCTATCGAGCTGTTTCTGTAAAGGATTAATCTTATTGAGTAAACGGTTGGCAAAATGAAGGTATACCCTAATGTCTGTTTATAAACTTGGTTCCTCATGACGATATAACTATAATGTGTGTGAATAATGTGGTTCTTTGTCCGGACACAAATTTATACTTTGAAATATATTGACTCTCAGCTTTAATAAACAATATAATTTCTTAATATTTTCTTTCTCAGCAATAAACTATTTTAACAACAGCAGCATTGTATCTCGCTTAATGTTGATTACTGTGCATGGACGAAGTTGGTGCTATAGCTGATACACCAAACTGTACATTCAAATTGTTAAGTATTTTGAATTGCTTTACATAAAGAACATTTGAAGTGACTCCTGTATCCATTTTCCATTTATATAAAAATAGCCCAGAGGAGAGGTTTCACTTTTGTGTCATAATCAAATGGTAATAAGTCAGTCACCACCTTGCATAAAAGTAAATTATACATCTTTCGGTGAAACATTTTTTCGATCTATTAACGTGTACAGCAGGGTGAACGTCTAGAAAAAGAAAATATAGAATATTTTAACATTGTAGAAGCTTTTAAAGCGGATAAAATATTTAGGCTGCACATTCAATGCCCGATTTATATCGCAATGAATTCGAAAGAACAGGTCACAACATGCTTGCGCTTGACTTGTTTGGAGAGGAATATTTAACATTTACGGAATACTTCCATTTCTTTTCAATATTCATGGTATGTTAGAAACTAAATGCACGGTGTCAAATAGTTTAAAATTTCAATGTTATCTTGCATTACTTGCGGTCATGTCTTTATACTAATTCGATCCAATCATACAATAGAATGGACGAGAATTCTAAGCACGAATGGTAAAAGTAAAATATGGAAAACTGTTCAATCGTTTCAGACTGGGAAATATTAAATGACTGGCTGGGTAATATCAGCCATTCAAAAATGAAACAGTCGTGGATCCGTGGGTTTCTCACTGCCAAAGGCTACATCCCTTTACAAGAAAATATCTATCAATGACCTATAAGTTTCAATAACGCCCGGATCACCGAAGCCTATTAGAAAAATACACGTTCATGCCTGTCGAACTTTCATCGATATCTTTGGAACGATACCATTACCGATACGGATAGTCATCATCATCTTCTGCATTATCCGAATAATAATAATAATAATAATAATAATAATAATAATAATAATAATAATGATGATGATAATTATGATGATGATGATGATCATGGTGATTTTGCATGTTACGAAATATTTCGCAGTAGGAAACTTAATAGCAGTACAAGAAATATAAAAGCTGGAGATACTTCAACAAATAATTTGATGATCGGATGTGGGAAGATGGGTGCTGCATGTGACAGAAGGAGATGTTCGTAGCTCATAATATTTGCAGTAACAATTTGCTACCCAAATATCCAACACACATATGTAGATTTAACGTAACAGGCCTAGGTACATGCAATATTTTGCAGTTATAACAAACAATAATAGCTCGAAAAAAGTGACTCTGAGTTGAGGAAGTTGAATATCGACAATATTCTGACAGTCACCAGAGAAAAGCAGTGCTAAACACGAAACCATACAAGGCGTCATAAATCTAA
>JAPYKE020000269.1:125000-284074 GCA_028554795.2 Sinohyriopsis cumingii | reverse complement strand
AGAGGCGCATATAGAAGGCCATTGCTTTAGATTAAAGTATGATGTGCCATTTTCCAAACTAAGAATGACAAATTATCAGAAGAACATATACAGTCAAAGCTTAACCATAGAAACATGTATCACATATGTTAATTTGCATTGAATATGTTTGGAGCATTTGATACACGGATATATATTTTTATTTTGGAGCTTTTCCCTTTTAAAGACAGGATCAATACGGTTAGTAATGATGCAAAAAAAATTGCTAATTTCTTATATACACATACATTAAAAAAAACTTGGCTTTTAAAGTGTTAGTATAAAGCAAGTTGACATACCAATACTATTGGTATATCAAATAGTGATATATGCGCAATAATACCCATATATAAACATTCTGCTTGCTTTCGATTCTTGGCCTATACATCAGTGATGAATGTCCACTCATTAATCATTAGTGACGTATGGAAACAAAACCCACGATAAAATGTATTAAAAGTTCCCGTTTTCTAAATTAATTTAACATGGTACACAAATTCATAGCAATCCTTTATGTTTTCCGTTCCCCCTCCCCTCTTATGCATAATAGTAAAAAAACTCAGAAATCTAGAGTGTGTGAGAGAGAGAAAGAATTTGGGTTGGATGACTACCTTGAAACTGAACTTACCATGTAACCTACAAGAATAATGTTTTGTTGTAATGGGATGTGTACACTTTCCTTGGGATTTATCTACAGTGTTTATATATTCAGTGATAAAGACTCGCAATAGCCTGTCAACACTATACTGTAAATCTATTACGAGGAAACGCATATTGTAATGTATTTAAAGCATTGTTTTTATAGTTGCTGTTGTTTATTGAACCTATAATAATGTTTATTGTTAATTAAATACGACAATTATAAAGACCGCTATAACTGTCTCTCTTTGACTTCCTCTGGACCATCATAGCAAGATACTGGCGAAAATCCATGAAAAGACTAGCGTATAGCATTTTCGCAAATGACGATGATTCTGGTCTCTGGAGCTATGGATGATGGTAGAAGTTAAGCCAAACCGACCAAACGAAGAGAGAGAGAGAGAGAGAGAGAGAGAGAGAGAGAGAGAGAGAGAGAGAGAGAGAGAGAGAGAATTTTTTTTTATGATCGCTAGTAATACAAAGCAGAATAATGACTTAGATCAACTGTAAAAAAACATCAACATATTTTAATTACCTCTTGTCTATTCCTCACTAATTTCCATGCACCGGTACGTGAATGGCTGAGCGTTCGCTGTGTTCAAGCAGCTAACGATGTGTTTGTAGTGATCTACTTTCTTTATTAAAACCATCACTCATGCTTAAATCATAGGTGTATTTCATATTGAATTAATGTATGTAAGTGAAAAGAGAAACTCAAGATAGAAAACAATCAACTTATCAATTTGCAAAGATGATTGTGAATATCAACAAAAGCACAGAACTAAATTTTATAGCGGACATACTCAATTCACAGTTGCCAGTGGTCAATTTTAGCTCCGTTCAAAGGACAAATATATGATTTGTATGTGATATAAATGCAATACATGTATAGTATGTACGCTGTATCAATGATATACCACTCGTTGTATAAATGTTTCAAAAACTCTTTTGAACAAAATGCGCTTTCCTACTATGAAGAAAACTAACAAAATTAATTCTAACCTAAAACGCAAATGCAGCCACCATGGTGGAACAGAGAATGTGAAAAGCTAAAACATGAAAAATATGTACGATTACGTAAATTCCAGCTCACTAGTTCCAGTACTGATGCGAGAGGTTACAGAGAGTTCACGAAAAGGTTTAGATCACTGAGCGAGTTAAAAAAAAAATTACTATCAGATTGTCCAAAGTAAGGAACTGCCAATGCGATGGTGTTCTTTGCACGGACGATCACCATGTGCACATCCCAACAAAAGGCATTAATATGCATTAGCGATAGAGCAAGCGCACGTGTTTTAAAACCAAAATAACTTTCCGCAACTCAAAGCTAAGAAGTCGATCTGCATCCTGTACAGGATGCCACCGTAACGCGCTGTGACCTTACTGTACGGTAAGTCGTAGAGCAGGAGGTGCTTGCTGTGGTTGAGGATTGTTATGCCATTGAAAATTGGGTAATTAAACTCATGATTGACCTTTGTGCTTTAGACTGCGAGCAGGTTGCCATCAGATATTTTGTTTTGGATTGGAACTTTCCGTTAAGGAGCCAGACGACACAAAATATCTTTCCCTTTTAATGGCCTTACCAGACCAACGCGAATACTTTTCGGAGTTTCCCATCATTCATGTTGACGAGATTAAAGAAGTTCTGTGGCAACCGGTTCTTAACTGGAATCACTGAAGTCGTTGATCAACTGGATGTATGGGGCCATCCATGCGCTTTTTAGAAACATCGGTTCAGATTGAACGCTGGTAATATGCACCCGGAACTTGTTATAGAGCTGGTTACTGCGATTGTAGTCCACAAACAATACTTGTTCCGTAGATTGGGAACTAGATTGGTACAGCAAGGTAAAATACTTGTAATCTCGTTTGCCCAACCATTCTGATATTCACTCAGCCAGCTTTATCTAGCTAGCATCGTCTCTATATCCAAACGGCAGTATCTTGAGGATGTTTAAGACGTGCTAACGTTTAGTCAATTGCTCGAGGTTAGCGCTAGTCAGTGTCTGATGCGTGTCCATGCTCATGCGGTGTGAGCTGCAGTAATGTCATGATTTGAGACCATAGTCTTTTAGCAAAGCTTCCCTAAACGTCTGCCAGTAGGACAACGTCTGTCGTCAGAAAGAGATTTGTTAATCCTCGAGGTTAGAGTAGCTATAGCTCTTGCAAACATTTTGAGCATGCTTTAAATCCTTCAAAAATACATGACTGTAAAAGAAGTATGTTAGCGTAGTCTATATTTCCTCAAATCGTACCAGGCCATTCGTATACTTGTAGAGGTAAACGTCCTTGATGGTAAGACGACAAACGCTGTAGCTGGTCTTAAATCTCGGGGATATTAGCTGTCAGCTTTTGATAAACTGGGGACTATTCACAAACTATAGATGTTACCGCGAGAACGTAATATCTTCTTTCTATAGTGATCCTTCTTTATTTCTTTTTCAGTCTTTTCTAGTGACATGCATTTTTATGTAACTATCATGGTCTAGCAGGTCATGGACGCTCGAATGGAACCTTCAATTTGATTTCGTTTGTTCCCCTTTTATTGTTCTGGTTAAATCCACAGCTTGAGATTAATCGCGTTATAATGGCACTTTGTGCGTGACCCTCAGAATTAGCAGAGTAAGACACAGGTGTATGTCCGTAATATTTTGGTAAAACAGATAGTGTATGTGCCTTTGCTGCAACCGGAAACGTTAACTGATATGTCTGGATTTTGGAGCCCAAACTTGCTCATGCTGCTAAAGTTCGCAAAAAAAAAACAAAAAAAAAAGTTCCTTCAGAGTTCAACATGCCAACATGCTGGTTATTCACGTCTGTCAGCGTGATACTTTGCACGGCAAAGCACTGACATAATGGCCCGATGGAAACAGCGATATTCTGAATGTTGATTACACACCGATGCGGTACAAACGCTAGCATCCGTATACAGACGGGCCTCGAAAATGACGGTGTTGAAACACTCCAAGATTAGGCTTTATACACCTTGCAAAGGGTAATCCAGACACTTTCAATAATGTTAGCACTAGCTTTGTTTACAAGGTGCTCAATTTCGTCCACATTCAGCATTGTGATGGTTTGCCTCTATATTATACCAAAAGCGACACATCTTTGCAGCATTGCAATTTGTCACATTGCTATTACTTTTGCTATTAGCACTAACATAAGTTTTAAAACTTCACGTCCTCTGTGTTCATTGCCAAAAACAAAGCGAGCGCCAGGCACCAGTGTTAACATACATCCAGACGTTGTCTTCGGACTCATGCATCTGAGACATTATTACGTTATTTTCAATCTTAATCGCGCTGGATTCTCATCATCGCCTTACAATCCTTAGCAGGTTGTGCCACTCAGCGTACAACCTACGCTTGATGCACAGCATAAAGTTTAACTTTTCTACGAGCTGGAACTGGTCGTGCAACATGACATTGTAAAGTCGCATTGTAGTTCAGAATTCAATCTAGAAACGTTTTAAAACTAGTATTCCCTACACCGTGTCATTTTCGATTCCAGGGCAGTAATGTATCCTCCAGTATTCGGTTTAAGTCATGAACTGGTTCGTCCATGATCAGTGTTCATAAACTTCAGGAGTTTAATATGTACATATAATTTTTTTTATACACCTTGTCTGCTATATACTTTAGGTGGTTCAGTATCTTTTGTTATTATTATTATTATTATTATTATTATTATTATTTTATATATATATATATATATATATATATATATATATATATATATATATATATATATATATATATATATATATATATATATATATATTCCATCGTATGTGTTTAAACTATTTAGCATAGCAGTATCGCCCACATGCCCACAAACGTTGCCGGCTTTTAACCAAGCACATCTGTTACCATATGTTGTATGTGCATATCATCATCATCATCATCATCATCATCATCATCACTCTCATGACCTAGTGTGGTCGTCGAGGCACTGTGCTGCTGAACATCTGACCAATTCC
Organism: Sinohyriopsis cumingii; assembly: GCA_028554795.2. Lineage (NCBI taxonomy): Eukaryota > Metazoa > Mollusca > Bivalvia > Unionida > Unionidae > Sinohyriopsis > Sinohyriopsis cumingii. Next base: position 279,435 of record JAPYKE020000269.1, on the reverse strand, counting down.
CTCCACTTGTCTCGATCATGTGCCAATGCCTGTGTCTCCGCAAAACTTTTCCTGGTCCATTCTGTAATGTTGTCAGTCCACTTTATTCTCTGTCTACCTCTCCTTCTGCCACCCTGGACGCTGCCCTGCAGGACTGTTGTGGATAGACTGTTGGCTCTAGTGACATGGCCATACCATTTCAGCTTTCTCTTTTTGACGGTGGTGAAGAGGTCCGTATATTGGCTTACTTCGCGCATGATGGTATTACGCAGTTCTTCATTTGTGATGTGGTCCATGTAAGAGATGCCAAGGATGGTTGTGTAGCATCTCATTTCAAGTGACTGGATTCTTCGCTGTATTTCTGCTGTCAGGGTCCATGCCTCAGATGAGTACAAAAAGACTGAGATTACTAGAGCTCGCAATAGTCTGATTTTAGTTTTCAGACAGATATTCTTGTCTCTCTAGATGGGTCTTAGCTTTGACATAGCTGCCATTGTTTGTACTGCTCTTGACAAAATTTCTGATCTTGATCTCTCTTCGGCGATTATATAGCCAAGATATTTGGACTGGCTCACTGTTTCCAGTCCATGTCCTCTGACTTTAATCTTGGCTGAGATTTGTTTGCCACTATTTATCATCAGCTTTGTCTTATCTCCATGTCAAATCTGGACGATATTTCATCCAGGTTCTTCGCTAAAGTGGCAAGCTCGTCTTCACTGCCTGCCAGCCCATCAATGTCGTCTGCAAAGCAGAGGTTGGTGATGTTACGCCCTCCAATGCCGACTGTCCCACAGTGGTTTTCCAGGGCTTCGCTCACGATGCGCTCTAAGTAGATGTTGAAAAGCGTGGGTGACAGGAGACAGCCTTGACGCACTCCCACTGTTTTCTGGAACCAGTCCTGCACAGAACATTGGGCAATTACTGCACTGGTAGCCTTGGCGTACAGCTGCTTGATGGTATTGGTTAACGTTTGACCCATGTTATACTTCTTCATTGTGGCCCACAATGCCTCATGCCACACTCTGTCAAAGGCCTTTTGGAAATCTATGAACACATGATAGATGTCTTGTTGGTGTTGCGAGTACTTTTCGGACAGAACCCTGAGATTGAATATTTGTTCTGCTGTGCTTCTTCCACTCCGGAACCCGGCCTGTTCTTCAGCGATTATTTCTTCTGCTTGTAGTTTCAGTCTGTACAAGATGATCTTCAACATTACATTACTAGCAAGGCTGATCAAACTGATAGTTCTGTATTTTTGGCACAGCTGGAGATTGTCTTTTCTGGGAAGTGTTATAATCGATGACTGGGTCAACTGTGTTGGCCATTCACCTGTCTGCCAGATCTTGTTGCAGATTTTTGTTAGTAGCTCTTTCACTGATTCTCTCCCATTCTTGATAAGTTCAGCTGGGATGTTGTCTACACCAGCCTTCCCATTCTTCAGTGCTCTTATTGCTGACTCCGCCTCTTCTTTGAGAATGGGAAGTCATCATCATTTGAGGAGTTTGGAACTTCAAGCACCTCTGGGTCTCCTGTGGACTGATGGTTGTAGAGTTCTTTGCAATACTCAGTCCATCTTTCTGCAATGTCACTCGCTTCTGTGAGGCACTTTCCGTATTTGTCTTGAATGGTACTGACTCTTGGTTGTTTCTGTCTGGAGGGGTCTTTCACAATTTGGAATGCATTTTTGCTGTTATTCTTTATCAGACTGTTCTCCATTTCTGTGCACTTTTGTCCATTCCAATTTGCTTTTGCTTGCTCAATTTGTTTCTGATATTCTTGTTTATTTCTCGGTACCCCATTGCCCCTCTTTTGTGTCTGGTGTTTTTGAGTTCTCTTCGGGCATCACACAACTTCAGAATCTCTTCTGTAACCCAGGGTTTTTTCTTCGGGCGATGGAGGCCAATGATGTCCTTGGCAGCTGCTGTCATGACTGTGTTAAAGGTGTCTGTCATCTCATTGACGTCACCACCCATCACAAGGAGTGGAGCAAATTTTCCTTCAATTGTGGGTTGGAATGACGTGCAGATGTTAGTGTCCTTCAGTTGTTCAAGGTTGAATTTGAGCCTGGTATTATTTAGCTTGTTAATTTTCTTCAGCCTCACTCAGAAGTTCATAATCACGAGGTCGTGATCACTCCCAACATCAGCACCTGGGAATGTCCTTGTTTTTGCTCTATTGATGCCAGATCGGTAATGGTTTTGGACCAGTATGTAGTCGATCTGGTTGTGATGAGTTCCATTTGGTGACTGTCATATCCAACATCGTGAAGATTTATGTTGTCCCAGGGTGTTGGCTAGTACCAAGTTGTTATAACTTGCGAACCCGAGCATCCGTCTCCCTCTTTCATCGGTAAGCTCATTGCAAGAAGGTCCACAATGTTCTTCCCAGTCTTTTAGAGCATCTTTGCCATCGTTGGCATTCCGTTCTCCTTGGACGACGAGGATGTCCTTTTTACTGACCGTGTTTAGAATACCCTGTAGTTTGTTGTAAAACTCCTCTATTTCTTTATCATCATGATCGGTAGTTGGAGCATAGACTTGGATAATTGTGATGTTAAAGGGAGACACTTTCAGACAAATGTAAATGATTCTGCTAGATATGGGGCATCATTCAAGCACATATCCCTTGATGGCTTTGTTTACAAGGAAGCCTACTCCATTTATGGACTTGTCACACTCTCCACTATATTATAATATATGCTCATCTTCGGTTTGGTGTTTTGCTTTCCATCTAACTTCACAGAGTCCCAGAATGTGCCATGTATAGTGTTCCAGCTCATGTGTCAACTCTTGGAGTCTTCCAATTTGCGCCAGAGTTCTAATGTTCCAGGTGGCGATGGCAATGCTGTCTCTCGCTCTGATTTTATGCATAGTACCAGTAGCACACTTGTCACCTCCGTCTTGGTGGACAACGGCAGGCGCGGTCCTTGTTGCTCGGGGCGACGACCGATCTGGTATTGTAAGCTCAGATTTGTCCAGCATTATCAGTGTGTCTTGGGCAAAAGTCGTCTGGCGGAGCCCATCCTTCTTCAGACCAAGGAGTTGCCAGAAGGGGATGTAGTACATCGTCCGGCTGCCTTAGGGTCTCCACTCTGGATTTTCTTATAGGGTTTACTCCCTTAGACTTTGGCTAACCAAAGCCGACCTGCAAGGCAGCAGGAGACTCGTGGATGGGCGGGTGCGTCCATTTCCATAGCAGATAAAGCATCTGCCACTTCCCCAGCTATTTATATATAATTGGTGTGAAATAGATCTATATTATATTATGCATATCTTAGATCTAAATTAGTTTCTATATATAAATTTTGTGTAGCTTTAACGCAAAACACTCCCATTTGTCCAAAACGCATATCTGTGACCCCCCTCCTTTAAGTTTTCCCCTGATGTCAGTCAACCTGCTACATCCCAGTCTTCTCCTGATACACACCCTATTTGCCCTGATATAGTTGGCAGGGTAAAATGATTGTGATCTCCTAACGTAGTCGTTAACAGTCTAAACGTCTATTTCACACCTATTATGTATAAACAGTTGTTAGCAATATAATGAGCAACAATCAACATGTTCTGAAATAGGAAATGAGCAATCAGGAAGAGGAAATTGGCCGTTCGCTTTACATTGTGCCTATAACTATAAACTATAAACCGTGACTTTAGGATGCTGCGCAGTAAACATGTGTCGAAATTGAGTTCGTGATGTGAATGCTGGTTGTTCCTTTGGGAGCAATTATCAGAGAAGCAAATAGGTTTGTGACCTTTCTTACGCTTGTCGAATCGCTCTCACAAATAACTCAACCATGTTCATTTTATGTCAATATCAAAAGTGATACCTTTTAATACCGAAATTTCCAAATAGTTTCCATGTGAAGTTTGCACGGTTGTGCAATAAAAGTGGGAAAAAGATAGTCTCCGCATGTTATAAATCTGGCAGGATATTTAAGACAATGATAATGGATTCAATTTTTTATTTAACTAAAAAATATTGCGTTTCCGATATTAGTGTTCCTTGTATTCATAGTTTATAAAATCAGAATTGCACTTGCGGCAAAACAACATTTCATTGCGGACATTATTAGAGAGCGTGTGAAGAATTAACTCCTACCGTCAACAGGCTGATTCCGCTGTTGATTCTCGACTCCGTTAGAAACGTAAGTACGTGTATTTGTATGTTTCATAAATAAAATATATCATGTATTATATGCGTTGTATCATTGATATGCTATATGATGTATAAATGTTATATTGATATCTATACTTGGGGAGCCTTGTTTCCGTTTAATGAACGTGTATACATCTCTCTCTCTCTCTGATTAGTTCCGATCTTTCACACATTGTCGCATGCGTTGTAATTATTCATTCAATATAAATTAGCTTGATTGATGAAACTGTGATGTCCAGTGGTTGAATATGGTTCGCACAAGAGGCAGGCTCAAACAAACGAGTGATCCAGTGCTTTATTAATTAGTTAGCATCGTCGCAACTTGATGAACACATGAGATATTACCACTGCTTGCTAATTGCATTGAGCAAATGACGGAGTGTTTTGATCATAGGTGGCCCTGGCAAAGTATCTGAAACGAGGGGTATCTAAATTGAATTTTATCACTCGTAAGTCACTGTGTTAACTAATAATTGATGGTGCAAAGTTATGGACAGTGTAAGGAACAATCCATACACATTCACTTTAATAACCGACTAGTTTGGGGTTGTGGCATGCGTTGCCTCCCTTGATGTTGGTTGAACTATTTGGTCTTGATATGTCTTTGATTTGTGTTCATATAGGTGATACTATTTTTTTTACCTTTGAAGGAGCTGCAGTCTCTTACCATTACGGGGTTGTCCTTATTTGGGGTGTTTGAAATGGTTAACCCATGAAATAATACCTGCAGATATGCAAACGTTAACAGCCTAAACCAAGAACTTAAGTAACCATGATAATGTCTCTCGACGTAAAGCCTCAAAAATGCATGCGTACATTACCAAACAGTCAAATGCATTCAACTGTGAGAAATTAAAAAGAAGGAATTTAATCCAAGTGATTTTCCAGATTATATTTTGGTTTCAGGAACATATAAAATGTGGGACTGTAGATCAGGTGGATGCTTAACAGAGGAGACATTTTAACCATATATACATGCATACATACATAGATACATACATACATACATAGAGACACACATACGTAGAGACACACATTCATAGATACATACATAGATACATACACACATACATACATATACACACACATACATACACACACACACACACATACATACATGCATGCATGCATGCATACATACATACATACATACATACATATGAACTTAGTGGCATTTAGAGGTATCTAATCTAAAATGCGATTTGGTGTGAAAAAGCGACTATTCTATGTACAACGTATATACTCATAATACTTCTTGGAAGTTATCCTGTCCCCTGGGTAATATATCAACAAGAAATAGTTTTTTTTTTAAAACTGAAAATTGATGTAGATGATTATATTCATTATTCAGACATTAAGCATATTTCATATCGGAGTTTCCAAGTGGTTTCGAAGTGAAGATCTCATGACTTTGCAATAAAAGCCTATAATAAATATTCGCTAGATTGCCCTATTCTGACAACGTATTCTAAGTCTTCATGCTGAATTTTATGGATGTACTGGTTACATGCGGAATAAATTACGTTCTTCATTGTAAATTATCGTGCAATATGATACAGACTCTATGTTGATAGCAGGCTTGTGCTAATACTCTAATTGCTGTACTCCGAAATATCAGACTGACCCATTCGACAGCCGATTCTCTCAGGTATATAGGACACAATCGTTAACACGTTATATAGTTTTGCAATTCTTTGTGTTTTAGACCTTCCATGTTATTGATCTGTCTATCTGGACTACGAGGAAACTTCTGAAAGAAAACGCTATTGAATATCATCATGCAGATGATCTTCTTCGGATTCCTCTTTATTGTCATAAAAAAAGCTGTTGTAACAGGTATGAACATACATATGTAAAATGAACCACTCATTCAAGCAATTACGTGAAAATGGGTCATAATATTCATGGTTGATGTGTTATATAAGTGATCTGGCCCTGGAAATGAACGGATCTTTTCATTAGAGTTTAATCATATGAACGTAGTGTCGCAGCAACCCATTTTGAGCTGGGGGTATGCTATTGAAAATTCCTAGTCAGTAACATGTTATGTCTGTGAATTTTACTGTGTACTCCACTTTCTATTATGTATCCGATAAGAAGCAAAAGTTAATTTTAAATTTGATTCTCTGGTTAATATATAATGAGTTATTGTTTTTTAATGATGAAAATGAGGTTACGGTGTGTAATGTTATTTAAAGTACATTTTTATGTTCCTATACGTCATCTGATATTGAAAACATATTTTTCTCAAACTAACCGATGTTAGTGAATTAATTCCGAACTGAGGTAATCATATATTACCTATAGGCACCAAAAATGAAACGGAAACCGAAATGAGATGAAGGCGTTAATAAGAAAGTTTCATTTTATATGTAGCTAGGAATGCTTTTTATTAAATTGTATTTTTTTGGTTTAGAGTTTTTGAATTTGAAAGTAAGCCACATAATATTTTAGTCCTCAAAAATTTTCTTTAGTTTATTTTTGGAGAAGATTACTTTGAGGTATTCTAGTATCGAATAACACATGTAGTTTAATGTTTAGTAGGAAAATTATATTGTGGAAAACTACTACTGTACATTACACAGAGCAAATGTTTCGACTTAAAAAGGTATGAAACTACTCTCAGGTTAATCTGGAATGATGCATATCATTGCAAGAACTGTTTCACACAGAATGTTGCACTTGTGTGTGCATTTTATGAGTAAGAGTGTCTCTATTGGATACACATAATTTAAAAATAAAACATTGTGTGGATTAATTTAGAAGTTCGAATACTATCGAGATCAATTACACTTGAGACCAGAACTTTAAATTGTAGGGATTGCTCATTTAGGTGAGCACTATACGAAAGTTTATTTTCTATCAGCTGCAGATATTCGGCTGATCAATGGTGGAAATCCCCTCGAAGGTAAACTTCAGCTATTGAAGGATGGCTTTTGGAGCTCTTTTTGTTATGACTATTGGCGCCCAGAGAACACAAAAGTAGCATGCAGAATGCTTACAAAAAAGTACGTTGATCTCTAATTATATAAAAGGTGTATCAAGACGCTATATTTATTTGCTTCCTACTTTAGTATCGTAGGGTGTAAATGCATTAAATAGTTTAGCGTCATTGTCTGTTCAAAATGACATTTATTGTCATTTTGAATTTACAATTGATTCGTATTTACTTTAGACACTATATGAAAAATGGCATATCCTATTTCATTCGATTTTATTTAACCATGGAAATTGTAACCTTCTGACTATATTTGTGAATACTGTAGTGTTCTTAAACTCCATATCATCAATCTATATTTGATAAAATTTAATATTTGTTGTTAAAACTATAAAAAGATTACTGTTTAAAAACAGTCAAAACATTGTAACTTTAATATCTGTTGTTGGAAATTTGTTCAATGTGAGAACAACCATGTATTATCTTATAAAACCCTATAATAAATAACATCCTCTTACCCAACATTGTAAATGTTTGCTAAAATGTAGAAGCCGAAAACATTGAAAGCAATATAAATGTACAATGTTGCAATATTTAATAACGAAACAAAAATGTTTGAATATAGAATTCATTGACGCAAACAACAGGATAAACGGTGCAAGTAAAATGGGCATGTAGGAGACTTACAAACCTTTAAGCTTCAAAGGTACTTACTACTGAAAGAAATTTAATTCCAACCTGAAGATTTAATAACAAAAACAACGAATCTAAGTTTTGACTAAGGTTATACTCTTTTTAGCGAAAGCTGTGTGTTACTCCAATATTTAGTCGTGCATTTGCGTCTTCCTTTTACCTCCTCCATGCAGATATCATCTAAACATTATAGCATAGAACGGTGCCCATAAATGGTCCCATTCTGTGGGACCTTCTTTAAAAATGTATATATGTGCCAGTCTGTGGCAACATCTTTAGAAATGTATACATGTGCCAGTCTGTGGTAACGTCTTTAGAAATGTACACATGTGCCTTTCTGAGGCAACGTCTTTAGAAACGTATACATGTGCCATTCTGTGGCAACGTCTTTAGAAATGTATACATGTGCCATTCTGTGGCACCGTCTTTAGAAATGTATACACGTGCTATTATGTGGCAACGTCTTTTGAAATGTATACATGTGCCATTATGTGGCAACGTCTTCAGAAATGTATACATGTGCCATTCTGTGGCAAAGTCTTTAGAAATGTATACATGTGCCATTCTGTGGTAACGTCTTTAGAAATGTATACATGTGCCATTCTGTGGCAACGTCTTTAGAAATGTATACATGTGCCATTCTGTGGAAACGTCTTTAGAAATGTATACATGTGCCATTATGTGGCAACGTTTTTAGAAATGTATACATGTGCCATTATGTGGCAACGTCTTTAGAAATGTATACATGTGCCATTATGTGGTAACGTCTTTAGAAATGTATACATGTGCCATTCTGTGGCAACGTCTTTAGAAATGTATACATGTGCCATTATGTGGGAACGTCTTTAGAAATGTATACATGTGCCATTCTGTGGCAACGTCTTTAGAAATGTATACATGTGCCATTATGTGGGAACGTCTTTAGAAATGTATACATGTGCCATTCTGTGGCAACATCTTTAGAAATGTATACATGTGCCATTCAGCTTATTACATGAGCATCACTGCTCTAATTCTAATTTTAAAAATGAGGGAACATCCACTAATTACATTTGCAATACTTTCTTCCGACAGAAATATAATATTTGTTTTCTATCCTTAATTATTGAGTTATAGATACTGAAACCGGTGTAGGTTAAGGGCATTATCATCATTTTCACACTCGACATGTACTAAGATGGATTTTTATTATATTTTCCTGTCGTATTTCATGAAATTCCTTATTAAAACGCGGTTCTTGTGATGAAACGAAATGAGTGTTTAAAACAAAATTCATTTATCTTGTAGTACTTACAGGCAAGATTATTCATACCAACGGTGGGAGGGTGATTGCATGTATAATGTTACCTGCTATGGCAACGAGCAAGCCATCTACGAATGCATGACGGGAGTTATCTACAAACGCTGTTTATCGAACGAGGCTGTCGCAGTTCGTTGTGGTAAGCGATTTAATATGAATGCGATCATAATATGATAAAACATATCTTAACGCTACGACATAGCGTTCTGTGATAGTGATGCTTTTATCTTCTTCACTCAACGCTCGTTGACTGCACACAAAATATGTTTCATATTTCAATGATAGTTATTAGAATTTTACGTCAGTGATTTGCATCCTTTTTTACGAGTATTTAAGGTCAATGAAACTATCACACTACAATTTCCCGTTTCATAGCATAAGAACATGTTGTTTTAATACAAGATTAAGTTGCCACACCATTCTAACATCAAGTTTGCATGTCTAAATATTTTTCCTAATTTTTTTGTAAGCCATTGCTCTTCAAGGAATAAGCACAGCGCTTAACAGTAACGCTACACCATTTCTGTAGGTATAAATTGATTACAAATATTATACATGTGCACATTCAGAACCAAGAACACTATCATTTGATTTGAATGTCATAAAGGAATATTAGAAAGTCTATGTTGATGTATTTTACGACACCGGCTTCCATACATATGCAAGTAAATTGACAAGAGTATAGAAACATAGTTTAGTCAACATCTAAGCGGGCAGTTAGTCATCTAAGCAAACAAGAGCCAGTTGTACATCAAAGTAGTTTCAGCAATTAAATATCAGCCTTATTTGCCATTTTTAGAATGAACATACATTTGTTTTTTCTTTGTCATTTTGGGACATGTTCGTGAAGAAAATATAATCCACAAATATAGAATAATGTTTCAGGCTATTTCTACTTAAGTTATCTTCAATCATGTGCGTGATGTTTCACTGTTTAAAAGGAACAATCACTTGAAGAAAGAGCCAGAAATTGACACGGCCACAACAAATGAAATAATTATATTTCCTCAAGACTTTCGTATGGTGTAACGAATCAGTCATTTTGAAAACGTTGATTATATAGAGAAAATCCTTTTTTATGTACTTGATTGACTGTCGAAATAATTTGAAAGGGGAGAGCATGAAATGCTGAAAAGGAATCAAATAAAAAACATTGCCAAATTGTGTAAATTATTTTTCTATTGTGTTTTGGTTTGGATAGAAAAGGTTCCTCAAACATAAATAAAGGTTGTGTGCTTCGTGCTCCATGTAAGGATATCCCACTCTTAAAGGTAATTTAAGGTATATTATCCGTACATCTCTCTCTCTCTCTCTCTCTCTCTCTCTCTCTTTCTCTCTCTCTCTCTCTCTCTCTCTCTCTCTCTATATATATATATATATATATATATATATATATATATACAATAGCACCAGTAACATGTTAGCTATAGTTTGTTCCGTGCACGAACCAAACCCATGCCGCGAGTAACTGACTTTCGCCTAGCTCTCATCCACCAGTGCTCGAATCCACACGGCCATGCGCGCATCCCCAACGAAGGATTTATAATGTCGAAAATACAGACTAGCTTGCGAGGCAAACGGAATTTAACGCTCAGCTACATGGGCAACTTTATAGAATCGTATTGAGAAATGCAAAGTATATATATTATGTTATAATTTTAAAGTGACTCATATATACCAACAGAGTGTGAGAGTTCAGTGTTTAATTTCTCGTGCTTAAACTTCATAATGCTCTTCGGATTTTGTTGCATTTCAGGTGCGGAAAAAATTAGCTCAAGTAGTCCAAGTCTTTCGGGTAAAGGCACGTATTCTACTTCCTTTTGGAATGAAGCCTGATTTTTGTATGAATGGATAACACAATGAGATAATTATGAAACAGATCAAGTTGACTGCTGTTAGAAAGGACATAATATAGTTGAAAAACACATTTGCAAAGTGTGATACCGTTCTCTCGTTCTAACGTTAAGACTGCATCTGAAAGTACATTTAGTTACAAAACCTACAAGATTATTGACATATAAAATTTCTCCCCATTAACACTAACCATGCATCGATCTATGAACACAACGCTTAGTTCAATAGTTAAATGCTTTTAATATACAAAGGTTGCACAATCTATCAGAGAATTCTATGTGCTAATGCAGTTCCCCATTGTTTCGTAGGATGAAAAAAATATAGACATAAAATTAGTGAGGTAATCAATGACTTGTTAAATACTAACTTCAAGTAAATATTTGTTCATTGAGCAATAGAACGTCCAATTTAGTAATCATGGTAAAAACTATCACCGATGATGCTAATTAAATGTGAAGGTAAACGTGATGAAATATGAATGAAAATAATCTAAAAATAGGGAAACATAATTTATTATATCATGTACGATATCCAACAATAAGACTGTTGGCAAAATGCACTTTAGTATAAACATGTGAAAGACACTATTGGACAATGAGGAAAATATACAACTTCCATATCAATATCTGAAAGAGGTACACTAGAGGAAACGTATAGATGTTTGCATGGGCATGATTGAAAATGTAACAAATCAAGAAAAGGACCCTAAACGGGTAATCAGAATATTTGGCAATTATGAGCGTCCGAAAAAAAATCAATCATATTTCATATGTTTCTCAAATGCACACAAAGCAAGGTAACATGGAACGATTTATTTTTTCAGTCCAATATTTAAGCATATGGAAAGCTCTTTTGTGTTATTTTGGGACGCGCGAGTAAAGCTCCACCAAACATCATAAACAGGAAAATAATTTTGAGCCGCATAGTTGGACGTGATGAAGTCTGCTCTGTTTCAGCCCTAAGGTCTACTGTTATTTATTAACGACACATTTATGTTTTGTTTCGTTTTAAGGTATTGGTGTCCGTCTAGTTGATGGCTACACTCAAAATGAAGGAAAGATTGAAATTCTCGTAAACGGAACATGGAAAAGCGTGGCTAATGCTAACAATTCCTGGGGAAACAAGGAGGCTAATGTTATTTGCAGAATGCTCGGATACAGGTATTCAATTCTCTAGCTAAAGATTAATCCATCCATACTAATCCGATATGTTATTAAATTAGCAGCTTAAAAGACGTTATAATCAGAAAAGATCGTTAGTACTTTCCATCTGTTGCAGATAACAAGGATTATATTCTAGGATTTATAATATATTCAGCTTGCTTTTTAATCAAAGAACAAAGCTGCAAAGCATCATTGTATCAAACTAATGAAAAAAGAGACAATCCGAGTACAGCAATTTGTGACTTGAATTTTATTATAAGGGTTGCTTGTACCTCTCAGAGAACGTATAGTCGATTAGAATTTACGTAACTATCTTTTAAATTGTTTTTTGTTGCAGAAGACCTACTGGAATGATACTTACTTTTTGATAAAACAATTGTCCATCCAATAGTTCATTATTTTCATAATCTTTGTGGACAATGTAAATATTAGGATAGTCAGAGTTACTTCATTGTAATATTGGTATGCATATTAGATTTAGTTTATATCTGATTTAATTTAATTGTTATTTCTTTGTTAGTTTTAATTTTTTATTCCATTACATGCTTTTGTAATGTAACTTTATTTACTGGATTTGATATTGGTCAGTTGTGACTAATTTTTTTATTCTTCAAAGTAAACCACTAATAATAGAAACTAATGTATTTAATGCTGACTTAGTTCCTGACCTTGATTCAGAACCAGTAAGGGTTTTAGTAAACAATGTTTTTATATTTTTTATTCTTTCAAGGCCATACTTGGAGTACGTGACAAATAACAGGTGTTTATTGTTACAAACGTTTGGTTTTCCCAGAAGGATGAACTCTTGACCTTAGTCCGCGAATCTGTTTTGCGTTGTAGTTAGATTTATTACTGGTATTTTGCGAAAGAATAGTCATTAGTGCCTTAACACTTGAGACGTATAGGTGTTTTATGTTGTGTCATGTTTGGGCTAATTATTTTATTTTCTTCAAATTATTCTGAAGAAAAGTGATTCTTATCCCTAGAAATACTAGTGCTCTAAATTAATTCTTGCACAAGGACATTTATCGAAATTTGTATAGAATTAAAAAAAAACTGTAACAATATTTTCTGTGATTCAACAAGAGACTGTTGACAATAAAACACTTTACAAGTTTCAAGAGACGTCATCGTTTTCCATTTTGGATTTCACCGGAATTCGATCTCAGTTTCATTTAGGACTTTTTAATAATATTACTTCTATTTTTTAATTCTTTGATTAATTTTGAATTTGATTCGTAAAACCGTAATTTCTTTTTCTCATTTTTACTTTGTTGTTCTAAAGAAATAAATTATTTGTTAAATTTTACAAAGCTTGTTGTTTTCACTTTTTTCTTGTTACGTTTTGTACGAGTCTAAATACGTAACAATATTGTAAGTAAAAATGAAAGACAATAAAAGCAGATCATAAAATCCCAGAATATTTGTATAATATATTGAAACTAAAGACTAAAAGACAAAAAGCACATTCAAAAGAACATGTTTTTAAAGATTACGATACTCATGCATATATTTTACCACTCTATGGTCTTAAACTAAGTAACAGACAAAAGCAAAATTCAAAACGTTTTGTAGAATTCAAAAAATCCTTAATTTCTCTGGAGCACAAATTGAAATATTAAGAAATTAAAGTATTGTGAATTAAATCCAAGATGGTCCTAAAATTTCTAGCACAATTCCAAAGGAATAGAGTGTTTCAAACGAATTCCAGTGGTGTTCTGAATGCATTTAAATCTTTTATGTGCAGATGTGCCAGAAACCTTGAATGTAATAGTGTGTTTGATGTGCCAGTGACTGGATCTATCTACATATCTATCTATCGATCTATCTATCCATTGGTCACTCTGTCTTGCTATTTATCTATTAGATTATTCACAATCAAGTGAAGAACATTTCATACTGGGATTATACTTTATAGGAGACTAAAAAAATTAAGAAAATTACATTTTCAATGAAATAAAATAAACCTTTATCAAACTGAAACGAAAAAGGAGTAAACATTAGTAGCATTAATTATGTATATACATTCAACATAATATCCTTGAGATGCAATATGTTTACCACTTTTCATCAAGTTACATATTCTCACATTTCAGCACTAACAACGCATCTGGCTTTCATGCACCCACACTAATTCACGTTCAGTGCACTGGAATCGAAACTTCAATTGAGCTTTGTTCTTTCAAGAAGGGACATTACTGTGAATTGGATAGGCATGTTTCTCTATATTGTAGTAAGTTTCGAAGATATAGCAATAGTTACTCTTCAAATCTCATAAACAGCTTGAAAGAAAGATTTATAGAAATTTTGATAAAACAAAACAGACATCCATCGCCTTCGAATCATACAGAGTATAACGTAGAATTCACAAATGCAGGCCTTTAGAATTCAAATTAAATGGCCAAGGGTCAAGTGATATTTTCATTCATTTAAAGGTATTTGTAGATAACGTTTACGTTACCAGTAGATTATTATGATACATTTTTTACAGAACACCGGTTAATGGGACATGGACAAAGTTACATTTTGCAGTGTGGTTTTAGCAATACGTGCTTCAAATATTCCTTTACATAGCCGGGCAGATAGTATTGTCATACTTGAAATACCATTTAGCAAGCCTCATGTTTACAACACCCATGTCTTAAGGAATGCATTATAATACTTTGTTACTTACCATTCTAGGCTGTATCGCCACGATGTGCAATGGCAGTACTACTTACTGTGATCTAACCCTTGGTACATGTGAACCAGGTTGGTTTTAAATTGTTTGTTATAACTTTTTATTTATAGTCAAGGTATTGTGCCTTTTCTGAATTATGGGGAAAGTGAGCAGAAATTATTTGGAATGACAATTATTTTATGAATCAAACTCTTAATTCGAAAAACAAATTAATTTAGGCTCATTTTAAACGCCTATTGCCCACTAACACAATCCTTGCATAAATTAGTATTTGAATCCTATTTCGAGGTGTTCATTATTTCAGAATATCTGATCATCAGCAGCATGTGCAAAACTTCTAAAACAAAGTATGAATATTTATAAGCCAATTATGGAGAAACTATTCAATAGTGTTAGTCTATCTTGCGATTGTATAGAACATTACATGTATATTCAAAATCGACTTCTCAGGCTATGTTTAATCCAGCCTAATTCACAAAATTTTACCGTTAACATAAATGAAGAGTTAGGCTGTCCATAATCGTCGATTGCATTAACCATCGTAGCTAACTTTCGGTTTGCTATCATGTGTGACGTTATATTAGAACAAACCGAAGGGCCTTTGATTTAGAAGTGTATTGATTGCACATTCAAATAAAACCAGGAGCTTTTGTGCAGTATATGTTCACAAATTATGGTCACAAGCAAAAAGTACCATGATCTTTGAACATGTAGTTTTGATGCTTTATTTGTCGATGCAAATACTATTCGGGTATAGTGAAGAAGAAAGAGGTCGAAAATAACCATCTTCCTATTATACGGTTTGAAAGACAAACATTTTAAAGATCTTTCCAAGGAGGTCATATTGATTGTTGTCTTTTTTTCCAAACATATTAAAAGTACTCATGTCATAAATCGTTCTAAACGACGAAATAAAGAATTTAGGCATGTCATATAGGTAAATTAGAGATCGAGAGAGAGATAGAGAGGAAAAGATGAGGAAGAGGAGGAGAAATAATGTCCTCCTCTTTTATAGTGGGGAGAAACGTAAACTGCAAATCATATCTTTTATAAACCTTTTTTAAAAGATTGATTACAAAGAAATAAGTATACAAAATATCAAACAAAACGTGTCGAATTATATTATGTAAAGAGAGAAAGGCCTGCATTTAAAGAATGCGAAGTCCACTTTGCACAATTTAAAGAACTCTGCTTGTTTTATTACCAGCCATTGTCAATATTGGTTAAGAAAACTAGAGATCAGATGAACTTTTTTCTGCGCATAGTGTCTTATATAATACAAAATATAAAGCACTCACCGAGATCCAGCATCAGAGTTATAAGACAAAGTGTGTTCTTACTTTCTCGCCATATTTATTATCATATCGATTTTGGCTTTGGTTTTTATCACAGTCCATAAATGATCATGTTGAATGTAGGTGCAACCCTATTTGTGTTATTTCCTTTAATTTCCACAAGACTACGAATTTATAACTTACGACAAATTCCCTGCACTATAGGGTGTGCTTTCGCAAGTTCTTTGTTTAAGTTTGTTGTCACGTCTGCATTCATATTAGGGGCAAGTTATACATGTTCCATCTCTTTGTAAAGGTCACGCTTCTAACACAGGCATTCATTAACTATACAGTATACGTGTATAATAGGAAAAAATATTGGGTTTTCATGTATTACCAGGAATGTAAACAGTTCTCTCACACACTATATTATAATAAAGCTAGATACATGGCTTTGAACCTATATAATTTTGGATGGTTTCTGAGTGTTTAGTTTTCGCCCTGACGTGTGAGGACTAGTTTGCAAGCAATTACATACCAAACTGGTAGTTTTAGTGTGAGCGCCACAGTGAATATGCTTCGTTTCTTATATGCATTTTACATGCTGTCAATCTCTCTCTCTCTCTCTCTTTATATATATATATATATATATATATATATATATATATATATATATATATATATATATATATATATATATATATATATATATATATATATATATAATGTGTTTCCAACATGTAACCCTAGTAACGACATAGATAGATATATAGGTAGATAGATAGTGCACACAATCTGGCAATAGCTAATCCTGGTAGTATGTGCAAATATTATACGCCTGCTTAAATGTTTCTTCCTGCAATTATTGTCTTACAATGTCAACACATTGTGACAATGATTTTGCAACTCTCCTAGAGAGCAGTGGTGAACATATTTTCAAGAAAGCACTTAAGATTAAAACAAATGGGGAAATCCGACAGACAATTTAACATTCAAGCAGATGTAATGTGGTCTTCAGTATATTGTTCGTCATTCACTCGAATCAGGATGTCAACAAATCAGCCACTACGTCATGGTGGCACGTGCAGCTGTACTCGGACAACCAACTTTAAGACGATTTTAACCAGACCAAAAACTAATAAAAGGTGTAACATTATCAATATAATATTAAGAAAACCATTTACACACTGTACACGTTTACAATTTATGAAGTCAAACCGTTATCAAACTATATACGTTACTGAATGCAAATGCTACTAGCTTTACTCCACAGTACAGGGGAACCACAAAAGGTACCGGAACTACTTTAACTACCTAGAAGCATTTGGGTAGAAAACAAAACTCTAAAAGGTACCTAAAAATAACAAGAACATCTTGTTACATTGTCAGATGTTGCAACGAGCACTACGGTATTATTATTTGAGACATGGTATATTGTTAGAGGTGGCAAAGAACGATACGGTATTATTAGTTGAGACATGGGTTTGGGAATAACGTATGAGGCTTTAAATATGCACAAAATGTAAGTCTTACGGTTTTTAATTATTGTTTAGTAAATACATGCTCTGGAATTGGCAAGCTAGATTGCATATTGTAAGTTGGCTATCATCTACGAGGACATATGGTTAAGTCATAAGACAATTCATGGCTTAATCATCTTTGGATCTTTACTTTGAAGTATGTTAAATCAAACATTCGTAAATGACTGCAGTAAATTAAACATTTTCAATTTATTTGTATTCATTACGTGTGTCTAGTTTTATTTTTTATTTCGTATTTATAGCATGCTCACCAGGTCGTTACCTGTCTGGATCCTACTGTCATGCTTGTAATGCAGGAACCTTCCAGCCTGCATCCAACCAGAATAGGTGTTATTTATGTTCCTTTGGTAATTATCAAAATTTGACAGGCCAAAGTTCTTGTAAACCCTGTCCGGTTGGAAAATACAGTAACATGGTAGGAAAAGCAGAATGCGATGCTTGTCCTCCTGGTACATACCAAAACCAAACAGGGCAAATGTCATGCAAACAATGCGATTTGGCAACTTACCAAAATATATCAGAGCAAGCTGCCTGCATGGTGTGTGAACCGGGAAGCTACCAAAATTCGACTGGGAAAACGGCATGCATTCCCTGTACAGAAGGCAAAACCACGATCGGACCAGGATCTATCAACCAATACGAGTGTAACAAAAGTAAGACTTTCTGATACATTTTAAGCAATACATTAACGAATTCAATGATAATTGATATCTCATGAAATTAATTTCACTCAGTGTTTAGTAGAATTTTGTCCACATCTTGAAAAGTATAAAGTAATATACAAAACGACAGAAATATACCTTAGTAGATGGTTGTATTAGATATTAAGATCTCAGATTAGAACATGAAATAGGAACCAAATCATGAAAAATTCTGTACAATTCCAAGGCGTATCGTCTAATTGATAAGCTAATCCAGAGAGTCACCCTTCTAACCAATTTGTGCTTAAAAGTAGGCAAAAAATGTTGGTTTTGTTAATCAATTAGCTATGTTTGGGGTGTGTTTTTAATGTATTGCTTCTTATTTATCAGCTACCTATCTATTAAACCTTAAATCTAAAATACATGTATCTGTGTCTTCATTGTATCTTGCTATCTTTCTTTTTTCTTTTTTTCCTATCTGTGTCTCTGCCTCAGTATATATAGTATGTCCCTCTCTGGTTTTTCATGTTAGTTTTAATCCCTGTACAGTGTCTCTCATTTGTATCTAAGACCACTTGTTTTGTTTATGACACAATCATTAATCGCTCCACAACAATTTCAAAATGAAGTATAGTCACAAAAATTGAGCATTGCTTTTTAGAAATACATTGTACCGCCATGAAAATTATTTGTTTGTGTTCAGTTGAGAACTTAGCAAACGCTGGAGCTAATCGAAGCAGGCTTGGACTATTCCGCCAACGATCGGCACAACATCCAGGAAATACTATAATATTAGCCTGTGCATCATGCGTGTATTTCGGTTTCGAAAAGACGTCATGCGCAAGTCGCAGATCATCACATTGTTCGACTGGAATGATGTATGTGTGGACGAAACATTCCCAAGTTTCTTTACCTAAGCATAAACTCCTACGTCACATTTTCTTAATTGGACGCAGCCAATAATTCCGTAAATGTATCGTAGTGTTTTCGACATGGTTCTATTTAGGCTAGTGTACTTCAACAGGTTGCTTAGTTTTCCATATTTTCTAGCGACTGGAGCCTCATATGACAAAAGTAACCGATGCCAATGATATCTTCAGCATGGAAACTTTGATTGCTGACTTGTACCGTGACGGAACTCGTAAATTAGAAGTAATGTGAGAAATAATTTGCTTCCAACCAAAGGAAACAAGAAATTCGATGCAGTAGTCTGCCTCACCACAACACTTTCTTTCTACTGTTTCTTTTAAAATATGTAATGTGTCATAGTCATTGCGGATACGTCCATTACAACTGGATATATTGTCGAATGCACAAAGTATATTCTTCAAATGAAGCTCACTTGTGGGACACATTTCAGAGAAACGTGAATGTAGCTTGTGAATCCCTTTGAGTTGATTGATAGTTATCTGTTTGATTATAGTGTGCAGAAGAGATAGTGACAGATGGTCCATGAATTTCTTAAAAACTGATAATACGGCATTTTAATGAAACAAACCGACATGCTGCATGAAAAATATTAATGGAGAACAATAATTATTGTGTTTTTATAAAGCCAAACTCGTGTTGTATCAAGCAAACGGATGGTGCAGTGCATATAGTATGGAGTGGCACTCTCTATAAGTCAATCACGTTTACTCTTCTTGAAGTCATTTAACCGTATTCACAGAAACAGAAGTGAAAAAAATCAGTAAACAATTTTTAAAAATAAGCTCAATTATTATAAATATGTCAGTAGACCGAAACTCGATAATAAAAATTTGGTTCGGATTAACAAACGGAAAAGACACTGTCGTATATTTACTCTTTAATTACTTATAAAGCAGACAATTATCGTTGAGGGTGTTGAAATGTTATTTGCTTTTAGGGCAACGAGATGACCGTCGCCAGCAGACCAACTTTGAAATCTTCATAATTGGGGCCACACTTCTAGCTGTTGCAATCAGTTTCGATATAATATCATGCGCAATACTTCTGCGGCGGATGAGCTGGGACAATATTAAAGACAGAAACACGTGAGACTTTTTGAAGAAATTTTCGACAGTGTTTGAACATATTTGTTTTTTTCTGCAGGTTTTGAACATAACCGTAGTCCGATACTCCGAAGTTAATAAGTTCAGTATCGGACTAATGCATTTAATAATTTCGGTAAATCGTCTATTTCCACAACAACATCCCCTTGTATATTTCTTTTGCTGTTAGAAGTTCATTTATGAGCATATAAAACTGTAATGGTGAGAATATCGTTGAAATCTAATGTGTCCTCTATATTATAACATAGGAAATGTCCTTCTGTAGTATTTGTTTTTACATTTGGGTTAGATTTTTCTTCCCAAAAGTAATGCAAAGTAAATCCAAGAAGATTAGCGTTTCAATCATTTTGATCACTTTGAAGAAAACGTGTAATTGCTTGTAGTATTGTCTTTTCATAATATTTAAGTACAGCTTATTGTTTTATGTGAAACATTAATACTTTCACATAAGGTAAATCATTATCATTTAGGGCGGGGTGGGTAGGTAGCAGCAATCATGTAGGACATTACGATTGTAAATTTCTTTTACTAAGTAGCGCACATGTTTACATGCTTTTAATTCTTTACTAGAATCTTCTTTAAGGCTGATAAAGTCATTTATTATTATTATTGTTGTTATTATTATTATTATTATTATTATAATTATTATTATTATTATTATTATTATTATTATTGTTGTTGTTATTATTATTATTATTATTATAATTATTATTATTATTATTATTATTATTGTTGTTATTATTATTATTATTATTATTATTATTATTATTATTATTATTATTCACCTTCCTATAGTCGTGATAAAAGGAATCATGATAAGTCTTATTCGGTTTTTTTGCATGATGCTTATTAACTGGAATATTTGATGTCAACTTCTACTTTAAATATTCAAAAGCTGTGCGATCATTTGTTACTTTTTATTTGAAACGCCAATATAAACTGAAGAAACCCAAAATGTAGAATCAACTGCAGCATCCGTAAATTACAAAATAGGATATGTTGCAATTTAAAAATTGTAATCGTACTGATTTTCGGGACTTTATACTTGCTAGTCTCTTTGCAGAGAAATTAATCTATCATCTCTCAAGCAGAATGAATTTGGGAGCCAAAAGTCCATTAGACATGACACGTTGAATCCCTATCGTAGCCCAGACATGAAAGTCAGCAAAAGGGTACGTAAATACCTAATAATAAAAGGTAATAACAAATGACGATTACCTTGGAAGAATCACATTAGACTATAAATTTGATATATTCTTTTGTAAGTGTTAGTGAGGAAATCAGTTTTGTGCTAATTGTTTAAATAAATAGATGCTTCCTTTCTGACTCTAGAGGAAACAAGCTGTTCTAAATTAACATTGGATCATTCCAGGTATACGAGAATGCTGCACTCCATGCACGCCATGAAAGTTTGGACCAGGAATCAGAACAGTTTCAAGTCTACGCTAATACCGTCGATATGTATGATGTCATCAGTGAAGATTAAAGAGTTTAACTATACATCAACATCAAGATAGTGAATGTTATTATGTTTAACGGGTCGAATTCAAACTGTTTTAAGCTGAGCAATCTATTTGTGCATTTTGTCTGTGAGGTGGTTATGTGTTGAAGTGACAGTTTTGGAGAAGAGAACATTCCACTTTCTAATATTCTTGTTTTACTATCCAGCCAAAAAATGAACTATCTTTATAAGGGTCTTCGCAGACTCCCAGAACCAATATGGCAGCTAAGGTACGAGACACACTCTCATAATATGGAAATGGATTAGCAAATGAAAGGCCCAGTGCTCGCTCTATGCAACAGTTAAATGACATTAAAGATTATAAGGGACTGCCTGATCAATATAAACTAAAATCAGGATGGATCATACTTGTCCAGTTTCATCGTGTTTGGTTTTTGTTAAGTCTATTTCGCGCGTGGTCATATTTTCTTCAGGCCTTTTGGTTTTTTTTTGTAGTTTCAAAAACAAATTGTGTTATTATAATTTCAAATGTGTTTGCTAGCATTTATTATAAAACGTTTCTGAGTCAATGTCATTAAAAAAGGAAGAGATCGAGGAATATAGATCTTATATATGGATTATATTATAGTTTATGTATTATGAGTCTTTATATACTACCCTTCTAGTGTACTTGTATCAATATTTTCAATAAAAAGTAGTTCTATATTTTTGGCATCTCGGATTTTATGAGAATGCATTATTTACAACAGGTAGAATTTGCTGAGTTGTGTAGTAAAGCTAAACCTAGTAATTACCAAAGAGTGTCTAACTGTAGCAAACTTTTGTCAACTTCATGTAGGCACAAATGATTGTCAAATTTCAATAGCTAGGAAACAAAAGAATACTCAATAACATATGTATTTCGCAACGTTATTGAACAAACAATCTTATGGTCACCACATATTTATTTTTTATAATAAAATTATTATTATTTATACATATGTTTGTCAGTATTTGCCCAGAGTTATTTATTTCCTGATCTATCGTTGCTCGTTTCTTAATAAATGTATAGTCATTAAGAATTTTCATGGGTCACTTTACAAACGGGTTTATCGACTTTAACCCATAATGTGTAGTCTGAGTGAGACTAAATGATAACTAGAAAAAATATATGTAATTCATCCGACAACATTGCAGTTAGTCGTTAATTATGGAGTAAGCCTTTGGTCTTCCTGCCAAACAGACCACTTAACCGCAAAGTGACCATGCCTAATAACTACACGTCGATAGCAACAGCAAATACCTAGTACATAATTTCATTGTTATCTACATTCGAAAGAAACAATGCGTTAATAAGATTTATATGCGTTATGGTAGTTCATGACAAACCAGCAGTTAGGTCGCATTGACCAAGTTCCAAACGTTTTATCTTTTAACTTCAAATTTGGCAAAACGGCAACAAATTTAAAATGTGGAAACTGCCGATAGACATTCTTGTTGTCTACTTGTCAGCAAGCGCCTTTCGTATTTAATCATTCACAAATAAGACTGCATTTTTCTTGTCAACTGCAAGCATTTTTTATAATTGGTTTCATTATCATTGCATCTTTAATCTTGTGTTGATAAGTTTCATTTACAGAAATTAATATCTTGTAGCATTAATATTGATATCCTTATCGTTTCGTACGTGTAAAGTTTGTCGAGTATATCGTGCATGTATAATAGAAATTAACATATAATGGTTTTCTATCATATTAAATACATAAAGTGCCTTGAGGAAACTTAAAAGATTCTCCAGCAAAGATCGTTGACGCCATTCAATGGTGCCAGCATATTCGTTGCCCTAAAATGCTTCTGAATAAGAGAATGTGGGTTTAAACATCGTACCGCACTGTTTAATAAATTTGGCATGCTGAAAACCATGATTTATAGGCATTGTGATGAACACGTTCTTAGCTTGGAATGCAGAATAAGCCTTTATGGAATTGTCTACATTAATTTATGTTTAATATATATTTCAATACATTTATACGATAATGGTTCTATTTTGTCACTCTTACGAAACCATTTCTCATTACTACTAAGGAAATAGTGATTACGAGAAATAGTAAGCCTGGTTTTGAAACATCCATTGTTATTTAAATCATCATAATAACATTTGATTGTTTCTGTAGTGATCTAACATTATCACCAACATTTGCAAAATCATATGCGTATAAAATAATAAACATTCTGAAAGCATTTATCAAATTTAAAGACAATTACTTTCAGACTGTTCTATTTCATTGACCAAGTCTTTGATAAAAAGACTGAAAAAAGACTACCTGATGAATATCCGCATCTGGTTTAGATATTGCAAATAAGGCATCCTGTATGTGAGAAATCGCATGTTTTAACGCAGGAGTAACGGTTGGTATACATTGAAATTCAGACCTTCAAAGCAATTTACTATTATACCATTGCATATCTGACAAATTCTTAAATTTATTTGGCTGATATTGCCAAATGCCTTTGAAATGACAACAAAAGATAAACTCTATCTTTCATGTTTTCTTTTCATCGTTAATGTTTAACGGAGTACATTATGATTTGCTGAACTGGATTGATTTGATTCCTTACTATGAATAAAATGACTATTCGTTGCTGAAACAGAAAGATCGAAACTGTGTGGAGTTCAAATGAAATAGTATGGAACAGGACATAAAATCCGTATATGCCGAAACGTTAAACTACGGTAAATAGGAAAATTTCAAAAGTGTTTAGTACAGAACATTATCCGTTCGATAACTGATTCCTTCGGACTGAAAATTAAACATAAAGTTTGTTTCCTAGACCTGAGTCATCTAATACATACATACATACATACATACATACATACATACATACATACATACATACATACATATGGTCATGGAATTATGTATCATCATTTAATTTATAATATAATATATATTTAGGTCGTTTGAGAGTATAAAGTTATATTTTATATTCAATGGTTAGCCATATCGTAAAAAGTACATATATATTCGGTCGTAAGAGTTCAGTTCATGACGATCCTGTTCTCAGGTGAAATACAAACTAAGCGAGTGGAGAGTGATACACGAGTAATGAATATGGGTCGCGTCAACAAGAGTGGGAATCCAAAGTTCAATTGCCCGTGGGAAACTTGAATGCGTGTTGGGTTTGCTTTGTTCTTTTACCCAAGGTCAACCCCCTAGACATTGCAGGAAATCGATGAGATCATCCGAGATTTTATTTTATTTGAAAATATTCAGGATTTGGTTTTAAAAATATTTTCAAGATTTAAATTTTTGAATTTTTCATGTTTCAGAATATTGTTTGTTGATGATTGAAATTCATGATTAGAAATTCATTGTTTGAAATTTTAGTATTCTCTGGTATTTAGAATTAATAGCTGAGAATTAATAGTGAAACTAAGATGTTTTCACTCTGACATTCAAAGTAGAAAACTGTATAGCCGGTCCTACCCATGAGTAATTAGGGACTCATAAATTGACGTTTTCTTTAAACTTGCTAAACATTGTAATCTTGCTGAGGTGAAGCCTTTCAAGAAGAAATAAACAAACAAAAAAAGGAATCTCTTGATAGTTTATTTTGTGATCCAGAACGTTTGCGATAATAATGTTTATGGATAGAGAAAGATCACTCCATCTGGTTTGAGCAGGAGATCAAGTAAAATAAAGTTAAGACTTCAGTTTCGGCAAGAAATGCTAAAGAAGTTTGATAAGGAGAGAGAGAGAGAAAGAGAGAGAAAGAGAGAGAGAGAGAGATAGAGGCAATACAGTAAAAGGATTAGGGAAATACATAAAAGGAAGTAGGAGAGATAATCTTTAAGGTTTAGACCTTTCGTAGGACATACTGTCCTCAGACTATGGAGGAGCATGAGAAGGAAATGTAAATGCGAAGGGAAAAAGAGAGGTTAAATAATTTGGATTTATTGAAGGAGATGGAGTTAGAGTACATAAAACGAATGCAGGACCAAATGCAAATGTCACTGAACGCTTTAGGTTCGGGTCCGTTGGTCGAGCAAGGAAGCTGAGTTATAAAATCTTCTGCTTGAGAAAGAAAAAGATCTGATGATGACACACACATAGGTTGCAGAGTTCAAGAAATGTGTCAGTACTAATGTTAAAACTTACCTTAATGAGGAAGGGGTTGAAGCTTTAGAAAAAAGAACCTAGTACTGCTGATGATTGTTCACTAATTCATAAGGTTGCTCTCAACAGATTTTACTTAAGAAACCATTTCAGTCTCGTTTGAGTACTTGCAAACCTCAAACTGGTATATCTGTGAAGAACCAAAGTTCCGATAAGATGGATGACAAACCCTTATCTCTCTAAAGTGCTCTTGTAAGAGGAAAGGACAAGGCATTTCTGATTATTATAGTGTTAAATATAGTCAACATAATTATAACGGAGCAGATGCAAATGCGCATGCTTCTGAGAGGTCAAGGTTGAGTATTGGAAGAGATATTTGTGTGGGGGCTAGTATACCTCAGTATGACTTTGTTATACAGAAATACGAAAAATTCATGTCAAAGGATTCAGCGTCACTTGTTGGTATCTCAATATCACTTGTTTTTGATTTAGGTCAGGCTACCATAAGTAAGATATTAGAAGACACACGAGATTCTTAGAGTTCATTAAATAATTTGCACTTTTCTGATGAGTGTCCTAGTGAAAATGTTCTAATACAGGGATTAAATTGCCGATTTGTTAATAGTTCTCTCCAATGTGTTCAATTACCTTCAGACTTACTTCTGGGACTAGAGATTAAAGGAGCGCAAACATCTTCTCCCGGTGGGCGTTCATATTTACTAGGTAATGACCTAGTTGGAAATAACGTCGGCGCCAATCTAATTGTAACTGACAAACATTGTGTGGATCAACGAGCTGTTCCCATAGAAGTAGAAATTTCTTGTTTATTTCTAGCTCACTAAGTTACTTGAGCTTTGGCAAAGCATGTTCGTGAGCCTGAAGTTGTTGAATAGGATGTTATTCCTTTAGCGGAGACCTTTTTGGGTCAGGCTTTAAATTAGGTGACTTTTCCTCAACGTTAGTTAGGTCAGTCAGGAAGTATTTATCAAAGTGATACTCCTTTGGCTAAACATTGTCTTAAATCTAATCAGGGTGATAACACCAGTCACTAGTTATCTTAAAGGAAGAAGATCGAGATATATCCTGTTTGTTTCATAGGGATACACGTGAAACTGAAACCACACAAGAAGGAACTGGTTCCTTCTAGAATATTGGGGTTCTTATGGGGAATTGGATGCCTTTCGAGGTTCCCGCTGGTGACGAGTGTTCATTTAGCTATCAAATTGTTGTTCCTACCTCATATCATTAGGAAATCGTTAGTCTATACTTTGAAACGCCGTTGTCTGGTGGTTTAGGAGTAAATAAGACGTATCACAAGATCTTACATTATTTTTATTGACCGAAACATAAAAGGTGATTTTTCTAGGTTTTGCAGACCTTGTCATCCATGTCAAATGGTAGAAAGAAGCCCAATCAGAAGATACAAAAAGCCCATATGTCACCTATTCTTGCGTTTGACGATCCATTTAGAAGAGAAATGGTAGATTGTGTTTGTCCCTCACAAAGTTAGACAACCAAAATGCGTTAATGATTATGTATGCGTTCACAAGTTTTCCAAAAGCTATTCCTTTGAGGAACATTAAACCAGAGAGCGTAATTGTAGCTTTCTTAATTTGTGGGGTTCTTTTTACACGTTGTGGCCTTTAGAGAGATACAGGAAAAAAAACAAACAGACAAAGGTGTTTAGTTTTTGTTGTTTCTTGTAAAGGAATCTGTTCGAGGTTCTCTACATAGTTAGTAGTTTGGTCCGAATAAGGTTAGGAAGAAAGTTAGTGATCAACCCAACCTCCTATCTCTCTCCCTCCATTCCTCTCTCGATACCTACCTATATACATACAAACATGCATGATATGACCCATACTGGCAACTCAGATCGATACTAACATGTATCTAATTTGACAAGAAGTACAAGCCATTCGAGAAATCAATTAAAAATTCACACGAGGATAGTCCACTCACTGGCCTTGTTGGGACGAATTATCAAGTGTCAATTTAAAAGGCATGACTTTTGCATAACAACTATGTCGTTACACGAAGTAACTAGGTCCTAAAATCTTTTATCATGAAAATTGAAACACATTGAAATTGAAACAAATTGGTCATGTTGGTTGTAGGTTACTTTCATTGTTGTATATATATATATATATATATATATATATATATATATATATATATATATATATATATATATATATATATATATATATATATATATATATATATATATATATATCTATATCTATATATATATATATATATATATATATATATATATCTATCTATATATATATATATATATATATATATATATATATATATATATATATATATATATATATATATATATATATATATTTATATATATATGAAGACAAGTGCATTCATGTGTACATAAGTACATACACTTAGAAAGGTTGACGGAAGCTGGATTAATAGCAGCTACGTCGATTTGTCTTGACCAGATAAACAAACATATTTGGTATGCAGCTTTGCATTCTTGACGGGTTCTAAACAACAGGGTCGTATGTGTGTACCTACAGCTTTATTATTCACACCTCTCGTTTGTCAATGATGAGGGCCTAATTTAGCTAACATTAAAAGAAAGCATATATTCATATAAAGTGATATCCAGTTGCAAACTATTTGAATCATGTTTCGTTTTACAGATTAGATTAAGCGCGGCCACGTAATATTTACAAGAAAGGTTCAAAATTCAAGTGGAGTTTCTTGTTTCAGGAAGACGACCTCTCGAGTTATATATTATCTTCACTGATTCATATATAATGCAGCGTAATATAAAATGTACATTGCTTGTCTGATTATAAAGGCTAGTATATACCAGCCTAAAACAGCTTAACCGACGTTTGAAACAGACGTCATAGCTTTGTTGAATGATCATGGTTGGTGTCATATCAGAAGTATTGAGTTATCGATTTATTGTTTACATTGCTTTATATGTAGTGGCAGCAGATAAACAAGACCTGAGAAAGAGCGATTCCATATACCATATTTTGTGACTCCTTACTGATTACAAGTTATCTAAGACGCCAAGCATTCACTGTGTCGAGCTCAGGACTTCGCTGATACAGACAAGGCAGCTGTCAACAGGTTTGTCAAATTACATGCAAATAATATTTAATATTTCTGGATGGTGTGGGGTGGAGTTGCATATATCATTTGTTGCTTGTCAATACTTTTGGCAAATATCAGTTTGATTAAACTCGGAATGTATTGTACATTGTAATCATGGTAAATATAAACAGACTAATTAAGCATTATGCGGTTGCGAATACGATATGACTTCTAATGAACCCAGTGAGGTCTAAAAATGAAGTTGATGAATTGTGAAATAACAGATGCAAGGTTTCCATAATTTACATAATTAATGCTTGTATACATTTGTATACGTTTGAACGCTTAATTTAGTTTACAACATTTTAATTACCGGTTACATCTAGCAATCAAGATCATTTAAAAATTGCATTTTACTATTTCAATATTTGTACCGTTTTATCACATCTTATTCAGTAATGTATAATTAATCATTAAGTCAAGTTCTAAAATATCATCATCTGGTCAGAAAAGTTTAACATATGCTATTCCTGTGAATAATGATATCAGCATAAATAGTTCTCATTAGCTTGATTTTGGGTTGTGGTCGGGGAATAGAAGTTAAAATGCGTTCGTGATCTACCGGTTCATTACTGGGTTAACCACCGTACTCTATCTTAAATCACAAACAGGGGTTCTTCGAGACATTTTATGTTCGACGTTTTAATACGACAAGCAGTAATTGTTAGTTCCTTTGTTTGTCACGTCAAATAACATTTTTCTAGGAACCATTATATTGTAGAAAAAATGCGAGGGAGAGAAACAAAAAATGCAATATAAAAGATTATTTTATTATTTTTAATCAATCATTTCAATATATAAATCAGACTTATAGCCATTTTGAGAAACAATCATTCCATATAAGGGGAATGACATCGCCAAATCTTGCACATTTCTGAAGCAGACTGTAGAAAAACTACGATTCCATTCGCTTTAATTATTTAAGACCTTTCCATTTCAAACAATATCATCTATAGGAGGCAATATGTCAACCACACTCTTTTGTGTCAGATTGTGCATGATAGATTTGTTACTTAAACTTGGAAAATATCTTGTAAAATATATGATTCAACCAGTTTACCTCCGAAGATCATATCTTTCTACCACAGAGATGGCATTTCTGGAGATAAACTGCTTAAATCAGACATATTAAAATAATCTACTATTTTAAAAAAAAAAAGATCCATGTCTTCCAAATTTCTAGAGTTTAAAATGTGTACAGATTACCACTATAAATAGAATACAGTAGTTATTCTAATACAAGATTCCTTATAAATAAAACGCATCCCCCTTGTGTTCCACTAGTTAGAAATTCCTACCTTATCAAGGCTTATAGAACCGTATATATCCGTTATGATATATCCCATAATTGAAACAGTGTATGCGTAATCCAACTGCTGCTAGAAAAAACATAATAACTTACGAACGTTTTCAGTCCTTACGTGCGCGAATAAATAATAGTGGTATGTTGCTGGCTTGTTGCTGGGTTCAGAGTCTATTTTCAGACTGTTTTCGGCAGAATTTTTGGATGATGTTACTAATGCTAATATGTCTCTAATAAATATCCTCCTTTAGAACATGCACCTCCCTAGGGTGTCTATTAGAATAACTACGGTAATCTGCCTGCTTAGCTGCATTTCATTACTATTGAGCTCGTTTAGCACGAACCAAAGTAGACGGTCTGTGAAAAGCTTTTTTCCCCCTAACTTTGATGTTTTAGTTGGGCAAGAAATATATTTTGCATTTGATTTTCTGGTTGTCTGATAACATTAAAAAGAGTTTATGGACACTCCTCTGCGGAACTCATAACAAGTGAATGAGGATTATATGCTTTAAGCTGTTGATTATTTTGAATTTTACTTAGCTGTGATCCTGCATTACTTTTCGTCTTTTTCAAGGATCCAGCTCATGCTAATTTTCACATCTACATAAGTTTATAAATTGCCAATTTACAGTCTGGCATATAAGTATCACATCTGGGATACATCGTAGTATATTTGAAAATAGAAAACTGAGGTTTTCAAAACGTTTAAAGTTGTTGAAACGCACAAGTACTGAGGCTTCGTAAATGAGGATGAATATATACATGCATTTAATGTTGTGTGGCTTGGAGGTGAGGGCCATGTACACCAAGTCTTTTGCAAATCAGGGACAATAGAAAAGGACAATAAGATATCCATACAGGTTAAGTACCAACATTTAGATCTTATGGCTATTTAACTGCAGCTGCGCCTACGACTCAGTTCAGAGTGATTTCGAAATGGCAACCTGACGGTGCCCGGCACAATAACGTCGCCACTGGCTAGATTAGAAATCTGGGTACCAAAACTTGCATTTGGTTGATCACATTTGCTTTGTTAGTTTTACCGATGATACTCAAACACGCTTTATCTCGAGAGGTCAATGGACGAGTTTGTTGAATGAGGCATGGGTCACCTAGCTGAAACAATATAAACTATATTTATCGAGCCCCACAAAAAAACCAGACTGAAAATCATTAACAAAGAAAGGAAATGGAAGACTGCCTTATGAACCTTAAAGCTGATAAATAAATGAAA
Organism: Sinohyriopsis cumingii; assembly: GCA_028554795.2. Taxonomy (NCBI): domain Eukaryota; kingdom Metazoa; phylum Mollusca; class Bivalvia; order Unionida; family Unionidae; genus Sinohyriopsis; species Sinohyriopsis cumingii. Next base: position 247,956 of record JAPYKE020000269.1, on the reverse strand, counting down.
GGCTTATGTATATCGAATTTGCTCTAGATTACTGCATCCAGCAACAACCGATACAGAATATAGTGGAAACAACCGCACATACGACGTTAATGAGCTTACATTTGAAATAAGCTGATTGACAGACGCCGAGCTACTTACTGCTACGGTCCGAGGACAGGGTACTCAAGTAATCAGTGGCCCATGCACATGGCAGCCTTCAAATGAAGAAATCATTGGTCTAAACATGGCGGTTCAGATGGTCCGCGGCGCGCTTGAAGATAACCTTGCTAAGCTTACATAGCTCGATAGCCACATTACATTATATTAATGAAACCTTATCGAGACGACACGAGTCCAACCAACGAGGAAATAAAAGATATTAAGATAAAGATAAGAGGTCGCATCAAAGACATAGAAAACGAACGCATACCACAGCTAGAGGCTGTCTGTGTTAACCACGAATACCCTCGCAGCCCGATTTATTGAATTCGGGAACCATCACCACATTTCTTCACGTGGAATGAACCTTGTATAAAACCTGCAAGGAAATGTCAAAACACACAGAACGACTGCTTTCACTCGCACGGATTGTTCTCAACGAGCCACTAGCATACCATGTATCTTCACTGACGGAATACCGTGGGCAGTTATCGTTATTCAGTACGGAATATGAATCTGCTGAAGTATGCCGTGAACTATCCATGTCACTGTTAGCATTGTCATTTCTACTGGCAGCGTTGATAAATTGTTCTGCATGCGAAGATCCCTGTTCCTACAACGTCAGAACGAACTATTGTGAATGTCATTAAAGGTACAAGTGTAAATATTACAGCATCCAGTGCACATTCAACCTGCGTAAGAGCTTAGGTGTTTACCAGTGCCCCCTATTGTTCTTATGGCCGGTGTTGGTGTTTGGACCAACGTGGCGATGCGTCCATGTCCTTTAATCTTGGTGCTTTCTGAGCTCTGTCTTCAGCTCCTCAAGCTGCTTTTTCAGATCCATCCTCAAATAATCTTCCCCATTTCTCCACCTCTCCATGCACATATGTGCAAAAATGTGTAAAGGTCCTTCCTTGTTTCAGAGGAGGATATCAATCATACAAGTACGAGATTAGCGTGAATGCATGTATGACGCACTCAGCCTGGCCCTTCGAAGACACGGCAAAAGATGGGTTAATCGCGCGTGCAAAGGCTGATGATACGTAGTAAACAAAGAGACGCCCAGCTGCGATTGTACCGTAAGATGCGTCCAATGAGCGCGTCAGTGTCAATATCAGCAGTATAACGCTTGCAAGTCAAAATAGGGAAGCCAAGCAGGCCTGATTAAGAACAGTGACGGACGGGCAATATGGCATTGATCCAACCTTTTCCGTCTGCTTGTTCTCGTCAAAAGCAACGCTTTCAGAGGTTGGAGAAAAATACTGGTATTTCACCCTACTCGACATTGTTCGCCAAACATTTTCGCTGCGTGTCACAACATGCTGAATACGCGCAGGGAGGCTCAGTTTTGGAGTGTAATATATTGCGTAGCCTTCGCAGTTAGCACTGATAATTTGAAAGCGCTATCGCGTATCACTGGTAACATGCTAACAGGTGCCTGACAGATTGATGGCATAATCCCAAACGTCTCAATAAATTTGCAAATTAGCGATCTTGGCTTCCGGCACGAATACCAATGCTCTATGTTTTTGCAGCGTATGCGTGACGCTGCCTAGCTCATCTACACTCTGCGATATATCAATCAAGATTATAATTTACAGATGTCACGAAGTGTCTAGTTCTTAATGGACCGACAACAGATGCTAGCGTCCACAATGTTCATGGGTGCACACTTGGCGTGCCTCCTGTTGGTTCAATGAATTTTTTTTCCAAAAGAAGGCTCATCGAGGATGAACATTTGATTTATTGCCTATTCATCCACCACAACCTCGTTGTTGTTAGAGTTCGTTAAGGCCATTTCAGTACTAGACAAAGTTTCCTGAATATTCTTAAATCTACTATTTGTTTGATTTATACACTTAATTCTTATACGCCATATATTGCTGCACATGGTACTTAAAAATAAATAAATGCTATCTTCTTTCTCTCTCTCACTATCCGCCTCTGTCTGTCTATTTCTCTTTCTCTATCTCTGTATGTGCGCATGCATTAAACTTTCATTTTTTTTTTCCAGCAATATGTAAAAGGGATCGAAGAGAACAATTATAGACACAAAGAGCAGTTTTACTGGAAACATGACGAAACTATGTATAATTTGCATTTTATGCTACGTGATAGAGGACTGTGTATCAGGTAGGATATGTTAAGTTGAACGCTGGTTATTTGAATCGATCGTTCTTGGGGTCAATGAAAAGAGTATACAAACTCTAAAAATGTATAATACATTTAGCTGCCACACCTGCCAACTAAGATCTCCCGTCCTCAGTATATATATTGGATTCCGTATTTTTAATGTATTGTCATGCCCAATTAGACGAATCGTGTTTACGTTTGCAATTATTAAATGCAAAGAATACGGAATTGCAAAATTGCAGAAAACAATAACGAATTGCAAAAAAGGTTTGTATTTCTTAATAAGACATTAACCCACCGGGCACATGCTATAATGCGTGCATGAAGCAGTGACATATACCGATTCTTTTGTTAACAAACTTTTTTCCCTACTACAATAGAGTCATTTCACGAGTGGAGTTTGCTTGCTGAGTTAAGTTTCTAAAACAGAATATAAATTCCTAGTAAACTGTAACCAAGTAATACGATTTTGTTTATATGCATTCTCCTTTTATATCTAAAAAAATACTAAACTTTTCAGCAGGGGAGACAACCAAATAGAAGAACAATGAACATTTAAAATTAATAATAGACATACATTACTTGCAATGACTTGATCTATTATGTTTGTACAGATACATACACCAGTAAAGGGATATATATTCTAAGGAATACAAGCATAATCGGAGACCGGTCTCAAGCAAGTTTCGAAGAAATATTAAGCTGGCAAGACAATTTGCTGGGAAAAAGATGGAAATAAGTTGGTAAAATAAAATCGAGGCGATAGTAATCACACTATTTGCAAAGAAAGAGGAAGGTTGGAACTACATAAATATGATGATATTGACAGTTGTACTGTCTTCCGTAATGGGTCTTGGTTCTCTATCACTACGTGGCACGGACTATTGGACACTGGCTACCGATGGGGGGGGGGGTAGTGGTCTCTGTCTTTTCTGGGCGCCTTGACACAACAATTTCATATGGAATGCTCTTATTAGACGCCATCCTAAACCTATTGGAAGAAAATAATACGCCAAGCATGGCGAAAGATATATCTCCTCTTAATGGACATATCACTTTAGACACATCCTAGCAAAAGCAAATATAAAGTCATATGGTGAAGAAAATGCCTCCTAAGACCAGAATGAAAACCCATAGAAAATGCAAAGTGGAAACAATTCAGCCTCAGAGGAAAGGTCAACTATCCCTCTATCTCGAAAATGAAACTGTGGCCTCTAACTGGAATTGAATGTTAACATATACCACAATAGTGGCAGGCCAAAGTTCATTACTTTATGGCCAGATTTGGGTGTTTCCATTTTGTGTATCTTCAATTAGAAAAAGACCTTGTATCATAAACTTAAACATGTGCGTGGCTTTAGGTTTCAAAACATATGGTTGTGACCCAGCCTAATAAAATTTTGGAAACTAACAGGCAACTAATTAGGGACAAATACACACTAGAATAATGTATTTAAAATATGTCGCACACTAAAAGATGTACTACAATTTAAAAGAAAACGAACATGGAATTTAGCACAGATGATAAATTGACGGAACATTATATAAAAAATGACCAAAACTTAAATTATCAAGCTGACAAATAATTTTTGTCTGAGACTAAGTAAAATCTAGATTATATTAGAAACTATGGCTCACTGACCAAATCGCATGACGTACAATATCAGACGCTGAAGAAAAAAATAGGAATATGATACTATGATATGAAAAACTAACGTGTGGCTGATAGAGGTCGCAGATGTCCTATACTTTTTCATTTTTTATTTTATTTTATATATATCTTTATATTTAGATGAATAGGTAGATACGCAGTGGAATACGCTGACAAAATAACGTTTGCTTGTAACTTTATGTGGTTAATTATTAGCCAACTAAAATATTTTTCTACTTTCGTAGGGCTTGATATTCGTCTCACAGATCAGCTTGGCATTTCAAGATGGAGTAGTCCTGTAAACGGATATGCTGAGGTTTTTCACAATGGCTTTTGGATCCCTATTTGTGGTAACAACTGGAAAAACACGGGAGCCCAAGTACTTTGCAGAATGCTGGGATATAAGTGAGTGTCCTATTTCGATTCCGTACTAAAATTGCGCAACAAAATGAAAATGCCTATATATATATATATATATATATATATATATATATATATATATATATATATATATATATATATATATATATATATATATATATATATATATTAAATCAAAACGTTCACTAAGAATAATTGTTTTCAAAGGTCTTGATCACGAAAAAGGGGAGATTATTTACACCAATGGGAGCAATTCGAAACGTCTGTTTTTTTGTCAAGGAACATACACAGAGGTTTGTGGAACATAACTATCAATTAAATTAAGCTCTTTGCATGCAACATGATTTCATTCACCATCCAGTGACTAACATGGCAATATAATGCACTCATTTGCCTAAATAAATATATGGTGTAAACTTTTTTTTGCTTCAACAGCAGTACTGCTATAAGAGACCTTCTTCAATGGATATATCATAGTGTTTTTGTGTATTATCTAAGACTTCGTGGGGATATGATGGCATTAAATAATCCAAATTGAAAATCGCCTAACCAACAACCTTTGTATGGTTCGTTTTTCAAAAAAACGTTCTGAAAAAGTGTCAAAACAACTTTATCGCTCAGATTATGATGTTAATTATCGAACGACACAGCTGAACTTTAATTTGAAAAGTGTTTACATTGGCAATAATGGGAAAAACTACAATAGACTCAATCATTTTCAGAACGGTGGTAGAGACATTTCTTGGATTTAGCATGAAAGCAGCTCTGTTGATGCTAAGGAGTATTGTGTCTTTGTTTACATGATTGGATGGTACTTAATTGTAGTCGATAGTAGTCGTATAATACAATAGTACACATGATAAATAAAATGTTGATATTATTATGTGAGTAACGAAAGATGCTGATTTACATATTTAATTAATGATAACTTTATCGAGAAAACCCTGAAACCAAAATAGTTAAAAGAGTACGATATATTGAATGAATACATAATGTTTATGATTTCAGTAATTATTCAAAGTTATACAGGGCTATGTTTATATTAAAACTTGGATATCTTAAAGAATACCTCTAGGCAAATCTGCACCGATTGAACAAATAGAAATATGGATAAAATATAGTCACACGGTGACTCAGTCTATAAAGTAACTGATTTAGAATCAACCACAGAACTGTCAAAGCCTTATATAATACAGAAATCATTCATGAAAAGATTGAAATAACTTTTAACATATTTTAAAAAATAAACCGTCCTGTTCTAGTTATATTTTATGGGGGCATGTTGATAACAAATAAAGACAATTTATAAAGCACAATATATCATCTCTATGTTTTATTTAGTTACAAATGACCGTAGTTGGAGATGACGTAGGTTCACTAATAGTGGACTTTGTACAGCTAGATCAAAGTAATGCTTAGGACATGCTTACTCTAACGCGGAAGGTCCATTTGCTAACACTAATATGAATTATTTCTAGGAGTAACTTTAGTTATTGACTTCGTTGAAAGAAAATGTATGACTATGTTAGTTTCAGAACAACACGAGCTGTATTAGATTCACTCTATACCTGTATATTTCTCTGGCTATTGACTGCTGGTAATTTTGAATTGTTATTGGCTATTCAATATATGTAATTTTTAATATAACTAATTAGAACTTATTATTTCGTATATGTTTCAGATTGTTTAACCTCAATTCATATTTTGTTAAATTTTATAATTTTGAATTGCAGATCTGGCGCACACGTTATGAAATTAAACAGTTTTATATATTATAAACTGTCATAAATTTATGTAATATAAAAGCGTAAGTTGTTTTCAAAGATCATTTCGAAAATACATTCAGAGATATTTTATTGGTCATCTCTATGACCTTACGTTTTTCTGCGACAATGTCAGCTTATTATGACTAGCTGTTATCTCATTTAAGTCATTACTTTTTTGTGGAAACATCATTTGTGAATCTTTTTAAATACTTGATGCTTCTTTTGGATGTCATTAACAGACTCCGATTAAATAGACAAATCTAATTAAACATGTTCTGCACAATTTACAGCCATGAATAAAAATTACAAAACAATTAGATAAAGACCAGGAGTGACAAACTTATAGATATGCTTGACAATGCATATATGCATGGCGGGCTGGCTGGATTGATGTCGGCTTGAATATTTGTTTCCATGTTGGCAGACATACATAAATCAGGTATTGTCTGTTCTTGTCATATACGTTTACACCTGTTCTAGCAGTGAGTCATATCTTCATTTCAAATATCGTAACGGACAGCACACTACAGAAAATTGTCAAATGTGTTTCGTTTTAACTGATACGGTTTCGGAAGTTAAACCATATATTTGTGTATTTTATAGAAACTAAATAAAATTATCATTTTATTATTCAACTGGTCCTGTGGCCTAGTGGTGAGAGCGTCCGACTAGGATGCCAGTGGTCGTGGGTTCGAACCCCGGCAGAGTCATTCCAAAGACTTATCCAAAATGGTACTAACAGCTACTTCGCTGGGTGCTCAGAATTAAGAGGTTAGTGTTAGGACTGTTAGGACTGTTCGTCGTGGCGACAGGATAATGTGACTGGGTGGTTCGTCATGCTACATGTCTGCGGCATGATGCGCCAGTGCTAGACATCGCTATAAACTGTCACAATGCAGACATCGTGTTGTTAAAGCTACGTTAAAAATCCTAATCACACACACTCTTAGCCACATTTAGTCATCGTTAATCTACATTTCGAGGCAACTTCTTACAAACATGGAATTGTAGCAGAATTGCATATTCAATGGATTTATTGTCATATATTGCTACAGAATTAATATAGAAAAGTCTATAGATAAGATTCATAAAATATATGAATTAAAAAAGAACCACACCAAAAAACAAGCAAAACACAATGAATAAGCTGGAGTCAGCGATTCTAGACCTGCCGGAGACATCCCACTACTAACAAGAAAAATAACTTGTATTAGCTCAACAAGACAGTAATATGTATATCTCATGATCATTATTTATAATGTGTATTTGGCTATCTTTTATCGTTCTCTTTACTGAATCAAATGAGTGAAATATGGTATATGTATTGCAGAGATTTAAAAGTGTTCCCGGTATATTATCTTACATGGTCAAATTATATATTCAAATTATATATACATCAGTTCTTATTGTGTGAATGTTTTTTGAAAGTGTATTATTGCTCCTGATGTGCTCTTTTGTATGGTACGTGTATTTATTAATCGGTTAAACCGGCTGATTGTTCCAGAACATTCCATTTTAATAGCCCTGCTTTGCAATGTCGTAATCTTAATAGAAATCTCCTCGGTTCTTGCAGTGCCAGTTCTTATTCTGTAAGGGGCTCATCCATCAACTGTATTTACAATATCAGTTGTACTGGAACCGAAAAATCACTTGAAGAATGTATGGGTGGTATTGGTTATCGAAGCTGTATGTATTCTGACAAGACACTGGCGTATGTTCGCTGTGGTACGTAAGTGATGTTTCTGAACTGAAAAACTTAACGATTAGAGCTTTAATTCAATAATAGTATCTAAGTCTTTAGTTAATTTTCTAATATCCCCGTTCAGTAAGCTTGATTCAATTTTCTTAATATAAATATGTTACGATTTGTTTACTGACACTATTTAAGAAACACGTTCACTAGTTTCCTTTTCAATGTTGGTGAGTACTTTAATTTAGGGATTTTAATGAACTTGATATGATACACTTAAATCGTTACACTGTTTACTCTTTTCATACATTGTGTTTCTTTAGGATCGGGAAACAAGACATCTACAGACGCAAACCCAACAGGTAATTGGCTGCCATTTTAAGGGAACGTAAAAGACATTGAAGAAAAAAGACAATAATAGGTTTCCATAGTAAAAAAACAAACATACGTGGCATCATTTTAAATAATTTAGATGTAAATGTTACTTAAAATAAGCGATACATCATAAGATTGTATAAAAGAAATGCTGATTTTATGTAAAGGAGCATATTATGGGACTGTTGCAAATAGACTCTAGTTCTCTCTGTCTGGAAATATTTACATCAATAATGGTATTGTTATATCTATCTTGTATATACCGTCATGACAAAAGAGTTGCATCACTTTCTAAAAGTTATTGAGTAAATTATACGATTAGATCAAACTGCGTAGCATTTTCGATTCGATGAACATATATGTATAGGTAGGTAAATTATACAAATATTGAATCAGCTATATGAAGGTCATATGATTGTCTTCTTTTGTACATAATGTATGTAAAAAATTGACCAAACAACGCGCAAAAATAAAATTACTATATACTGCACTTTGATTGGTGGAATGAGCATTTGGGCTAAAATTTGATACATATGTTGGATAAATATATCTATAAATGCAGAGGGGCACAGAAGATTTGGTGTTCCATGTGATGGTAGGTGTTTCCTTTATGTACTATAAACATGTGACTATTGGTGAAAATTGATTGCAATTTGAACAGCGATAAACATATTCTAATTCCATAAAGTTATTTACGACTTCTTTACACAAAATACTTTTCCAGCTATAGTTACGTCTCTCAAGATGTACATTGCCCTTCTATTTAGGAATCCGTAGGGACTTTTTAGTGAATGATCAATAATGGTACCAAATAATTTACATGACCATCATTGGGTTGAACTATTTATCTTTTTGACAATATACGTAGGACCACTGCATTCGAGCGTCAATGTAATACCGACGAGGTCTACATATGGCTTCATGGGAAGGCTTACAGTAACTTGGGAGTCATTACTCTTTTGCCATAGGATACAATTATACAAGTTTATTCAAATGCGAATACGTCATAGAGTCTGTAAAATATCGGAATTGTATATTATTTCTTGTAAGGACTGGGGGTACGATTGGTAGGAGCTGCAGGTCAGTACGAGGGAAGAGTTGAATTACTTGCCCTAAATCAATGGATGAGTATATATGTTCCTAACAACACATGGAGTGACAGGGAAGCTGCCGTTGTCTGCCGAACACTTGGATTCAGGTCTGTTATTAGTAATATTTGTATGATAAAACTATTATAAAAGCGATATAGAAATTGCATATCTTATCTATGTATTTCAAATTTACTTTGTTTGAAATAGGACAGTGTCAGAAAATACAAGCGTCGATGGGCATGTGGGCATGTCAGCCGTGCTAAAAAATGTTTTCGGCAATGACAACTTTGTGAATGACAATATTGCCAGAAAATATACGTGTGTTGAATTGTAGTTATAGTTGTTGATGCTAATGAACTATAAAATCTATATCCCACTTGTCTTTAGTTGTAATTATGATTAAAAGTAATTACATATCCTTTGTCCCAATATATATGTGTTTTATGGAAGCGTATGGGTTATATATATTGCGGATGTGTGCTTGTTTGGTCCATAAGTTGGTTTGAGTGACCTTCATCTATCCTCACTCCATCAGCTTGTTTTTTTGCAAGGGTGTGTGTTCTTATGTAAATGTCTGTATTTGCCACGATCGCATGCTCCCATTTACCTCGTCCATTTTGTCTGCATTTGTGTTGGTCCTTAAATATGGTTGCTGCTCAGTGACAGTGTGCATTGTTTAAAAAGCATGGCTTCTGTTTCTTAGATTTGGATGTTGGTCAGTTGTGTTGTTCGTAGGTGTGTATGATAATCAGTTGGTGCGCATGGATGTCAGTGGATGTGGTTGCTAGTCGGTAGCATTGTATATTGGTTAGTAAGTATGAGTCTTGATTAGTAGATTAGAGAGCTAGTAGCTAAGACTGTAATTTGGGCAGTGGATATGTGCATTAATGGCTAGGTGACTAGGTGTATTTCCTAGTCAGTACCTATTCAGTACATGTGACTGCTTGTCAGTAAAACTGTGAACTGGTTAGTGCATAGGTGTTGGTCAGTGGGAGTAGGTTCTGGTCAGTAAGACTGTACATTGGTTAGTAAACGTAGAAGCTGGTGAATACTGTGGCGCGTTGTTCAGTAGGAGTAATTGTTGTTCACTAGACACAGTTGTTGGTCCTTAAAAGTGTATAAGAATGCTTCGGAAATTTGTAACAATGCATTGTCTCTTGACCCTAAATTTATTGTTTTGGATCCCGTATACCATACTAATGTAGATCCTATGAAACGTTTTAGCATTACGTTTGTCCTTTACCCCCATAACAGCTTCATGATGTTAATCCTATTGACTAATAATAAATTCCCACTGGCCCCATATTCAAAATGGAAGTTTTTAAAAAATTTTAATATCCAATTCAGAGCCACACTACTGCCATATTGATCCTACGGTAGCCTGTATAATTACCTACTTGAAATACGTTTTCTGTAATAAAGCCTGCCCCAGCAGATGCATTAAAATCTACTATATATGAGATGATGGCTATGGAAAATAAAGTGTCAATGCTTTCACATGATTCTAAAGATATACTAACCGGTTATTGAATTGGAAAATACTTGCATTGACACAAGAGTTCCATGGCCACTAACAAAATAATTAGTCCACTCGAAAACTTTTTGTAGAAACAATTAAATAACCTATAAAAATATATTTAAGATAATCACCACTACATCGTTAAAAAGCTGTATTTATATCAGACGTTGATTATTCTGTTAATAAGAAAGTATTTTATTATTAAAGAGAATGAAAAAATTGTAGACACTTTAGACAATAATGGGCGAACAAAATTGTGAACTATTAACTTTCTTGGTTCTGAATTGCACGTCTGTGACGATAACATTCCATATCTGATTATGCATTGTACATATGTTACCGACAATCAATAGACTTAGTACCCGCCGAAACTTGGGTAATATAAATTACAAATTTGTGTTTTCTTCTCTATGTTTCGTCTTTTTTACAATGAAACGACATGGAAGCTGTACGTATCTAATTTTGTAAATGTCTAATCTTATTGCTAACCAAACACAGAATGTTTTCTTGTGCTACGAATTTAGTAGAATGCCAAGCCAAGTCGCAAGGCATGGTAAAATATTTAGGACGTGATTCAGAATATTAAATACAACTGTAAACAGATTCGAGCAAACATTGTGAATCTTGGGCAGATCAGTAGAATTTCTGCCATTTTCTGAAGGAATGCGAGAGCTAAAATGTAGGGTAGGTGATTAAACGCTTGTTTCATTGTATTTCAACAACGATGTAAAGACATTTTCTTTCAAGAACTAAATGGAGATTTAAATTCAGTGGAGAGATTACCATTTTATTTTAAGATCATGCATGACTATAGTTGTCAATGCATTTTCAGAAATGGAAACTTATAAAGATAAAGAAAACTAATGATAAATATAGGCATATTTAAAATATCCATCCCAATAGAATTCTTCATTTTTATGTAGGTTTAGAAGATGAGTTGTAACTTACAATTAAACATCACATCTACAATAATCTGAAACATATTTACATTTTACTACAGTGCAAATTACAATACGTTTTATAATTTTATGAATGGAATTAATAATAATAATATTAATCTCTTACATGATTGCTCTCATCATGCAAAATGTGCTAAGGTAAGAGACTTAGTGCGCTAGTCCAAGAATTGTTACCTTTATGCCATATTGTATGCACGTGTGTAGTTTGAATTGGTTAACTATATACCAGTTATTATTATTATTATTATTGTTATTTACTTATTTTCTTTTTTTACATTTTCATTCAGCACCTATGACAGTAAAAGTTTAAACATATATTTTCTAAACAACGTGACGTGCTCTGGACAAGAAAGGTCGCTTGATCAGTGTATCTATAACACAGCTGTTTGTGAAAAGGGAACATTCGTTCGTTTACTGTGTGGTGAGTTTCATCATAACAATCCACTCACTACAAAACACCTGGTAATATTTTAGAAGGTTTTGTAGTGGATGTTAAACTGTATTTAAATGTTACATGGAAAGAAGGACACTGGCACTGCCACAATAGCTTTTTTTATCTCGGCTTTCACTATGTACAATGCAAACGAGGAGCCAGATTTCTATCATTTTGGCGAGGCCCCCTGGTTTTACCCGTGGGGACCCTTGTGAGCACGGCATTAGAAGTAAACTTTTAAACAAGTTTTATATGACATGAACTTAAAAGTTTCTTACATCGTTTTAAAATTACTTTCTCTGTATAGATATATTTTTAACAATTGCTAACCCTTGGGGCCCCTGTGAGAGCGGGGCCTGGGTCAACCGGTTTAAGGGAGGCCCTGCATGTACGAATAATTGCATGGGTTGCATATTCATTCGGCGATGTGAAAGTATACCCTCTTCTGAAACGGCTACTATATAATAAATAATTCTAAATACACCTTCAGATGCGTTGCAAAATAGAAACTAAACCAAGCTGAACTCTTTAATATTTATGGTAAACTCGAGCGATTAGGTAATGTCATGCAGGTGGGCAATATGTCTTAGTTTGACACAATATAGGTAGGTTGTGATAAATAGAGCTTGATTTGGTCCAGTGAATGAAATTTGATTGACTGTATGAATTCATGCAACTAATTTATGATGATGTTTGTATTTTGTGGATTTCATACTAAAGGAGAAAGTATTCACCTCAACCTGATGAGAAGTTTCATAACAAATCAATGTTATTTGTAAAAGAATTGCGATGTTCCACATTCGACATTTCAAAAAGGTGCTAGGCCTTTTCCAAATAAACAATCAATTAAAACTATTACTTTGTTTCTCAGGATTTTTTATTTCTAACAAACCAAGGCAAGAAGTGTCCAAGTCATTTTCACCATTTTTCCCAGTCGACCATGGTGTGTGCGTTTGTCACTGTACAATTTAAGTGATTTGTGTTTTGTAATTCTTTATTTTAACATATATACAATATTAGCTTATTACACTACCTTATATTTAATTTTATTCCGCTAAACGTTCTGCGAAGAATAGATGTATCGTCCCGTTCCCTAGTTTGCAATATATTGTTTGGACTAGGTGTGATACATTCCAGGTTCTTCATTCCATTACGTGATGAACATATTTGTAAGATACACAAGGCATCACTGATCCATATTTGACATAAAAAATGTCCGAAATCCCATCACTGGAACAATGTTTGTGACTTTGAACTCCATTTCACCAGTTCTCTTTATTATAATCAGTACGTCGGCATACAAAACCTTAATAGCTACTCTTTAATAGCAAAGCAACGTCCTAGAATAAGGAACATCCGGTTAGCGGCTCGACATTTAATAATAAGCTGATACAATAACATTAATAAGACTGGCGTAATGCATTATACACTTTCCTGTCGATCTGTCATTACTGTGAGCAGTCATTATCATTGTTTGGAGGTGGCCTTTTATTGGTATAATTTGTGCATATTTACACCAACAAAAAAAAATACTTTTGTCATACTACTTTTAGTTCAATCACCGTTCCCCGATTTTCATTTCTTACATTAATGTACGGGCCAACTTCATTTGATGAAAAATAAGCAGCTTTACTTTAATCGTACAATTTCGCAAAAAATTTAAATAATCTTGACACATGACTTATTCTGAACTATTTAATTGTATCATCTTGTATATTGTGGTAATAATAATAATAATAATAATAATAATGACAATAAATTGGAAATAAAACTCTTCTTCGGTAACTTCATGTTTTTTGATGATTCTTTGCAAATCTTAAGAAAAGAGTCATGTAGTATGAATGGAAGAGCTGAAGTCCCAAACAAGGCATTTAAAACAATTAATCGGGTTTGTTTTTCTACGTTCATAAAGCTAAATCTAATGTTGTCGCCTTACAGTTTTCTTCTTATACCACAGTGATTGTGTTTCCTGTGTTATTCATTTAGGTCTGAGAAGAATTCATTTCGAAAAAAGTTGTGAAAAAAAAATGCCTTCGAGATGTTAAATTGTGTCCCATTGACCTTTCTCAGCCATATATGTTTGTAGTATGTCCAACAGTGTAGCAGGCTGAAGTTGGTTCATGGGATGTTTGTCAAAACAAGGGATATAGCCTGTTGCAAATGTTTTTGCTTGATGAGTTTTCTGTTCCTTTGTACTGCGATTAGCCAGAATTTACCTTTGCTGTCATTATTGATTAACGTCATACTAGAGTATATTATTCTTATACTACCACTACCGCTACTAATGCTAGTCTGTCTGTGTGGTTCGAGTCTCGGATTTGGCCAATGTTGGTATGTGAGGAAGCTTGCCAGTAGCTTCTCATGGGTCGGTGGTTCTTTATGGGGTTTTCCAGGATTCTACCTCCACCATTAATACTGGCCGCCATGTATAGCCTATCGTGTGCTGAAAACTGGCATTAAACCCAACAGCAGCAACAACAACAACATTACTTCAACGAAGTCGACAATGTCATGGATCAAGCAATACTAATGGCGAAATTGTAATTAGAAAGCTCTGCATTCTCTCACTTCTCTGAAATTGTTTATGTTACTATCTTTCTCTCTGTGTTCTGAATTGGTTTTATTTTAATTGCTTTCTTGAATTATTTGTAAATATTTTAATATGATGACAAATAGAAACGGAGACGATACGAAATATTGGACCAGTTTGTATATGCAGGTATTTTCGTTATCTTTGCCCAATACAGAGATGTAGGATTATCTATAATTGTATAAATACATTTTGTGTACCTTACACATAAATTAAAATGACCGTATCTAATTCTAGGTTGTATTGTTTCCGGGTGCATTGGCAGTGGTAATTACTGTGATATTGTTCGTGACACGTGTGTGACAAGTAAGTATATACATATATTATTCTCCTATTTACGCTGAAATATGTGTAAATTATATCTCTGTTTGTTCTTATTTCTATGAATCAATTGATCCATTTACTTATCTGTCTTATACTAATTTGTAAGGCAACTTTTAGAACAGTACTAAATGTTGTGTTTACTTGAAGATCGGCACTCACGTTTGAAAATCAGCCAGTTGTTGTATCCAAATACAGCCATTATCAAATCAGGTCATGCCAGTTGTCGTCCAGGAATTTTGTTTCATACAGGAAATGGTTAGTTGTAAATCTGATACAGTTTCCAACGAGGCAAGGTCCCACAGTAATTTTGTTTCATAAACGAACATCAATAGTCTATGATTCGGATTGCAAGATACATTTACCATATTTGAAAAATATGATGAAAGCATTTAGCAGCCGTAATTTACCTGAGTTTTTATTCTAGTGGCAAAAACATGTTTTTCATTTGTGGCATGTTTTTTATATTGAAATATATTTTTCAAAAGAGGTCTTTCCTGATGTCCT
The DNA here is from genome assembly GCA_028554795.2 of Sinohyriopsis cumingii. NCBI lineage: Eukaryota > Metazoa > Mollusca > Bivalvia > Unionida > Unionidae > Sinohyriopsis > Sinohyriopsis cumingii. Next base: position 232,402 of record JAPYKE020000269.1, on the reverse strand, counting down.
TGAGCATGAAATAATTTTAATATCACACTTTCTTACCTCAGCAAGATACATGGTTCACAAACGGGAATTATACATAAGATAAATATTCGTAAAATATGTATAAAGAAAATAAATGCAATATTTGTTTATATCAAACATATCCAGTCTCCTGCTTTCCACCAATGTAGAACAAAATCTTCAACAGAAATATATGTGCCATATAATAACTATGTTGCAAAATGATATATATATATATATATATATATATATATATATATATATATATATATATATATATATATATATTCAATGTTATCTGTGACAAATGAGAGATAGCTGGCTGGTAATATTGATTTTATGTGTGCTTACATCCGAAAGGAAAAGGTTATGTAGGTAAATTTGGATGAAGACGACTTTCATTTTTGAGTTTTGCATCTCCAAAGTCGATAAAATTTAAATCGAAATAAAAACAATTACTAAAGCAGTTAGAGTGAATAAGTAAGTAATATGCAATATTATCTGCTACAGAGTAAGCAACGGCATTTAATTGCCAATTGTTTCATAACCGTCCGACCTACGACCTCACTGAAATGATAATTACAGCCTTAGTGGAAATCCTTAGAGTCTTGAATTCATGCGTTCATTAGACAGTCAATTTTGACTTTAGAAATTAACCAGACAAAGAGTAACCCCGTAGCAACGATAAACAGATGCTATATGAAACTTACCTAACCCTGTAATTCATAAGTTGTGCAGTTTTGATATAAAAAATCCAGGGATAGCATCTACAGACTGCGAGGTTTTAGGCATTTAGTTAAATCCACATGTAATCCTAATTCGTACTCTACGAACATTAAAATCTTGGTGCGCTGGTAAATGGCTCCCATCGCCTTTTTTGTAAGTACCGATTCCTATACCATCTCGACCATACACACATCACCAAAAACTGATGGTATAGAGTCGGTTGTAGAGGCATTCCTGCGTAGGAGACAAACCCACATGTCGACCTAGTAATTAATTATCATTAGTACACGGTCATTCCGGATTCATATGACAGATATCAAGATATGAAGAAAATATATAGAGGATTGAAAATGTACCCCAAATAGAACGGAAAGTGCTTTCCTTGAATTCTACAAGTGATCGCTTGATAATGACTATATATATATATATATATATATATATATATATATATATATATATATATATATATATATATATATATATATAGAAGGTTTTGTACAGAAGGCTTAACAGAACGTAGCAAAATGTGTCAAGTACTTCATGTATAATATTGGCTACATTATAAGCTTTTCAAAAGCACTTTCCCATTTGCACAGGCAGCATATCTTTTTTTCACGTTAACTGTTCTATTTCTGGTTTCAATCCATTTTTCACCTTTTTTTCTGAAACTCATTATTTCAACCTCTCGTGGCATTAGGCTTTGTCACTTTTGATGTCGTGTACATCAAAATTATATTGTGTTTCTAACTGTTGACCACATGGACGTGTTTCCTTTATAGTTTTCTTTTTAAATATTGAAGAGTTTAGTCTTATTTTAGGAATTTAATGAAACACGAATCATCTAGCCACATACTGTATAGCATTTCAAGACTAGGGGATGCCGAACGCACATGGTGTTGGTGTTAACAAATATTACATATTGCGTTGACGTAATTTTACCAGTTTCATGCATAATCCTTTCTTTTTAAATTTACTTTCTAGACTGCCTCAGATATAGTTTTTTATATTTTAAGTGACAATATTGTTATGATTCTAACAATGCCCATGTTTTATTTGATCGTGTGAATTTCCCTGTCCCATATCAGAAAATTATCAATTTTAGTACATGTTAAACACCAACAGTTTTCAAATGCAAATTTTTTCAAATGAAATCTAGGGTCAGGATATCACTGTAAAGCCCTGACGTAGCCATGGATTTAAACCAAGGACATAAAGAGCTCGACTTAGCCTCAAAAAGTACACTAATATAGTAAAATATTGATTGAAATACGACACTTGTTTAAAAAAATGCCAGTATCGTCTTCTTTCCGACATTGTTCCCACGTTAAATTATACAAGATGTATTTTGTATATTCACTAGAATTACGTTTGCCTATTATAAAGCAAGTATGAAATATGCATTGAGATTTCTTGCTGTTTGAAATTAATTCATATTACATCATTATTGTTGTGTATTCTACGTCCAGGATACAATAAGTGTACACTGCAAATATACTAAGGAACAGCGAAACATGCAACACGGACATGTATTGTTGCAAATATCTAACATACTAAATGTACAAAATGACATGTAAACGGTACTGTGTTAATAACCCCTCAAAGTAGATCAGAAATATTTAATTAGCATACATTTTGTTCAAAAGAATTATTCACATTGACAGAATGTTCACCGGGTTCCCGTTTCATTGGATACTGCGAGCCTTGTTTAGCAGGAACCTATCAACCTTTAGGGCACCAATATTCGTGTAGTCAATGTCCAGCTGGGACATACCAAAATAGGACCGGCCAAACTGTGTGTATTGCCTGTTCTAGTGGATCATACCAGGCCAATGCAGGTCAAACATCATGCGATATGTGTCTCGCTGGTACATACCAAAGTCAAATAGGACAGACTTCGTGTAATCCTTGCCCGGCCGGTACATACCAATATTGGTCAGGTCAAAAATCATGCCTTGCCTGTGAGTTGGGGACTTTCCAGAACTCAGCTGGACAGATCTTGTGCCTACTGTGTGGGAAAGGCATGACTACTGACAGAGCTGGGTCAGACTCGTACTCAGACTGCCACGACGGTAAGATTGTTTTTCTTTATTTTGTGTATGAAGTATGAGTTTCTTAACTCAGAGAAAAGAACAGCAATCTTCTTTGCATGATTTATTTTGCTCTTCATTATATTGCCAAGTAAACCTGATTCCGATGTTCGCACCGAGACAGATGGCATGAAAAAATGTGGCTTGTCGGCATCAATATAAGGTACAAACAACTAATTTAATTCCTATAAATCTCAATTTCGATGTTTTACAAGATGATTCTACTTTGTTGAAAGGTTTCCGCGAAGTTTCCTACGTTGCTGGTGAATCCATACCCCACCTCACTACCACCTAACATCGTTTATTTTAAATGGTTTTGTTGGTTCACTTTCAGGGTCAAAACAGAAGAGGCCGGCCAATAATTAATTGATATTCATTGATATTGCACAGCGTTGACATTTAATCATAGACGAATATTTTGATTTTCTTCTCTGTCTAAAGCGCTTTCCTCATTTGCATCGTTTAGAGTCCTGATATTAGGCTATAATACCAAAATTATACTGTCCCTCTCACATTTCTGTTTTGTTCTGTGGAAATATTCAAAAACTCCATGCAAAAGTAGAATTGCCATGCTTCAATCAGTCTTAATATAAAGTCACAGGCGCGGTGGAATAGAATAATGGTCGTTGCTTTCAGTTAAGACAATTAAATCAGATCGGATTAATCCAGAGGAACGAAAATTGACATGTATGTTCCTTGCTCTTGACTTTTAAAAAAATGCAAATAATTGTATGCTTAACCATGCAATTCAGGTCATTTTTCCTCCCCAAATCAATTGCAAACTAAGATGTTCACCGTGTTCACAGTAGTTCATAACTATTCTCACCAATATTCTTACCGTCAAAGCCATGCAAGAATGTTTAGTTTGGCGTATGTAATTTTGGAGTAACCCTCGTGTTCTGGATTAAAATATGGGCTGATCACACACCGTGATATACAGATTTATAATATGAATGTAAACGTGGAATGTACTTGTGTGATTGTTCTGGAGTTTGATTGATAGCCTCTGCAGTAGAAGATGTTACTGATTGGGCACATATGGTTTTTTATGGAAGCTCGAGTTAATTAATCTTGAGTTGTATAGCTGTACATGACATATTGAACTTTCAAAGTTCTTATTGTTCGTATGAGACGAACAAGGTATTGAAAATCGCAGATTAATTCAAATACTTATCGTTTGAAACTTTACCCGGTTTTCTCCGTATTTCTTGAACTTGGTTTACCTTTTCGCAATGCTGTTTTGCCTTATACTTATCGTTGAGTTTATTGTAAATTGCTATGATAGTACACTGTAACGCTGGTTTTTGTTTGTTTATCAGACAAAAAGAAGATTTCATTATGATAACACTAAATTAAAGACTGCCACGATGCTCCTTTGTAAGTTACAATGTATCGATATTGATTTAAAGTGTCCAGATTATACTTGTCATATGTGTGTGTCATGAGATGCAAAAGGGGATCAGGACTCCTTCCTAGTTAATAGTATTTACATTACCTAATTGAAAGAAGTAATGTGTTTAAAAACTCTGAGAGATATTGTCAGTAAATATGCGATAATAGCCGATTTTGGGCCCCCAAAAGATTCTTGTCAGTCACATAAATAAAATAGGTAAATCTGTCCTCCCAAAATAAGTGTTTATTTTCTTATTTAAGATCGCTTAATAATAATAATGAACTATTCAAACGCCAATGGTTTTCTCCTCTATTGTAGAAACTGTTTTATATAAGCCACACCTACCCTCCCGGCCATTTGTTGATTACTTTAAAGTCTAAGCTTCGAAACATACTTTGAAACTAATAATTTCAAAGTTATTTTTGACTCCTTATTGAAAACATTACATAGATAACTGTTTGAGTTAATCATCCGAACATGCAACAAATAGAAAGTAAGGAAGATAGAGCAATTGTTGTTAACATATAGCGCATAATTTAAAAAAATATACACTATTTTTAGTTAAAAGAAAACTTCTTAGGGCAGAAAATATACAATTTATAAATGGGCTTAAACATTTACTGATTGATATAAGAGGATTAATATTTAATATCACAATCGTTTCTTGTCTGCGCCATCGACATATTGCACACAAATGTACATAATTGACAATGTAAAATAACGAAGGGCTTAATAAGGGACCTTATGGTAATATAGATCTATTCAAAACTTCGATTATCTGCTTTTCACAACTTATTTTTAAAAAAAGAAATCACCAGATTTTAGATATATCGTTGCAGTAGAAGCAAACAAATTGTTCAATATTACTTTCCTTCCATAAACATTTGTTTGAGAATAGCTGCAATCAATAGCTTGTGTTAACAGTATCTCACGGAGTAGGTCTATTTTAAATCCCGTCTACGGATGGTTATTTACATTATGTGCTATAATAATTGATGAAATTAAAACAAACGAACACATACTAATGAAAATTGCATTTTATTTTACTAGATCGAGTGCTGACTGTATAACAGATGTATGTGATTAACACTATGCATATTATGATCCTATTTCTCTGGGTATTAATTTAAAGTAATTTAAAATCATTGGAGAGTACAATAAAACAAAACACGTTCAACTAAACATGGTACTGTAATCAAAAGTACACAGAGAGTATTTCTTAGCATCATTCCATTTTAAAAGACCGTTTAAGTAAGAAACGCATAATTGACTGCTCTTTATTGTTGCGAATATCATTCCTCAGTGCGCCTCTTCTATATTTATCTGCGCCCATCCAATTATTCCAGTTATTATCTGCTCTAAAGAATCTCCTGAAAATGCAGTAAAACCAGAAAAAGAAAATTCACGAATATCAATTGACATTTGAACGCCATTTGTGCGTAAAGAAACATAAGATGGCATTTTGTGTTAACGTGAAGTGACCGCCAAAATAAATTGTGTACCTACAAAAATAGTATGAATGTATGAGTTACTCATTTTGCGTTCATATCTCCGCTCGTTGGTATGAATCGCAACCGATAATGTTTATGTGTTAGATGGTCACAGTATCTTCTGTCAACAAAATTAACGTATTGTCGAATGCGCTGCTAAATTCTGAGGACTTCATAGACTGTAAAATCTGGCAGAATTGTTTTAAAAACCCAAGCTTGTTTAGAAGAAACATAACTGCTGATTTCACACTATTTATTGTATCAAGTGTATATATGTTTCAGTTAATATATAAATTACCAGAAGCAGACGATATGAAACACTGATTTTGTACGTAGTATAGAACGTGGCATCGACGACAGCTGATTAGGTAATGTCTACTGTAGAATAGAAACCTTTTCGTTAAAGTTAACGTAACCTGCATAAAATGCTAAAAGTTGTAGAGATTTCGACATAGCTAGTATGCTAAATGTCTTGAAGGTTTCATGTTGCTTCATAACTGAGGGTCTAGTTTAGTTTGTATAGATGCATTCAAGTCAGTTTCACTTTTCACATCTATCCACACTCTACCGATGACGTGATCGCGATCGCGATAAATATTTAAAAATAAATGCAGAATTTTAAATACTAAGATATATCTATATAAAAATTATATTAAAAAATCTTTTAAAATAAAGAAATTAAATTGTGGCCGTTTTATGAGGCTATTTACAGAGACCGAAAGTCCCTTGTCCCTTAACATTTGGAATAACTAAATTCCTAATCAAATTTTGGTTAAAGGTTTTGGAATTCATCCATTTTGGTGAGTGTATGGCATGTTGGATTCGATACCGTCAAATAAATGCCCTTGGCATCCGTTAATAACTTTTTGTCTTGTTCTGTAGGTGATGGATAAAAATTGGATTGGTGGTGAACAGCGAATTCGGAGACCTTTAATGTTACTAGTATACCATCTATGTTTTCCATTATCTAAAGTATAAGATTTTTTGACCACACATTTCATTAGTAACCAGGGTATAACGTATTTATCATACAGTTTAACAAAATACTTTGGAGCTTTGAGTTTCCCCATTCTTTAAGATGAGGATACGATAGCATATTTCCAGATAGATTGCAAGTTTTCAGAACGGATGGAGTTTTGAAACGAAATCTGAAATAGATACACCAATTCCATGTATGACATTTGGTGGATAATATATCATGTTTGGTTGAATACTAACGATTTATGGTGATATAGGTCCTGTAGAAGTGTCTCACTTTCATGTGCATAAATACATTGACATATAGTTTTTTAATATAGTCTTGTAACTTTATGAATCTACCTTTATTATTCTGCTGTTCAGTTGTTAATATATTTTTGTTTTGTACTTTGATTAAAGTAAAATTCTTCTCTGTGACAGTGTGCGTAGCTTGCAATTGATTCAGTGAACGCCGTTCATGGTCCTAGCTTGTGGGAATAGAATGCACCGATTTTTCCTTTGATAAGTAAGTTTCCAAAAGCTATTCTATACCCACAGTCTCATCGATAGTTGATTTGATATCGTCTCATGAATATCGCTTGTTGCGATATACTTTACCTGGATCCAATTATCATTCTCGCATAATGGTATTTTGGGAAGGGTTGTTTCAGAGGATTAGCCTTGATGTCAGCATTATTGTCCTTGATTCCTCGTACTGCTGAAGTTTTATTGATGATAACTGGATTAGGTGTGAAGAATACATTCCAAATAGTTTGGCCTCTAGCGCAAACTGTAATGTTTTGTTCTGAAAGTTATTAGATGTTTGAATACGATCTCTATATCCAGTTGGATATACAGCAAGGTGGTCTATTTTCTTCTCATGAACCAAAAATGTGAAGTTCGTGGGCCATACTTGCTGATTTATATTATAGTTATATAAGTAAATTTTGTATGAGCCATAAAAAAGATTCCCGTGGGCCAAATGTGACTGCAGTTAGACTACAGTTAGACCAACCGGATATGTAGGGCAGCAATCGCATTAGGCTTGCCAGTGAAGACTAGGAAGATTAAGGTTTCTCACCAACTATATATGACAGTTCATTTTGCACGTAAGATCTAGTAATCTTTTCATTCCGTTCTTGGAGTATGCTCATAACGCTTCACGTCCGTCTTTGTCAACAACAGTCTCCTGCCAATTGTTTCAGAGGTTTGATGGGTCATTGGCTACATTGATAAGCTCGAATTTGACAGGGTTACTATTTAAGGCTATTTGATATAAAGTTCACATTACTCGTACCATATTCGAGAACAAGGAATCTATATATTGTTAAATGTGTTGGTTTTGTACAAAAATCAATCTAAATTAAGTCATCTAGATGGCAGCTAAATTGAATGTCCAGGTCAAAGCTATTTCAATTATCTATATACTTGTTTGCATATTTGTACCTGTTTTGTGTGCGTGTCATCCACATATAAATATGGGAATGCACATACATATTATATATTTTAAACCAGTTTCTTTACATGCTCCATTATATTCCTTTAAGTATACACATTGTTCATTCCGTTGATCGCTGACAAAAGCCTATCTTAGGCTAGTATTTGCAGATGTTTGAAAACACTTTTTGGCTCAAATGGTGTTTAATTCATACAGTCGTAAGGTCAATTCCGCTTAAGGTATAGCACGGCAATATGCATTGGAAGTCAACATTTGCTATTCCATTAAGGCGTTTAGGTATTGGGCAATTAATGCTGAAATACAATCAGATATGGATGCAAATAAGACAAATGTAACACACTTGGAATTGTTGTTTCGTTATAACAACACATTTTGAAGAATATTTGTACATTAGTTAGTCTACTCTCCAGTATGTGTAAGCTAGTTGACTTGTATTTGAGTATTAGGTAGATGTCAGTCAAGTGAGAGAGATCTGTACCATTTGGACCTGATTTTATACTATTTTCTGGGACCTTGCATCTGTCGTATTATTGTTTATTTTGTTGTTTATTTTGAACAATGCTACTGATTATTTTCTTGTTAAAGATATAATATAGTCTAGCTAGCAAGCTATAAAAATGCATGTTCAAGAAAGAGAGTGTGCATTTTGAGGTCTTTTTATTCTATTCAAGTTTGGTCTTAGTTATTCCAAGGTCATCATTTTGACTATTTGGCAGATGTCACATTCCTGTCGTATTTGTATATTATGTTATAATGATGAGTAGGGATTGTTAAAATAAGGTAAAGCTGTATATGTTGAACAATGATGATGTATTAAAGACACTGTATAATCTCGCTAGCAAACACTTATAGCATGCATGATCCATTTCATTACCAGTTGTGGGGGAGTGGCTGGACTACTACAATAATGTATAGGTCGTTCAAGAAAGAGCGTACATTTGCTGTTCTTTCCTTCTAATTGGTTTTAGCTTAATTATCCCAATATGTCTTCAGACTACAGGCGGGTTCTTTGTGCAAGAGTTGACGACAAGCTTAATCATGAAAAAAGCTGCATTTTTACAATTAATGAAGGATTTTCGGACATAAATTATGTCTATTCTCGTTTCGACTAGGGGGCATATGTTGGGATTTCTTTTTAAGTAAAAAAAAAATGAATGTACCTTGGAATTAGATTGGGGCTCAATCAATTGATAATTGACCAGAGGAAATTAATTCTGTACATTACACTGCTGTCATCGAATAATGGTGTTTGAATACCCTAGTGATTGGGTGTGGATCCAGTGTGTGTTGGTTGAATAAGTGGACGGCTCCCCAGCCCTCCAGGAATATAATGACCGGGAGGTAACGATATGTCTTTTTTTAATAATGAAATCGTTAAAATTATGCCAAGGAAACGAATAAAATGCAGGAGCTTCCCATTCTGTAGCTGCCTGCTTGTGATGCCATATTCTGTTTATAATAAAAATTATCATCTATTTTATTATCACCAGGAATTATATACCCCTGACAAAAGCTTATTTGCCTACGCATCGCCTAGCCAACACACACCTCATAGTAATTATTTCTTGATCTGTCCTTGATCTTCGTTTGAAAATACATGTAGCGTTAGAAACGGTCGTATCTACATAAGCAGATTACAAAAGCCAAATTATAGTACTGCCTCATAAATAAACGAATCCAAACACGAAATGCATTTTCATCTCTAACAATGATTCTGAAATAGGTCACTGTACATTTTAGGTTTGTATAAGTGAATTCTAAATCTTGACTTTAAAGTGGAATGTTAGAAAGAAGAAGAAAGGAAATTCACCATAGACTCAAATGAAAATTAATATTAAAGTAAAGTGGCTGAACATAATGTGAAGAATATAAATATCTATATAAATAATTAAACAGGATGAAGACTATTATGACAGCCACCATTATTACATTCGGACACATCTTTCTATCTCTATCATTGTCGAGTAGCGCTAAAACAATCCTACCAGATTAATAGCATCTAGACACATTTTATAAGCCACTCAAACTAGAAACGTCGATAAAGAATCTACGGAGAGATTCTTTGGCGTTCTTGAGTTTGGTGAGAAAATCAACTTATATGTCCTCGTCGCATTAATCTGGATTCCAACACACGATGTATTAAAAAAAGACGTGACAGCTTCAAGCAATCCGAAAATATTATTGATAGATCTCAACAGTAAGACGGCGTAAAAAATATTTTTTGGCAACACGTTTCTGTTTAGTATACAATAACTATAACCTGTTCAATGTCCCTTATCAAAGCTAAACGGATTTAAAGAAAGCTTTAAACAGACGTACAGTCAAACTGTTAATTAGATGTTGACACTTTTTGGGAGACAAAGTTCCATGTACTTTTACATTTGCTGCGCCTACCTTGAGTTAACTTCTAAATTGAACTGACCAAGTTGAAACCATGATTACTCCCATTCATTACCTAATTCACAAATACACTAATAAACTACTAGTAAACACGCTACACTGGAGGTAATACATAATATATCTATATTATATATATATATATATATATATATATATATATATATATATATATATATATATATATATATATATATATATGTATGTATGTATGTATATACATGTTAGGAATCTAGTTGGATTTGGAACAAACAGTGAGCTAGAATTTGACAACATTTACGTGTATTATTAAAGCTCTGGAATTCATGAGGACTTTTAAATACTGCTCAAACTATCAGTTTGCATTCAGGGAGCTTTCGCATTATGCTTCCAGAGATGCAGATGTTTTGAGGATTGTATTATAATTGCGCTAACTAGAGCATACACATATTGTCCGATACGATCTAATAGTGGTGCATCCACTGACAAAGCGTTTTACCTTTTTAATTAATTTGTACTCCGCATCCGAACGTCCATACATAATATACATACATATACATATCCATCCATCCATCCATCAATCTTAATAGATAATGATGCATGTGTTACGTTTATAGCGATATATGTATAATCCCAATATGAATTTACAAATTGTATTCTTTATTTTCACTCAGAGCACCCGGCTAAACATGATGACCATCTTGGTCAGCTGCATATGAACCTCCTAATTATGGGTGGATATCTAATGATTGGTATCGCCGTTTTGAACATCATAGTGTGCATTGCCGTCATGAAGCGCACCTGCCTAAAATCGGGTAAACCAAGAACCCGGATATCGTAAGATTCATTAATTCAAGTTCCGGACTACCAGAAACTGTCAAAGCCATAGTCGTTAAGAACGACAAATGTATTAGCCTTTAATCTGAAGAAACACCATCACTTTTAGACAAATCAGATTAGTTATTGGATAATATAATGAACAATTCTATAAGAAATTTTGTTGAAATGTTTTTTGTTTTGTATATATATATATATATATATATATATATATATATATATATATATATATATATATATATGTCAGTGGTTTATTTTGCCACTTCTGTTATGTTTGTTAGTTTTTTCTTTAGTTCAGGGTTTTTCTATTTTTTACTTTTTCCTTTATGTTTTCGTTTGGATTAAACCATAAAGCATAGCTATATTGCTTCAAAGTCATCAAGAATAGTACCGAAACGGCCAAGATTACATATTCTTAAAAAGGCGAAAGAAATTATAAGCATGAAGAAGAGTTACGGAATAACCAAGAATACTACAGTTAATCTCTTTAGGACAACGGATGTTCATTTAATTATCTTGAATTTGCTAACAGAGTAGATTGCTTAAAGGCATAATATTTAATGATATTTTTATATATGCAGATCACTAGCTTTATATATATTTTCTTAATCTTGTTTCATAAAAAATGCCAGATTCAACATAATTATTCTGGAATGGCTCGTTGTGTTGAACAACATCCATATAGAAACAGCAAATACAACACTGCTCTAAAGACGATTTGATAAATACGAAGAATAATGCCCTAACCAATACTTCGTTAGCTATGAGTTCAAATCAGTAGCCTGCGCTGTTCAAGGACCGCTATTCAATTGACAAGCCAATAGTAAAAGGTGCAAACTCACATAAGAGTAAAGCGAGAAACATACACAACCGTTTAGAAATATATATGACACAAACAATTAATATGACTATTACAATAACGAGAGGTGTTAAAAGTATGTTTTTATCATCATGAGAGCTAACATAAACTGAAGTCGAAGAATAATAAGACCACTTCAGGGTAACCCAGGCAACTGAACTGCAACAAATGCTTCAAACAGAAGTAAACACGATATGCACCATTTCAAGTTATCCAGGTAATTGAACTGTACAAAAAGAAAAATAACAATTAAAGCTAGGAGCATTGTTATAAGTCTTTGGTCTGACTCAGCAGGGTTTCGAATCCGAGACCTCCTGCATACAAGTCGGACGCACTAACAACGTAGGCCACATGAGTTGCTATACATGTCGGTTTTGCTCACTCTTTTTCTCTCTGTCTCTCTCTCTCTCTGTCTGTCTCTCTCTCTCTCTCAATCTCTCTCCCTCTCTCTCATTCCACCTCAAACTATTTGTGTTCATTCCCAAAAGCTAAAGAAATCCAATCTCTGTTCAATTTGTTATTTAGGAAGATTTCTTTGGCTTTTGGGGACATTCGTTCACTTAATTATTTTAAAGCTCGATTCCCACTCCCATTTAATTCCGTACCCATGTTTATTCATGGGGATTTTGTTTCTTAATTCAAAAGGATATGGGTCAAAACTGTATTCATCTTTAAGGGAGGGAACATTTTAAGAGGCGTGATATTGCCGTTTTAGTCAATAATATTGTATCTGTCCACGCAACTAGGCAAACCAGTGTTGTTTTCAAACATCAAACCAAAGGAAACTATAATCTTTGTACTTTGTTTTTGTGGCTCTCATATTTCACTTGTTTTCAATAATTCTAAAATATCTAACATATATTTTCCCCATTTTTCACTTTTTTATTTTTGAAGCTGCTTCTAATATTTAAATCGTGTAATAAAATGTTGCAATCACATCTGCCTCTTCTCGATGCGGATAGGTGTTTTCGTGCATTAGAACAGTTTTGAAGACAAGGTGTTGGTGGTTAGTTAAACCGTTTTATTAATTTTTAAGTTTTACTTAAGTCTTGTATTTAATCTTGATTTGAAAAGTCTTATTATTCTTTCGTGACTTGATATTTATTACAGAAAAATCGCCAATAATAGAAAAGCAAAATGAAAACTTATTCAGCATAGAGACGCAAATTTCCATCAACCGAGCCTTTATCTTCTTTATTGAGTCTCCGGATTATAGTGCAACAAGAATTCACAACCTATAAAAGCGTTAAGGTTTTCTTTAAACACTCTTATTGCAAGGTTTAGAGGCTATGATTTTAATTTTAATGTCGAAGGTGTTTCTTGCAGTCATTATACTTCTAAATGTATCAATTTTCAAATATCTATGAAAACTTTGTCACATTAGTGATTGAAAGATAGTGGGTCAAAACTGAAAACATTTATTTCATTTCTCCAAAGTAAATGTGAAGTTTGTCAAGTTTCAAGACATTACATCACGCATATAAATTCAGCTCAAACATCGCCCATGATCTGACTATAGTATTTGTTCCGCCACGGTGATGTTGGTGAAGACCCGTAAACATGAATATGCCATTGGTATATCATTCAGTACTTTACTTTCCTGCATTAGCAGAAAAACATGTTGTGGTACTTCAGAAATTAAATATCTCAAAACTAAAATATATATCTTACATTATATACTTCAGTGTAAAACGTCGGAACGGTTGTAGTGAAGATTATAACATGCCATTTCAGGCTTCCAATTTCAGTTTTGGCCCGCACATCTGGTGTTTAATGTATCCTTATTTTGATGGGTTCTCTGCTAGGTTTTGATAATCATGTCCCATTTTGACAAACGTTATTACTGACTGTGTTTACCATATTGGATCCCATCTAACTATGTATATGATATTCAAACAGTTAGTGACTCATCATTTTTATATGCTAGAAAGAGCGGATGTATGTATGTCTGGAGTGGTTGAGGTGAGGCCTCCACTTGACGTTTAAAGTTAAAATTGATTAAACCATAAAATTATTGATAATACGCTTCGTATACCCAATTAACATACCTAATTATTGTCACCATTAGTTGCACAATAATTCTACATAAACAATGCTCCAACGTTAGCACAGTTATGATCTCTTACACGTCATTAATCTGTTTAAATAGGTCTTGTCTACGTTTAATGCATGTTAACCATTCTCTCAAAATTAACGTTCATAGGAACATTGAAAAATCGAGATCAAATATTGTTTTCTTTGCAGGAGACTTGTACCAAATGTGAAGCAGTGCTTTTTTGTCATTAAAATTTAGATGTTAACTGAATATACCTTAAAATGATATTATTTGTATCCAGTTATGTACCAGTTGTATATACCAATGTGCATGACACCGAAATGCATTATATAGGGTGTCTTACTAGATATATATAGGATTATTTAACTTACCTACTCTACTGATATATTATTACAATGATTTATATTTCCAAGAATATTCATATGTGTTCTTTGACTATTTAAACTGGTATAAAGGAAATAAAGTATAACCGTATAACGATTTTATTAAATGCTTAAATTAATTCTTGCAGCTGTTGTAAAAAATGATCGTTTCTGTTTAGATGCAACTCTAAAAATTTTCTACAACCTCTAGTTGTTTGACAGACAGGCAAGATACACAACTAGACAGACGTACATCGATGTGAAGGAGAACTCAGTTGCTAGGCAAGGAGAATTTAACACTCAGCTCTATACATAGAAAGAAGCATCTTCTTATTTCATAGGATCAAAAGGCTTCTCGAGCATAAATAACAATATTATAAGCTAGTTATGTAATTAATATAATTTTGGACAAAATAGCCTCGGTTAGCATTTGATTCTAATCTGAACTCAGATTAATAATATATTCAAATTCTTTCAAGCAGCAAAATTATATAATTTATTTTAATTAATAATATCGACATAAATTGGAATCTTATTAACTCGATAAATGAATACTCAAGTGGCCGATATTACGCGATACGTTTCTATTAAAGTTATGTATATATTAGTTGTGGATTAGGATAAGGCCGTCGGTATTTTCAAGCTGATAATCTGCTATATATAATTCCAGATTACATGTTATACAGATAAGTTTGTCCATTAATATGCTTGGTAAAAGATGATACAAAGTGAACAATGCAGTTTACAAATTGGATAAATTTTTTAAAAAACATTATAATAAAAGGCACGGTTTTTCCTCATCACAGAAGAACACGTCAATGCGAAATTTGTAGGAATATAAAGATATATACTTCAAAGTATCATTTGAAATTACTTGGTAAGTCATCCTAATGATTTATTGTAATTTCAAGACATACGTAACGAACAAATGTATGTATGTATGTATGTATGTATGTATGTATGTAGGTATGTGTGTGTGTATATATGTATGTATGTATGTATGACTGACTGACGGACTGACTGACTGACTTTATTTCCTCTTAAAAAGAGATTACATCAGATTAAACAAATTCAAGATAATACAAGATCATAAAATAGAACAGAAAATTGACAAAAATACAATAGTAATACTGTGTCAGCAACCGTATTGACAAAACGAAATATCTCAATACCTGCAAAAATTATGCAAATCTGCAATCATTTGGCGGAGCTAGGCACTGATCTTTTAACAAGTGCTTGATGATCATAATATTTCGAAAAGTTAATACGTCTATAGTGTTATGTGCTTAACATTAAGTTCGAGATAGTAACGAAAATGAAATGAAAAGCTTATAACAGTGTAATTCTATATGAAGTTTTTTTTTCTTCTTCATATGACGCATGTATTTATGCATATATGTACTTGTTTGCGCGTATGCGTGCGTGCATGCATTTATCTATGACTGACTGTCTAAATGACTTAGTTACCTCTTCAACAAAGAGTGTATCAGGTTGCTAAGATACATATTATACAGATCATAGGATTATGAGACACATCATAGACGAGAACGCAAGCATGATATATATCGTCAACTAATGCATTTACAAAATGAGATATATAAATACAGAAAACCATATAGAAATCTCTAGGAAATGAACATAAACAAATACATAAACAAACACATAAACAAATGCATAAACACGCACACAAACAGCTGTCATACAACAAAAATTTGCGGATTTGACAAGAAGACTTTGGCCTTTAATTATTTATTTTTAATGTTAATTTACGAGCATGTTAGAGCATGTTAGTTGATAGTAGGGCACACATTTTATTGTAGAATCAAGCTATGCTGTTTGCGGTCACCAACATGAGCCTATCTGATACATCATCGTCAATAGACGACATGCAGTCAACCCTGCTTCCAAGAAGTGTCTCCAACAATATATCGTCTTCTTGATTGAATAAGTTAACCCCGTCTCTCACTTGTAAAGAGTCAATCACTCTCTCAAAGAAAACGTTTCGTTCCTCAAGCAGCATTTCGCAGCCTAAAATAAGCTGTTTCGCTCTGTCGTCAGTCTCTTTTCCACATAGTTTGCATACCATAACTTTACCAACAGGCATGATATATAGTTTCCTTATTCAGAGAGAGGCCATAACATGGATGGAAATTTACGCCCAAAAACCATATATTAAATATGTATGTATGCATGTATGTATGTATGTATGTATGTATGTATGTATGTATGTATGTATGTATGCATGCATGCATGTATGCATGTGTATGTATGTATGTATGTATGTATGTATGTATGCATATGCATGTATGTATGTATATATGTACGTATGTATGTATGCATGTATGCATGTATGTATGTATGTATGTATGTAAGTATGTATGTAGGACGGATGTATATATGTATATATGTATGTATGTATGTATATATGTATGTATGTATGTACGTACGTACGTATGTATGTATGTATGTATGTATGTATGTATGTATGTATGTATGTATATATGTATGTATGTATATATGTGTGCATGTATGTATGTATATATGTGTGCATGTATGTTTGTATGTATATGTATGTATGTACGTATGTATGTATGTATGTATGTATGTATGTATGTATGTATGTATGTATGTGTGTGTGTGTATGTATGTATGTATGCATGTTTGTATGTATGCATGTATGTATGTATGTATGCATGTATGTATGTATGTATGTATGTGTATGCGTTTGTATGTATGTATGTATGTATGTATGTATGTATGTATGTTTGTACGTACGTACGTATATATGTATGTATGTATGCATGCATGCATGCATGTATGTATGTATGTATGTATGTATGTATGTATGTATGTATATGCGTTTGTATGTATGTATGTATGTGTGTATGTTTTTATGTATGTATGTATGTATGTACGCACCCACGCACACACGTACGTATCCATGTATGTGAGTTTGGGCTCACATTAACGTGTATAAATGTTAGTGTCTTTACCTGCCAGCAACGAAATTCTTCGTTTGACCTCATAACAGAATAAAAATAATATCACATGCACCCGTAGGAATTTATAGCTTACTCTACGATGTTCCACGATATTGTGAAAACCTAAACGAGGTTTTTGCATAAAGGTCAACAACGGCTAAGATAGAATATTAGGCCAACTATATATATGATCGTGTAGGTAATCCAGAAGATAAATTGTACACTTACAAATACATTTTAAGCATTGAACAATACAAATAAGCTGAGCCAATGACGTAAAATGATTGTGCAAGTGTCGCAGATGGCGACGATAATTACAAGCGGATACAGTTAAAGAATTTCTAGGATCTATTACCGCATTTTTAACAAATACCCTGTGCAAGTTCGTGTTGGATATGCTAATACAGATTGTGACCAATAATATGCGGATCGATTTATTTGCACACTTGCAGAACGATTATTGAGACATCATTATCCTCATAAATTGTCAATGAAAACTCGAACCACAGAGTGGTCTCACTACTGGGTAGGAGGACTTTCATAGCAGCATTGAATAATGAAAATAGATGCACATTGACTTAAAACCAGCTGATGCGATCCGACAAAAGTGCGACGTTTTCCACCGTTTGATTGTTGACTAACTTGTCCAAGGACGAATAAAACATTACAAAAAATAGTGCACTGCAGTTGACCCTGACGTAACATCATATATTTGTTCCACGTTATTGAGGAGTATGCTTATCGGTGAGATTTACGCCATGGCTATAGTTTGTATATCAAATGACTATTATACCCACGCATGATTTGAAATTCTTCATAGATGTTTGGGAAAATATTCGACTGTAGATTACTGGCGCTGTGTAAAAGGGAGTGATATGACAATAGTCATGTATACTTTTTATCGGTGTATTGAACATCTATTTCAACTCTTTTACATTAACTGACTGCGGTAATACCAAAGACACTTATCACCAGTCGTAATGATGTGATCGGGTAAATGGACCTGGTGTTGAACGCATTGAGCTTTAAGTTCAATCACGTAACTTTACTTTACTTAAGAATCCCCTTAACTGAATCCCGGCCACAATAACAACATTGTTAGTTCAGTTTTTCCTTCACACTTAACTGATTTATGACAAAATCCGCATGAGACTTATTTAGAAAATTGTTTAGTATGTTGTTGGATGCTTCTTGAAAAGCAGAGCTGGATACCTTTGCGTATCTTTCTGAAACCATGAGACATAAAAGGTCCGGGCAGATGACATAAGCGATTTTCATCTTTCGTTGCAGTGCATTAAATTTTATAATATTTATGCCCCGTCGTAGCATAATTGCTCACTACTGTTTTTCACTCATTCCACCACAGCAAAGATTATCGACATTGAGCAGTTATTGGGTGTTAAAGACAGGCATGCAACGTCTTCATGATATTTCTTACCCTTGTACTTGATGTGTCACTAGGAACGACAAAAAGGCTTGGATTGTCCATATTGTATATGTAGTTTATATTGTCCATGCTGTCCATATTGCAGGCAGATAAAAGCCTTTATCCCAAGTAACACGTTTACAGCGATACCCGTGTTAAGTGTTTCAAATGAGTTTCGTGCGGCCTTAGCGACCTGCTCAGAAAATTCGAAATTGTCAAATAATGAGTTCACGCAAATGTTTCCGGTATTTTCGAGGCTAGTCTTTATTATCACTAGAGATATGTAACCATGCTAAGATCGACCATTCTAAATATCGGTTTTAAAAATTCTTTACATTTATAAATTACTCTGGCGGAACCCAATCCGTTGTTTGTTTGCACTTGGACCCACGAAACCGTTGATATGGTGAGATATGTAGCTCGACTTGAGCATATAAAGACAATATCCATCCTGAACATGTATCGGTACATTCTTTCAACATTTCGAGAATTTTCGTGTGCAATTCCCCTCAGTTAAAGAGATGTTTGCCAGGTCATTTTTGTGGCCAATATTCAGTCAACGTAACCTGCAAGAACAACACCTAACACCTACAATAAAGTTTGCGTGATGTGGGTGACGATATTATAATTGTGGATGCCTGTGCAAACCACTGTACAGACTACATATTCTCGTTTGTTATCTCTTATGCAATCTCTAGCCACTTCAACGCTTTCGTTTTCTTGCATATACAATATATGTGCACCCAAGAAATGTTATCGAACGACAATTTACATAGCATATAAGCACTCAACATGGCCTTATCTAAAATATGTGCTCGTGGTATTTCAAAATCTAACTTGAGATAGTGACACAACGGAGAGTAATATGACATTTGACAACCTAGAGCGATTTAAGGTTTGTCATCAGGGACCTTCTGAAGAAATTTGGTTTAACAACACACACACACACACAAACACACACACACGCACACGCACACACACAAACACACCCACCAATGTTTTAGGTTTTATATGGACCAGCATCAAACACGGAGCTCAGATTTCGCAACATGATTTCATGACATTGTACCCGATTTATTCTTTTTCACTGGAAGGCCTGGAGTTTAGACAATCCTTTGTGAGCACGTAGGTTCAGGCAAGGGTAGGTGTGGCTGGTGGTGGTTATCGATTTATGCTGTCACACCTTCTGACAAGACTCTGCGATTAGAGGGTGCTAGTTGCCTATTGAGGGTCATTGATGCACCTATGGAAAATACATAATCGAACTTGTTAGGTATTTAAATAATATACATGTCATATCACGAACAAATGATCCGTCTTAGTGAATGGCAACAAGCAGCACATGTCTGACACGTAAATTACCTACTGGAGATGATTTGGGCAGACGTACATTTTACATCGTAAAGGTGTGGGAGCCTGGATCATATTTTGTTATCATAACTGGAACCAATGGCTCGTGGGGTCGAATGGGAATGCTGATAAATAAAAAGCATCAGCTTGTTTTTGATTTAGCACCAGTAATATCACAAATTAATAGGATGAGCAGTATTGTTATGGAATTACACATTAACCCAAACAGCATTGTTAGTCATTGGAGATTAAATTCAGTCTGAGTCACTCAACAGTTATCCAGAGGGGTATTTAACCGTCTTTACCAGTTTGTTTAAGATTAGTTTTCTAATTATATACGTAAAAGATTCTGACCGTGGTGATGGGGTTGCCGAACTTAAGGACGAGGAGTTGGTTCAGCGGGCAGCGGATACTAACATCACTAACAATAAAGTTCCAATTGTCGAACAACTTCTGCTTCTAAGTGGGGTTACCATACTTCTTATCAATTCACATATAATGTTATTAAGGTTCAAATAGAAATTAGCCGTTGGAATCACTCTTATATACCACTGCCAACTACAAGTTAACCTGAAATCATCGCACAGGCAAACGCCCAAACGTTGACCACACATCCAGGTGTCAAAGCACTTAAGGATTGTTTCTACGATGGCTAAGTGTTTCTTACCACTGTATCCATCATGGTGAATATTTTACACCAACATTGACTCTAGTGCGACAACGAACGTGAATAGGTAGCACTTACTAGCAAAGACTAATGTTAGATCCAAACGATACAGGCGTAATCAGTGTGCTTTAAATAAACAGTGCTAGCCCTCAGAACGCCGGAAATTTAATTAGTCCCTTGGAAGATATTTGCTATTATTATACAACTTATGTACCATCAAAAAGGTCAATTAGCAAGACGAGCCCCAGCATGGTCTGCCTTCTGTGCAACTGTAGTTCGCATTTGTATTATTAATCAAATTATGAAAGACCCCCAATGTTGAAAATAATAATCGAAGTGGAGGTACAAATCCGAGATGAAATCACTTCGAGAATCATTGTTTGTGAAATACAAACGCGTGTGTTCTGTTCGTATATGCTATGTGTGATCATGCTGTTGCAAAACGTTGTTGCTATTGGTGTGACTGGAATAGCAAAACCGATAACCATAACAGGCACACCAAACCGAATTTTTGCCGGGTTATGGCAATAGGTACCCATGTATCTGACACTGCTAGCAATCAATTTCGATACTTCTACATGCACGAGTAATGGTTTGTTCAGAACAGCTTAGAGCGGCAAAAAGCAACCTCAACACGATTAGTAAACTGTATTCGAGAGTGTGCTTGCCGATATATAAAATCATCGACAACTCCCACCACAATAACGAAACCGCATAGCGGATTTGCAATCAATAAAAGTCGGGTAAAAAGAAACAATATGTCACTGGCGTTTTTCTGGTCACTGCACTGCATTGCTTTATAATTTAGATGCATTCTTAGGCCATTTCGTTACCGTGGATTATTAATGCTAATATTCCATGGGTTGCAGAACGTGATTGCTTGCTTTCAAAATAAGGAAAAGTCATGGGAATAGAGGCTGTGTTCTATACAAATTATAAAAACTAAAATCGCAATTAAGACGCTACAGCGCCAAATCCTTAGCCTCCTATTTTCTTGCAGTCATATTAATAGTTGTCCAAAATCGTCCTGCCTACAACGGGCACTAAACACAATATATGCGACAGTTGCTTTAAAAGTGGAACGAATACATTCTTTGAATATTTCATATCTGTTAAATCCAGTTGGAATTGCAGATCATATTATTACATGTGATGATCGGATTCTTCACATGTACAACAACAAGTCGGCCAATAGTTTTTTTCTTTCTTCAAATGCTTATTGGTAGCTCCAGAACATTCCTCAAATATCAGTGGAGCTACAGAAAGGGTTTAGTTTCCATGCTACTCTTCACTACGAATCTTTCAAAAAGGTGTATTTCGACAGTTTGTTATTACAATTGTTTTACAGTTCAAGAATTATTTAGGAATCTTCATCACCACATACATAGTTTAAATAACGTGAACATGATCTCACTTCAGAATTTTTTTTGTCACTGGAATTATCTAATATAAAATACAAGCATACTATTAATGATAAGGTATGCACTAAACTGGATGATAATACAACAAAATCATTGTTGTAAGCGTGTATTGACAATACCAAACCCACAGATTTATAGTTAATTTTTAAATTCTTTTTCAACATTGAATATAATCTTTTGTTCGAGACTAGGCTGTCCTATTTTTAGTTTTATTACCTGAAATGTCATTCAGGTATGATACACGTTCCGTAAGTTTAGTTTTCATTCCACATTTAAATATGGTTATATACTGCTCTGCCACCGACCGCTGGTCGTAACTGATTACATATAGGTAGACCACGGGGAAGGCGTGACATCATCGAACGTGATGCAGTACATTTTATATTAGGTTAACAAAGAGATTATTAAGGGGCACAATATGTTTTCAAAGAAATATGAAACAAAACAACAGACGGAGATGTTGAATAATAGGTCATTGAAATGAAATATTCGCTGCATAAGAAAATCGAGATGCATTTAAATATCATCTGTCTGAACAACTACGATGTTACAGACAGCAGATAAATTATGCCACGTTATATGTCTTTAGGAAACTTGTTTAAGCTTTATTTGTGTTAATTCTGATGAACAGGTATGCTATTTCTATTTTCGTCGTCTTCATTCATACAATGAATTAGTTTCCAGGAATCATGAATTGATTAAAACTTTTTCACTATTTTCTCGCCGTCTTGTTTTACTTTAATTGCTTTGGGATTGTCCTTTAAAGATATGTTTCAATTATTCCGCTTGCTTGATGGAACATTTAGCTTCGTCTACGGCCATTGAATCTTCCATATTCTTCTCGTCTATCTTATTTTGTTGCATGTCTGAAGTAATCATTATTATCTTGAAATATAAATGCAGCACGTGACCATAACTTTCGTAGAAGAACGACAAACATCAGCCAGTGTAACAGGAGGCATTTTCTTGGTACGGATAGTATTCATTGAAGTTTGAACATTTGGAATAAAAGGTCGAGTTCGACATATCGGTACAATACAATTTAATTGTTTCGGAACAGAAGCAGGACAAGGATAACATGGTTGGGGTAAATGAAGTCTTTCAGGAGAATAAGAGATTTTAATAATTTGCTAAGAATGCAAATCCCCCCAACAAAATTTACGTAGAAGTTAATTCTCCCTTGAAGCTGTTAATTTATTTCAAATTGTCAAACCAACATTGCAAATTCGCCACCCACCGACCCGAAAAACCCATAAGTCAAAAATTAAACAAGACCTTGCCTATCATTTAATGTTCTAATCATGTGGCTAATTGACTCTGCCATTTTAAACAAATGTAAATACTATGAAATGTATCGCTTTGAATATTACTAGTACGTTAAATTAAATGTACGCGTCCTTGCAAGAGACAATTCTGCAGAGAATGGTTATGAAGTGAATTTGCTATTTAATCTACGTACGATAACAAATTGCTCAATCTTTTCTTCGAGAATGTCCGCTTAAATAAACATAAGTCTGTAATAAATATAGTCACTTCCTCTACAGTGACTGAAAACTGGAACTTTTTGAGTTTACCGTATAAGCGTAAGCGGCAGATCCAAGATTTCTGTAACTGACACTGTGAGTGGTCTCAAAAAAAAAAAACAAAAAAAACCAACTCTTGAACGAATTTCATCTCTGGACGAACCTAGACATGCCTGTCTTGTGCAGAAGGTTTGGATTTGGATTTAGATTTTTTTTTTAACGTAGCTTTAACAATGTTTCAGTCGTATCGCTACGATGTCTGCAATGTGGAAGTTTATGTGATGTCCAGCACTGGGACATCATGCCGCAGACATGTAACATGCTGTCCGACCCAGTCACATTATCCTGACACCAGGCCGACCAGTCCTAACACTAACCTCTTAATGCTGAGCGCCAAGCGAGGTAGATGTTCGTACCATTTTGTAAAGTCTTTGGTATGACTCGGCCGGGAATTGAACCCACGACCTCCCGCATCAGAGGTGGATGCTCTAACCACTAGGCCACTGGAGCGTGGAGTGGTAAGAGTTAGGAATGGTAATGTAAGGTAAAACTTGTAGTCTAAATTATGTGCCTACTGTAACTTTATCTCTGGACGAACATCGACGTGCCTGACTTGTGCAGAAGGAGTTTTCAGGCATGGTGGTTCCTCACCCTATCTATACTTATTCAGTTATAGATTCTGAAGGTAGATGATCATCAACAGATCACACCTCTTATCACACATGCACTGGAAATAAATGTGAATAGAAACAGATTTTCGTGTAAGGTGCAATGAAAGTGGCAATGGCTGTACTCTTACATGTTGCAAGATCCTTTATGCCCATTGTGCAGTATTATTTAAAAGTCCAAACCACAGATCTTAAGTGCATGTGGTACCCAAACAGTTTTGGATCCTATGACTGAATTATGCATTCGGACGATGTCACTGTAGCACCTCATGCGGACTAACTCGTCGATATAACAGGGCTCTAACTCATCGATGTAACACCGATAACTCCGGATTATTCCTACCACTTATTTTCGCTATTGGCGTTAAGAATTTGGTCTTGTCATTTACATGTCTATTTGAAGACAAGCAATATACGACCATCCTGCACATTTGTATTCAACATGACCTCCTTTCATTCTCATTCTCAAAATTGATTCGTTCGCTTAAGTCATCATGAGGGAAGCAGGTTCGCAAGTCTGTGCATATTTTCCAATACTCAGCCTCAAGGAATTGTTACGTCGGTTGACTTTGACAGCACATCAACTACTTCATCGGATCCTTAACAAATCCCATCAATCCAAACGTATTGTTAAAACAAAATAAAGTAACGTTTTTATGCTTGGCAGATGCACTCAAAGCAAAAACAAACCAACAACAAATAATTCTGAAATCTGATGAACACAACCATTTAGAAGGTATCGTTATTCGTCTGTTTTCGAATACAAGTGCGTGATTTAATTCACCTGAAAAGTGCACGCCATCATCCTCTCCATTCCAAGACACCGCCATTATTCCAAAATATGGAAAAGAATGGGACTCCCTCCTCAGTTAGATACAAAATGGAACGTTTTGTCAATACTGACAAATTCCAACCCTCCGATAAGGAAACATATCATTCTAAAATACCCTAAGAAATCATAGATACTATGTGTTAATGTTGTTTAAATATTTTAAAACAAACTGAACCTTAGGGAAAGGTGTAAAAAAAATACGGTTAGAAAACCTTCAAAAGACTTTTCACCAAATGGTAAAAAATAAAACACACATTAGTAAAAGAAACCCACAAACTGACATACCGGCTTGTTTGTTGTTTTTGTTGTTGAGTTTAATTATAGTGACCTGAGCACAATTGTGCATGTGCCACTTTTTCTGACTGCACCGCAGCCTGCTAGTTGTTCTTGGGGATGGGAATGGGGCCACCTCCTCCAGGCTTTTATGGGTTCAAGGAACCCTGATAGTTTGGCCTCAATCTGTGGGTCCATAAACGTCCTTTACAGTTGAATGATTAACTGTCATTAGTGGGAAGGAGAGCTTGGGAACGGTCCTGGTTGCTTTACATCGCTGGTTTCTTGCTGCATTTGCCTGGTGTTCCTTGCGATTTTTTTATTTTATTTTTTCAAAATGTTCTAAAAAGGAGGGGGTGGGTGTTCTATGCTGTTTATAGAGGTTGTTAGTAGAAATCATGTATGAAGAGAGATTTTCAAGGTTATTATGGTATTACTAGTCGAGGTGTTTTGGGTGTGCTTCCTACGTTATGTTATTTATAAGTTTTTAAATATTGCCTCTTTAAGTTATTTATTTATAATGATTTTAGAGATTGAATGTTATTTATACTTTATTTAGCAAGAGACCGGAGTCCTAGCCGATTACACGGTTCGTTAAGGGCTTCTAGGACCGGAGTCCTAGCTGATTACTTGGTTCGTTAAGGACATCTATGACATCCGACTTTGCGGTTTCCTTAGTTTTTGATAGGTGCTTCGTAAGTGAATTATTTATTAATATTTTTATAAACTTGAATGATATGTTATGGGTTGTTATGAGGTGGCTTCTAAATTTATTTAGCTAGTTACTGGGTCTTTTGGTTTTGTGGGGATAATAATTATATTTTATTCCTAAGTCCTGCTGAGTATATGAATTCATTTATATTTTTATATGCTGATTGTTTATTTTTATTAGAGTCCATAAGTAACTCAGGGTATGTGTGTGGTGATCCAATCTCTTTTTGGTTTTTGATAAATATTTTCCGAGCGGGTTGATATTTTGGGCGTATGTTGAATACGTGGTGTAGATCTTCGGTGGTGCGGCAGTTTAAGCAGTTAATGGTTGCTGGTTTGGGTCCTATAAACCTTCCAAAACTGCTTGCTAGTTTAGTTTTTCCAGTTATTATCGTGTTTATGGTTTTCTGTTCTTAATATGTACCCTTAGGAAGCTGTATGTTCCTATCTACGGTTTTTGGGGTTTCATGGTGCTTTTACCTTTTGTGGAGGAGTTCCAAAAATCTTGCCATGTTTGGTCTATACATGTTTTTTGCGAATCTTAGTGCTTCTGTAGAGCTATAATTAAGCTTGATAGAGTTTTGATCTCCTAGTTTTGGTTTGTGCAACTTTGTCTGCTGTTTCCCGTTGCCAGAGATTCCTATGTGCGACGGTATCCACATGAGCTCGACTAATTGATGTGCTGTGGTGATATCGTCGATTAATTGGCATGCTTTGTCGAGGAATTGTTCCCTAGAGTGTGTATTGCGATTTTAGATCGATTTGATAACGCTTAGGGAATCGCTTATAATGACTGGTTTAGGTATTTGGTTGTCTTTGATCCATTGAGGTGATTCAAGTATAGCCCAGAATTCAGTGGTGTAAATGGAGCAATAGTCAGATAATGTGGATCCCGTTTGAATATTGAATTCAGGGATGACTATTGCTGCTGTTATTGCAGGGTTGTTTGTTTTTGATCCATCTGTATATATTTTAACATAGCCCGGGTATTTTTGGTTGATTTCGTTTACCAGTACAGGTTTTAGTAAGTTTTCGTGTCCTTCTTTATTGCCTAATTTGGTATCTTCAATGTTAATCCTTGGTGGGTTTTGTAACCATGGTGATTTGTTCTGGTCTGTATTGTTTTTTACCTGTTTTTTTACTAGAGGTATCTTTTCTATTAGTTCAAGGATTACTTTGCCACTTGGTGTGGTGGGTATGATTTTGGGTTTGAAGACAACTTTACACTCGTTTATTGCTATTTTTCTGAGATGTTGACTGGGTGGGTATCTAATCGAAAGGAGTATCGGAGGAGCAGTTCTTGCCTACGTAATTTTAATGATAGTTCTCCTGTTAGTGTGTGTAGTTCTTCTAATGATGTTGACGGGAGTGTTCCTGTGCATAATAGTAAGGCTTTTCTCTGGAGAGTGTCAAGTTTTTGTAGTACAGGTTGCTTAGCCGAGTTATAAGCTTGGCAACCGTAATCCAGATTTGATCTAATTAGCGTTTGATATCTCGTGAGGTGGTTTCCTGGTTGGATTCCCAGTCAGTCCTTGTGATGTTCCTGGGTAATTTGAAATTTTTGGTACAATTCTGGGTGAGTTGTTGAATGTGCTGTTTGTATGTGAGGTGGTTGTCAAAGAACATTCCTAGGAATTTTACTACTGTTACGTATTTGATTAATTGATTTTGTATATAGAATTTTGGACAGATTAGGTTGTTATTTCGTTTGGGGGTGAATATGATTGCCACAGTTTTTTCATGAGATATTTCGAAACCCCATTTGTCCGCCCATCTCCTTATGTTGTCTAGGCTCTGCTGGATTTCTATAACTACTTTGTTATTGGCAGGATTTCCATTCCTCTATATGCCACTATCATCTGCAAATTGTGACAAGTTTATTTTTGTGGAGGCTGCATTGAGGTCAAGGTCGTTTACCATTAGGTTAAATAGTAACGGACTTATTACACTGCCTTGCGGTGTTCCATTTTCAAGTGAAAATTCTTCCGAATGGGTGTTGCCTATTCTTGTGGTAATTTTCCGGCTTGTGAGGAAATTTCCAATCCATTGAACAAGCGTCCAGTTATTCCAAAGTGGTTTAATTTGGTCATTAGTCCATTGGTCCATATTAGGTAGAACGCTTTTTCTAGGTCTAGAAAAACCGCTACGAGGTTGCGATCGGTTTTCATATGTGCGTTAAAAGCGAGTTTGACGTCTGTTTCCAATCTGAGAAGTTGGTCAGTGGTGGACCGTTTGTTCCGAAAGCCACATTAATTTATGGAGAGTAGGTTATTGGTTTCTAGGTGGTGTTTTAACCTATTTGCGATTATTGTCTCCATTATTTTGCAAGTGTTGTTTGTAACTGAGATGGGTTGGTACGAATTTATGTTGTTGGGATCTTTACCTAGCTTGGGAATGGGTATTACTATGGCCTGTTTCCATTTGGTGGGTAGTTGGCTTTATCCCATATCCTATTAAAGAGTTCGATTATGGCTATTGTTATATTGATATGTAGTTTTTCTGTAGATAATGTAACCTAACTGATCCTTACCAGGGGATGTTTCGTTTTTGGATCGTAGGTCTATCTCCCATACTGGCTTAACAAGGAGGATTTCTACCGATTCTTATAAGAACATTGCTAAACTTCCTGTTTCCTTTTAGGCTCTGTTGGGTTTTAAAATCAAATGAGCAAAAATATTTTTTTTTTACCAAGAAAATACTGAAACGAAGCCAGTGTTGTACATAGCTTTCAAAGAACGTTAAAAATATGCGGAATGTTTTACATATGAACACTCACAGTATGATCGACTGTTCGGGAACGTCACCTTCTACCAAAGAGAAAGATAAAAAATGCTGAGGATTGCGTTAAAACGAAATTCTCGTAGGTTTGACAGATGTCATTGATTTAACTGGATAACCGAATTGCTTCCTGTTACTGCACATATACGCGGACGTGACTCTGCCATCTTAAAATTGAAAGAAATGAACGGAAAAATGTAAGAAGTACATTTTTCTTGCCTAATTTACAAGCAAAACCAATTGGACGATGTTTTGAATTAGAAAAATATTCTTCTTCTTAATACACATGCTCATTTTTGAACAGCTGACGGTGTGTTGTTTGGCAGTCGATTGAGAAGAATACTGTATGACCATGCTTGTTCTCTCAGTTTATGGTCCCGTTTTCATTCACAACTTTATACCAAATCAGAGGGATGTTTTCCATCACGTCCCTGCATTCACATAGTACATAATGCGTTGACTGGTCTTGTCACCCTTCGTTGACCCTTTAACCGATAAAAACTTGACATGATTAGGAAAGCCATGGTGCACAGAAAGGATCGGAGGGATAGATGTCGTGCGCGAGGAAATGATTAATAAAAACTACATCAGGGACGAGTGACAAGGACAGCTGCAGAGAAAGAAACAACAAAGGAAATATCAACAACAAAACACCCAAGGAGGAGCTTAATGTAGAATGAAGACTGAGAACTTATCATTCCCTTTAGAAAAAGTAATTCATATGCTGTGGCTATATGTGGCCGTCCTGGCAGACGTTAAGGCCATGGACCTCTTACCATTTTCGAGAACCGCACAGTTCTTGAATCGATTTTGCAAAACACATTTC
Source organism: Sinohyriopsis cumingii (assembly GCA_028554795.2). NCBI lineage: Eukaryota > Metazoa > Mollusca > Bivalvia > Unionida > Unionidae > Sinohyriopsis > Sinohyriopsis cumingii. The sequence goes on along the minus strand of JAPYKE020000269.1, from coordinate 202,347 downwards.
TGTATGAATTTTATTTCCTAACATGCTTGAAAATATTTTTGTATAAAAAATGAGTGTTTGTTGGGTATAATATGTTCTGTGATATATAGTGTGTTTGTGTTGGTATAGGTAGTGTGTTGATAATATTTCTCTAGTCTTCATTAAATCTATGTGCCAAAAAATGGTGTAGTTTATGTTCGCTGCATTTCTTTCTTCTTTCGCTGTCTATGTCTTGTTCGTATTTTGTCTCAGGTGGTATTTTAGTCAAGTCTGAAAATGAAATTGTACGAATCAAATATAAAAGCAGATATGTGGTGGCTATAACCAGTAGTGCTTGACTAAGACCACACGCAACTTTAGTGAATGATAAGTCTGCCAGTCAGTTGAGCCATAGTAAGCCAAAGGATCCCCCACATTCTTAGCCTTCACAACTGGAAAAGAAAAGCATAAACCACAGTTGGCTCTGTGTCAAAAAGCAGAATTGGTCGACTATATATTTGAGCAGATCAAGGAGTGGGGAATGTCAGTCCCACTAGATGATTTCAGTGCAGCGCATATTACACTAAAGAACAAAATAAAAACACCCCAAGTGTTGCCCAATGGCAACAGTGTGAGGGCCGGCGAAGAAATATACAAGAGCCATATTCCTCCATACAGTCCGGACCATCCGGAAAACATGCTAATAACTAGCATCATATCGCCAAACAAGACACAGGATAAGACCAAGTAGAAATTCATTCTACCTGGAAAATTTGGTCTTTTCGCGATTCCGCCTTCAAAGGTTTGATCTCAGGCTTTTTAAGGATTACATAATCAAAGTATAATCAGATCGCCTCATTTATTAAGGGTTTTCATTTGGATTGAAAACCAATTTCAATAAAGTTCAGATACCAGTGTAAAATAAAGCCTGAAAGTTTTATTAAATTCGAAACAACAATTCATTATGACACACATGCCTGATTTCGTTTCAAAGCATAGTGTCTTCGGAAAATGTATGTACATTTTGTACACAAAATTCCAGATTCAATTGCATAGGAAAATTTGCAATAGATGTGCGAGTCCTAGTTACAACCTTTGGGGTACACACAATAGGCAGAAGAGAATGACCCGAATTAGATAACTGGGCAATGTTTGACTTACAGTACGTCATTAGACCTTCGGAAAAGTTCCTACCCATGTTTACGTTCTCCATCCGGATCGCTTCTCCTTCTCCATGTCTATACATGCTAGAAAGTAATGGGCAGTGCACAAAAAGAGAAGACCAGAACCAGTGGTTGCATGCTGGATTGGGTGTTGTCTTGTGATTCACTAGTCCTCACACGAGACAACTAAATTAAGAAGCTTGTGGTGCAAGCATTAGCGTGTAAAGGAGCATGACTTTTTCCCCTCCCTAACCTCTCGCACAATGCCAAATAGACAAATGCTACGATCAGTCAGTGAGACAATCGTGCCATTCATCGCCTACTAGGCAATAAGAAGCAATAGAATGGAAAACAAACAACGCAAAGTGGGCAAGCTATTGCAGGCAATCAGCTTGATAGAAGATGTAGAGCTTAGAGCTCATCTTGGATCAGGTTCAAGAACTGGATTTCTAGCACAACGCCAAATAATCGTTTAAGCCAACCCAAATTGTGTTTTATGTATGTTTTGTGTATGCATATATTTACACTCTTGTTATTTTAAAACTCGTTTTTATTTTTCTCCTGTGTCTTTATGTATATAAGGCTAACATAGTCTGTCTACAAACACTCTTCCCCCTTCGTTTTATGTGATACTATATTTCTATATTAGATTGTGAGTGTGTGTGTGGTTAATATACTCTATGCTAGGGTTCTGAACAAAACAAGGAAATCTAAATCAAGGCTTTATACTATTATTCTCCCCCCTCTAGGCTATGTCGAGTGGAGAGACAAATAATGTAACCTCGTGACTCAAATTACGTTTTCTTGGTACAAACGCTGAAATAAATTATTTTTCTCACCCAATGTTTTCCAGCTAAATTAAAATAACCCATGCACTTTAGTTAGTAGATTCAAAACACAGGGTCCATCTGATACTATTATTGCTTCTCACTCAATATAGTATAAAGATCATTAGCGTTAATGAACATTTTGTTATGAAAATCTGAAATATTATCTAGGCTGGAATCTATATATGCCGCCTTTAGAAAAGGAAAAATAAATCAGTTAAATAAATAGTTGTTATGTGTTGGAAGCATTGCACAATGAGCGTCTGGAGCTGTGAGCTTTTGTTTATAATGCCCATTATGACTAATATGTCAATGTTGGTAGTGGGCTGACATATCGACCCTAAATACACAAGTTCGATGCAAGGGAAAAGAAAAACATACAAGTATTTTATATTACTGTATTATCACGTTTGATGGATGGATGTCATATGAACTTAAAAGTAAATAAGTAATGTATTTTAAACGGTTCTAACTTTCGTCAGTTCTAATTAGGAAAATGCTCTTTGGAAGGCAACAGTACGATACTATGCAATACAATATGCATGTTCTGTACATCTCTAACAAAGTCAGGAATTTTATAATTCGTGACTTTCTTGGACATTTATATTTTCTGTCCTAGAAATTTGGCAAGTGTTGCAATCACTACTGCAATGATACGCTGCATGGACATTTTTATGTGGAATAGTACATGGACTGATGATGACCCACGCTTGCTGGTAAGTGCGGGAGGTTCATTTGCAATTAGATTATTATATTTGATTCATATTGGGTGGATTGTCTTTAATATGCTCTCGCTAGAAAGGGAATCAACTTACTCAGAGCATAAAAATATAAGTGTAGTAGAAATACATCCTCAATGGATTTATATATAATACAAATAATTAAATTGATACATTTTGCAGTAACTGGTATGTATCTATTCATATAACATTCCAAATGTTTTTGCTATTATTAATTTCTCTATTTCTTTCGACTGATCTAACAATCCTGGGTTTATTCGTCACTTTGTCCGCCAAAAATATATCCCGCCACCAATGAAATATTGATAAGTTATTTTATTTCAAGACTTTATTTCTTTCATGAAAATAGAAATTTGTATTTGTAATTAAGTCTACCTTTGTAAAAAATGAGACCAGGGAGATCCCTTCCCTTGCTTTGCAGTTTTATTCCGATAGCAACTTATACAAAGGACATAAAGGCAGCAAAGAAAGCACAAACAGTCACTATAACAATATATATATATATATATATATATATATATATATATATATATATATATATATATATATATATATATATATATATAACAAGGGAAGTAAATCTCAAAAGCATAACCAACATAGCAATAGTCATCTTCCTCTTGCACCTTTATTTCTGTTTTGATGTTTTCGAAATGTATCCTATATCCTATGCATATTTTGCATATAAGGTAGGGTATTTAAACCAGATTTAACTCGCGCACTGAATTAAGAGTCGAGCAGTGTTTTTGAGATCATCGTGTATTGGGTAAGACTATATTTATACTATTTCTGATCTTTAACGTCTATAGTGCTTGCAAGTTTATGACCTTAATAGAAATTTCTTCAATGCTTACATCACTAGTTCCCATTTAGATAAACCTACTGACCAAAATTAACGTTCGTGCGTAAATGTCACTTGCCGAACTACTATTTGACTAAAATGACCTGGAGCTATAAGGGCGTTGCCTAGAGCGTTATCACGAGTTTACCCCTATTTTAGCAATGGGTTGTATCGCACAGAAAAGGGTCAGATAGTTATTCGTATTACATATACGACTTGCCACTTATGCTACTAAATACCTTTCCTACTAATTCGAACTGAATTGAGAAGGATAATCGGTCTCTGTGTGGTTATGCATAAAACATTAATTAAATGTCAATCGTTATTGATTATCCGAATTAAATGACGATAAATGGGAGTTTTAATATAAGGCAGTATAATGCCGACTCAATCAAACAGACATCTCCAGATTTATAGAGTTTACTGGCACACAGTTTTCCGTTCGTCATTCTCTGCTTTGTTTAGTTTAGCTTACATCTAGATGGATGGTTGACTAATTATAAACTCATCAGCTATTTCTTTCGTAGATTTCTTGTATCGAAGAGATCTTATTTTGTCAATTTGTGCGTTTGTCAACCTGGTTGGTTTAGGCATTTTATGTAAACTGTGTGAATCAGATTATAAAAGAGCTAGTAATGATATTGAAATGCTAAATGTAAGATCTGAAATTGATCATCTGAAGCCTGAGCTTGAAGAAAACAGCAGCAAATATCTCAACGATTAATCAGATGAGCGGGATTAATCAACTTGATATGCGAGATAAACGAGTAACCGAAAACATAAATAATTAATATTAGAAGGAATGAAACTGAGTACAATGAAAAGAAGATCCAAAAAAAAGAAGATCGAAGATATGAAAAATTGCAGAAAATGATAAAGAGGGAAGAACGAAAGATTGATTGAGCGGAAAGAGCACTTCAGATAGGTAAATATGCAACACCTGAACAATCTGTAGTAATTCAGAATAATCGAAAATAATTGACAACGATTCAAATCTGAAATAATCTGAATCAGAATATTCCAAATCGGAAATAATTCAGAATGATTCGAATTTAAAAAAAATCTGAATGATCAGAATGATATGAATCTGAAATAATCCAAAATAATAATAATAATAGTAATCCAGATTGATTCAAAAATATAAAATGATCCTCGATAATCTGAAATAATCCAGAATAATAATAATCCGAATCGGAAATAATCCTCGATAATCCAGAATAATCTGAAATAATCCAGAATGATAATAATAATCTGAATCGGAAATAATTCAGAATGATTCAAATCTAAAATAATCCTAGATAATCAGAATGATTTGAATCAGAATGAACTGAATCTGAAATAATCTATAATAATAATAATAATAATAATAATAATAATAATTAATAATTAATAATGATAATAATAATAATAATAATAATAATACACTGATTATTGAAAGTTTCTTTTTAACGTGATCGAAAACATCTGTAATAGGATAGTTCATGTTATAGCTGATCTCAGCGCGATTCTGAATAAGAAGCCCACATAGATCGTTCATGAAGAAATAACCTCGTTGAAGAACAGTTATTTTCAAATTTAATTTGAGAAGGAAATCTCTTTTAGATTTAAATTCCATAATTTTTTTTTTGTTAGAGATGTTCAAACAAATTATCCTGGAATTCATCTGTTATCTGTCATGTTGATGTGATTCAAATTTCACAAAAACAATTAGGGATGTTTATGTTCAGATAAAAACTCGTCAATCGTTGGAGGGATTTCTTTTTTATACCTTTTTTAGGAGATCTGTTTTTGTAATATGCCATTATTGTACGATATCGATCTCCACCGCAGTTAGTACAAATCTGATATAATCTTCGAACACCTCTATGACAAATCAGACATGGTTTTGGTCATGTTGAATGTTTATTTCTGAAGAGTGCTGAATGAGTCCCACAATAGTCCTTGTAACAGTTTTTGTTACACAGTTCAGTTGATCCTTGTAGGAGCCATTTACATATTTTCATTGACATTATATAATAGTTTATATTTAATTTTATTTTTAATTAAATATAATTTCAATAATATAAAATGCCCATGAATATTACAGCAACGAAGGAAACGCGTCACATGCTTGTAACAAGATTACTAAATGAGCCTACCAGATTAACTGGAAAAACCACAAAGAATCCAAAATCAAATGCTGATTTAGACCGTCTCCGAGGTAATATCATAGAGGAATCGTTCAAAAGGCATACAGTCCGTTTCCTACCAGTACTTGATCAAATAAGAAAAAAAAACACCACGATTAAAAATAAGTGTTGGAAAAAAAAAAAAAAACATACGACATGAACTATCAAAAAGCCTCGTTGAGGAATGTTACACTTTAACAAGAAAAACCACAAAGTATCCAAAAATCAAATGCTGACCTTGAAAAATTAGAAGACAAGATTTCATCATTGCGAAAGGATGTGTTAAATTTAACGTTAACCAATTCAACCTTTGATGGGTATGATAAAACATGCCAATTGGTTCCGCAAGAAAACCTTCAAAAAATCTCAAGCAAATAATCAGATTAATCCTGCGCGATAATCCAAGTATTAAACTAGTTGCAGAGTTCCACGTGCTATTTCAACATAAATTTGTAAAGCCGTATCTGTAACAAAAACCTCGAACTGTGATGGTTAACAATAATATTAGTGTACTCGCTGATCAAATAGTTCAGGAGAAAGATAAGAACATTGACGAGTACACGTCACAGGGTTCAGGATGGATTCTGATTGAAATTTTATGTGTACTAATACACGTACATAAATACAATCCGATGCGTGTTGGATCGTTCGTGGAGCTACAGTTAGTGATCAAAAACACACACTGCTGCATAAATGTAGTATCAAACGATGATAAATGTATCGTATGGAGCATTTTAGCAGCATTGTTTCCGGCGAATCAAAATCCAAATCGTGTTTCGATTTATATCAAATATGAGTCAAAATTAAACGTAAATGGAGTAAAATTCCCAACAAAAATAGAACAAATCAGCGCGATTGAGAAACATAACCCATAACTATTACCCGGAGGAATTAACGTTTTCGGTGTCGATAATAGCTACAAAATATTCCCGAGAAGATTGTCAAAGACCGCGAATAGGAAAACAATCAATTTGTTACTGTATATAAATCATTACGCGCTGATCAAAAACTTTAACGGATTAGCTGGAAAACAGTTCAACAGACACAAGGAGAAGAAATATTTTTGCTTCCGATGTTTATGGGGATTTAAAAACGAGGATCTCCTGAAAAATGATAACAACTATTGTATTCATCAGCAGCGAGTAACATTGCCGAGTGAGCGTGATAAAATTTTAAAAATCACAAACTTAAAGAAAAAAACTTGTAAATCCGTTCATTATTGTGTATGAGTTCGAGTCTGTTCTCGTTCCGATAGATAGTCCAGAATCAGGAAAAACAAATCACGTGCAGGAACACATTTCAGTATCAGTCGCGTACAAGGTTTCGTGCGTGAAAGAATCCTTATCAGAACCCGTCAGATTATATCGAGGAGAAGTTTCAGCAATTTGGTTATTGACAACTCTTTTCATGGAAGCAAATAAAATCTTTAAAAGTCTTTCGAATCCAGTCTGCATGAACACATGTACGCATGAACAGAAGCACGCTTATCTAACCGCTACGTGATGTCATATTTGTGAAAAGGAATTTGGTGACGTTAAAGCTCATGATCATTGTCATTTAACCGGCGAATACAAAGGAGCTGCTCATAAAGATTGTAATCTACAATTTCACGCGTTCAGTTTCATCCCATGTGTGGCTCATAATTTTAGAAGCTACGATGGACATTTCATCATGTCAGCACTTGGACATCCTGATATTGTCAAACGGTGTGATGGATGTAAAATAAATGGAATCCCAAATAATGTAGAAAAAATTATGTCAATAATAATTGGAAAACTTCGGTTCATCGATAGTCTGCAGTTCATGAACTCATCGTTAGATGCGCTCGTGAAAAATTGTAAAAGTTTTCCATCATTGGAAGAACACTTTGGCGATCGATCAGAACTAATGAAACAAAAAGGAATATTTCCATACGAGTATTTAGATCGTATTGAGCGTCTCGATGAAACATCATTACCCTGCCATGATAAATTTTAATCGACGCTGACGCTCGAAAACGTAACACAAGAAGATTTCAATCACACGCATCGAGCTGGAACGAGTTTTCACGTAGGACGATTGGCGATTATTTAGAACTATACTTGATCCAAGATGTGTTATTACTCAATGATGTCTTTGATAAATTTAGAAGAACGATCATAAATAAGTATAAACTAGATCCTTGCTAGTATTTTTCATCACCAGGATTATCATGGGGTGCGCTATTTAAGCTCACGCGGGCAGAACTAGAACTAGTGACAGACCCAGACATGTACTATTTTATTGTCAAAGGGATTCGCGGCGGAAACAGCGTTGTGATGAAGAAACATTCCCGCGCTAATAACAAATCCTACCTGATTTTGATCCCATCAAACCGATTAGTTATATCTTATACATTTAGCGAATACTCTATATGACGGGCAATGTCAGAACGAATGCCGTACGATTGTATCGGATGGGAAAATATTAGCAATTTTTAAAAGAACAGGGCAAACCTAACTTGAGACCTTGCCGAGGAGAATTTTACTTATTTCGTTGAATACGATGAGTCATTACACAATCTGCATAACGATTATCCCTTTTTGCTCCAGATACATTATTATCAAATAAGCAGCTGTCGCATCGTGTAGGAAAATCTTGTACTGTTTCTAAACTAGTTCCTAATTTGTTATTTAAACGGAAATATGTTTGCCATTACAGATTGCTCAAGCAAGCGATTGATCACGGTCTGATCGTTACAAAGATACATAGAATCTTGAAAGTAAAACAGTTACGTTGGATGGCTGATTATATCAAATTTAATACCGATATGAGAACGATTGCAAAAGCTGATTTTGAAAACGACTTTTTCAAGTTGATGAATAACTCAGGTTTCAGAAAAACGATGGAAAATATTAGAAACAGAGTTGATATCGAGATTGTACAACAAATTGGTAGCTTCAGAAAGGTTCGCGGGGAGAATACCTATAAGCAAGAATCTCGTTATGATAAAAATATAAAACAAATTTAGTCCTCAGTAAACCGATCTATGTTGATGCGTCCGTGTTATAAATATCTAAGTGGATGATGTATGATTTCCATTACGGATTTGTAAAAAACACGTGGCCGCTAGCAAGACTCTTATTTACAGACACGGATGCACTCGCATGTGAGATAGGTGACATTGATGACGTTTTCGCGGACATTAATGTTAACAAAGAAAAAATCCATTATCAGACGTTACGCGGACTGAATTTAACGATCCAACAAACAAAACTTTATTGGTAAAATAAAGGATGAGTTTTGTTTCGAACCAATTATCGAATTCGTAGAATTACGCAGCAAAATGTATTCAGTATTATAGTTAAACAACAAGAAAAGCATAATGAAGGCAAAGGGTGTTAAAAAATCTGTTGTAAAGCAAAATGTCATTCATAATCTGTTCAAAGAGGTTTTATTCGATGAAGAAAAAATCATGTTGCAATAATGTCAACCATAAGATCGTATCATCATCAAATCCAAACATAAAATTTACAAACAGTGGTTAGCTAATTTTGATGACAAACGATATTGCAAAGATGGTATAAACACATTCGCGTTAGTTCATTATACAACTCAAGCGGTTGAAAACGAGTAAAATTGATTGGATAAACAAAGATACGTTTCAGGATAAAAGAAGAAAAAATTGTTTTCATGGCGAAGCTTCAAAACTGATTTTTGACGATTGGATAAAAAACGTAAAATTGTTTTCATAACGAAGCCATCAAACTGATTTCTGACGGTTCCGTTAAATACATATGTTTCAGGATGAAAAATTCAAAATTGTTTTCCTGGCGAAGTCGCTAAACTGATTTATGACGGTTCCGGTAAATACGATGCAAAATGTAAATTGTTTTCATGGCGAAGCCTCCAAATTGATTTTTGATGGTTCGTAAACAACAAGTAAAATTATTTTCATAATGATGCCTCCAAACTGATTTCTGACGGTTCTGTGATCAATAATCAAGTAATCAAGCTCTGTAAAGAAGACCGTTATAAAGAAGAAAAAAAGTGTTATTTGTTATCATTAGAAGGTTCTATACTGATTGAGTGATTTATTATGTTAGATCGGTTATAAGACATTGATTCACTTATAGTAGTATATAAAAAGGGGGTTAAATATCAAACTTCATAAAATTGGCAACCATTTTAATTTCAGAGGCTTAAGAAAAAAGTGTGTTTTTTATTAGTGTTTTCAGGGCAATATATACCTTCTTCAGAAGATTTAGTGATTGATATTGGGACACCTAAAAATTGAGATAGAAGACTTTATTTGACAAAAAAAGGCTAGTTAGAATGGAAATGACCATTTTGTTTTCATAACCCCCTTTTTATATACTACTGAAGTCGCGTTGACCCGTTCTAGTATGTTGTAGAGATTTTAAAATTAAACTTAAATTGTACAATTAACAAATGTGAAACTCGTGTGCTGCGTGGTCTATCACGTATCTAGCAGAACTTACAATGTTCATAGTAAAAGAATATAATCAGAAATGGTAAATGGTATCTTACACATGTTTAGCATACAATTTTCGTAGTACAGTTCCCGTGATTGATAAATATCATGATTGATCAAAAAGCTCTGAATTATATAACATCGAGCTCAACATAAGAATTACAGTGTTAAATATTGTATCGTCCTACATAGTGTTACTAATCCACGGTCTTCAAATACGTAACAAGACCAAAAAAATTTAAAAGTCAAAACTATAAATGTATTTCTGTTACACAGACACGTGAATGAACTAGAACATAACGCACAGTATGTTGAATAAATTATTAAAATCCTAAACGTTCTGTCAATTCAAATAGTGCCAAGTAATCATAATACGTTCCAATGGTAATCTGATTGATAACTGTAATGCATTCATGTACCATTAATATATAAGAATCACTTTGTAATAAATCCAAAAGTCCTTTAAATGAATTCAAGGTATCCTCAATACAGCCATAATTCCCAATGTCTCTAAATGAATTCAAAGTAAATCTTACAGCTATTATATCCAAATAGTATTTGCATGAATGTTAGTGCATCATTATTCTAAAAGATTTAAAGTTAAATAAATGATTTAATTCCCACAATAGCTCTTACAAGTCCAATACTACTTTAAAGAATGCTCAATTCCGCACAATAATACTCATTTAGAAAGTTAACAAATCCAATAGCGATAATGGAATACAAGGCTTCATTTTATTCATTTTACGTATTTCAAAATACTCAAATCATTTAATTAGTGAATTGTTCCAGTTCTAGCCAATCAGGAAATATGTCAGCCTGACCTTGTACTAAAAGTAATAACCTTTTCGATCAAGCGATATTTACTTGCATTATTAAGTCTACTAAGCCTTGAAACTATGAATGAAACATCGTACGCACTATACTCGACTAATCTGAAAGTACACATAACGATATTAGAATATTACCATTAAAATGCATTAAATATTTGACTCTTACAAAAGCTGTTTAGTATAAAAATAATGCCTATAATACAGATATACGTAGCAACAGTAAAGTTTATTACTTCGACTGCAGAGTAGCGTTTGACAACATATTTCGCAAACTTTGAATATTATATGGTATTCAAAACAACAACTAGTTTTGACTATTATCCATATACTCTTGTATTATTACATCTAGTTGCACCCTTCTACCTCCTGATTCAGTCCACAAACTCTCTGTTCACGAACTATGAAATCATTGTGACAAAAGTTATTGACGTACATAAAATAATTAGCAGTTATGTTGCTACACTATATACTATAGTAGTAGCGGCGGCTAGATACAAGCTCTAGATTTCGTAATATCATTCGACATTATGAATTTTTTTTTAAAAAGTTGAACCTTTTAGTTTTTGAGAAAAAGATGTCGAAATGTTTGATCGAATCGAAAATGCTCTTCACATTTAGGGGGACCAGAGTGGCCGAGTGGTCTAAAGCACTCACCGTTACGGATCACTGCCATCTCACCTCTGTCTGCGTGGGTTCCTGTCTAGGACTCGGCAAATGAGGGTATGTGACAAACCTTGACAGTAGCTTCTCGTGGGTCGGTGGTTCTTTCCGGGGTTTTCTCGGTTTCTTCCTCCATTATTTTTACTGGCCGCCATGTATAGCCTATCCTTTGCTAAAAAATGGCTTTAAACCCTACAATAACAACAATAACAACAGCAAGAACTTCACATTTTTATAAACCATCTGTCATAAACATATACATAAGCTATCAATATATTATGAAAGAATATTTCCCTGAAATGAAGCAAGGCTAGTCTAATAATTCCGAATTAGGGAATGCATACTTTGCCAACAATTAGCCTTATGAAAGGAAACAGCTTGATTGGACGAGGTCATGCAAACACGTACACACACACGCATATATATATATATATATATATATATATATATATATATATATATATATATATATATATATATATATATATATATATATATATATATAATGAATTGTAATGGGCACTCATATGGTTCCCACGTATGACAGAATTTTCGTGGGACGACTCGAGTGAAAGCTTCTCAACATTATAAGCTGAATGACATTCTAAACCTTCTCTCTCACCAATATCTACACCCGACCAGCTGCCATCTTCAGCACGTAATACAACTATGCCTAACGTTATGTGCATTCTTACCACACCCGCAAGACAAATCCTGTTATTTTTTAAAAGTGATTCGGAGAGTTAAAGGGGAACCTTAACAGGAGAGGATGTAGAAGTCCCTGTCCTTAGGAGGCTATTAAAAAATTGATTCCTCAACAAAGCAACGCCGTCGCGAAATCTAAAACCTTGAAAACCAACCCCTTAGTGGTAACTTGCAAGCCTGTGCCCCATTCCTGCTTAGATCGTTCATAAGTATTTACACCACGTGAAGGGTATGTTGCAAGACGTTTCAATGGTTGCGTACCCTAGGCCTGAAAATCTCAAGACTATCTGGTACGTTTGAAACAATTCCACATATTCACACACACACACACACACACACATTCCGCTTCAAAATCAAGTGTTTCGTAAGTTGCAAACGTACGTCTGAACCGAATAGCTCAGAAGATTGAGAACAGGACTTAGACGAAATATCAAGAAGAAGTTAGGGTGTATAGTCAACAATTCACTATATCTTCTGATATGCAAGATCTCTGCCTCTCAACATGTTGGTAAAAACGTTGATTTTAGAGACGAATTAATTATCATAAAAGCCGAATTTGCAACAAGATCAACACGAAAATCACCAACACTACAACTAGGCATGATATTCATCTGAGTTCCCCGAGATGCTACCAATTGATTCAAAACTGGGGTGGGTAGACAGAGAACGCACTCGTAAGGAACTATGCTGTATAATACGATTGAAAATTGGAGAGTTCAGTCTAAATGAAAAAAAATAATAACTAACCTTATAGTTAAAGACTTATAAAATTTACAATTATCTGTATGCAACTTCTGCGATGATATTTACCCATGTAATTGATTTATTATTATTATTATTATTATTATTATAGTTCTTGACTATATTTCCGCTACAATATTCTCTTGTCAAAGTTGGTAAATGACCTTTACGTTTCGTCACGCTGTTTCCTACCTTTGTAAACAACCTGAAACGAGGTCAAGTATGTTGGTTCTACGTTTAATCGAGAACAACATTTTGTCCTTTATTGTTACCCAACTTTAATTTTTTACATCTCTTGCTATAAAGTCCCTTCCCATGTTATTCCAACATGTAGGAATCCAGAAATTGTCTCAGATATTGAGTATAGTGTGACTTTTGTGCATGCACACTTCCTATTCTCCTGACAAAGAAATTTTTTTGTTAGCTATAAACGTTGAGAACGGTGTATATATATATGTATACACATTCAAAATAACATGGCTTTTAAAGCAAATTGATATATCAATACAATTAGTATATCAAATTGTGATCCGTCCATGGCGCAATAATAAGAATATATAAACATTCTTTCAACTGCAGGCCTATTGATCAATGATGAATTTCCACTCAACACTCATTAATGACGTATGAAAAAAAGATAAAAATAATAATAGTCCCCGTTTTCCAAATGAAGTTAACATGGTACACAATTGCATCACAATCCTTTACTTTTCCCAATCCTGCTCTCCCCTATGACGCATAAGGGGCAACATACGCAAAATCTGGAGTGAGCGAGAAAATTAATGTGTGCTGGATGAAAACTTTAACACAGAACTTGCACCAAGTAACCTACAAGAATATGGTTCGTCGTAACGGTATGCTTACACTTTCCCTGGGATCTATCAACAGAGTTCATAATATCATTGATACATAGTCTGTCGACACTATAAATTAAATTTGTCGGTTACGAGGCACACATTCTGTAATGTATTTAATGTTTTGTTGTTTTTGTTTCTGTTGTTTCGTAAACCTATTATTATGTTCTAAAATCTATTATCATTAATTAAATATGAAACTCCAAACGGCGCCCCCCCCCCCCCCCACTCTCTCTCTCTGGACCATCGTAGGAAAATGCGGGCAAAAAATTCGTGAAAATACGAGCATTGGGAAGTTTGGCTTGTGTAATATAACTATGTCCCTGGACCTATGATTGATGGGAAAGTTTAGTCAAATCATCCAAAGTTAAAGGAGAGAGAGAGAGAGAGAGAGAGAGAGAGATGTATGGTGCACGGTATTAATGTTAATTAAAGCAGAATAAAGACTTAGAGCAACTGTCAATATATTAAAATATTTTAATAACCTCTTGTTGGTTCGTCATTCCACTTAGTTTCTATTCCACGCTAATTTCCATACGTCAGTACGCGAATGCCTGATCGTTCAGTGTGTAAGAATCTAATGTGTTTGTGTAGTGCTCTACTTTCTTCATAAAAAAAACAAACTTTCATGTTTAAATCATTAGTGTCTTATATTGTTTTAATCAGTGTTAATAAAAATAGAAATTCAGAAAGAAAACAATCAACTTATCAATTCGCAAATGTGAATTTGAACAACAAGAAGTCATAGAACTACATTTTGTAGCAAACACAAACGCGGGGATGTGGGGAGTTCATTCACGCGGTCAATACACAGTTTAAAGGGCAAATATGTGTTTTGTATGTGATATACATAATATATATGTATAGCATGTAGGCTTTATCAATGATATGTCACTCGCTGTATAAATGATTCATTAAAGGGATACTCGGCAAGCCTCGTTTCCTTTTAATAAAAATTTTATACATCTGGAGGTATATTATTGATATAGCGTACTTATTATACATGCGTATCTGAAGAATGAAAAGTTTAATTCTACGTATATTAACCAATACTTTAGAATGCTTTCTTCCAGTAGATACTTTGCCTAAATTCAAACTTAAGCCATTGCTTTTGTTAACATTATTAGCAAGTTTTTTCCATTTTATTTTAAATAGCGGTTTACTTTATTTAATATCAGAATTAAATTACACGAATTCGAAAGAATCATAGTTTAAATTCATATTTTCGATTTCGATATAGATTAAAATTCACTTTCAGTTTCATCTTAAATGATATCTATTTTAATAAGCATGGTTTCGCATACTGTTCAGAATAGTTATGTGTACACTATGATTGCGAGTGTCTCTGTTCAATTATCAATAACGCACACAAACTCTATATCGCGTATACTTTGTCTAGAGACTCGGTTACTTTCGAAAGGAAACTTTGTATGAACTTGGTGACCTTATTCAAGGTATGTTTACACCGAACACAGGCTGAATGTAGAATTGTCAGAAAACTCATTAAATTTCTTTCTTTTGCCAGGTATAAATATTCGGCTTACCAATGGTCAAAATCCCTTGTAAGGAAATCTTCAGGCATTAAAGGATGGTATTTGGAGCTGTGTTTGTATTGCCAATTGGAATGCCAAAAACACAAAAGTAATATGCAGAATGCTCACCAATAGGTAAGTTTGTTTCAAGTTGAGATGATATGTTAATAATTCTTTATGCAGCAGCTTTGATTGAAATATCTTTTGGTTTCTATGTATTGCTTCTGTGGCAACATTTTAAATACAATACAATTTCACCAAAAGTGTATGCATTAAAACATGCTGAAATAAATATAAAATAAAAATCATAGAACAGATAAAAGGTTGGTAGAAAGGTTTAAGTATTATTACTTTCACTATCTGGCTGATTCTACTGCGTGCAGATTTCCAAATAACCAACTAAATAACTAAATAAAAAAAGAAATTGAGAAATGCAGATAAAGTTTCCCTTATAAATATACATCTATACATGTGCTGAGGTTAAAAGTGATAGAATAAATATAATAACTTAACGAAATATTCTGACTATTAAACTACAAATCGAAGTTCATTTAAAATTTACATCTTATCATTTGGCCAACTTTAAGAGCATTTGATATGTGGTGTAAAATCCAAATGTATAATCGAATAACAATCGGGCATCCATTAAAGATAATTGTTAGATTCTCATTACCGTAAATATAAATTACAATGCCCCTTCCCCGCCCAAGACTCTATATCTACCTTTCCCTAAATGAATATGTTGATTAACAGAAGAAAGTCTGAATGAAGGCATGCATAAATGTTCCTACAACCACGGTAGCAAACCCCAGAATGTATGTCAAAACATTGATCTCATGGAGAATTCCCACATTATCGAAATATGTAATCAGGAAACAATGTACAGTCACTTTATAAAGTTCGTAGCAAGTAATCGAATTAACGGTAAAGGAAAATCTGCATTTGGTACATTTATAAGTCCTAAAATGTTCAAATTGAAGCCATTCGATTTTTAGGGTAGAGGAGTATACACAATCAATTCAAAGTGTTGACCACGCTTAAAGTATTTATGCAAACATAACGTTATATCGCAACGTGTAATTCAATGACCACATTTTATGGTCACACCTTGATCAATATATACGTTATTCTAATTCTAATTCACAAATACAGGAACTCCTTTACAAGAAGAAAGATCCGACAGAAGCAGTATGATGTTTTGTTTTCTTTAATCCGTACAAATTTGCATGCGAAATAAAATTCGCAATGCAGACACGATACATTTACAAACGATAACCAGTAGTTCTAATTTAAATATGTGAAACTTTATTCATCTATATACAACATTTCAGACATGTTTAGGTTGAGAAGAAGATCGACACGTTTCGTAGCTACAGGTAGTAAGTTGACCTTGGCCTTCAATATGTTTTGTCACATTTCATGAAATTTTGTATAAAAATGCATTTAATGGAATACATAGGGAGTGATATTTTAAGAATAATATTGATTGTAGCACGTACAATGAAGATTACGGACATAGCTACCAGTACATGTTTTGCGCTTATAATGTTACTTGCTCTGGAAATGCGTAATCCATCGATGAATGTATCAGGGCAATTGCCAATAGAGGCTGTCTCCAGCAGGAAACTGTCGCAGTTCATTGTGGTAAGTTATTAATTAGTTGGTACTCTACAAAACATATTTTGTAAACATCATATCACGTCTTGTGAACGCGATATCTTAATCGTAGTTATTTATATTTAGTTGACGAACACAAACAAATTTCATATTTCACATTTAATTGTCGGAATCTCCGTCAGTGTTATGCAGTCTTACACACACACACACACACACACACACACACACACACACACACACACACAGACAGATAGATAGATAGAAAGATAGATTCCAATCAGTAAATATTTAGTGAGGATACGCATATTATTTCCATGATAGTCATTTTCTATAACAAAGTGGATCATACTGGGCATAATATCAGATGACTAACATTCAAAGTTCATCATCTTTAAATTCTACAAAAAATGACGAGGTAGGTATTGCCTGTCATTGTTTGAGGAAAAGAGTTGATGCCATTAGTATATTGCTGTGTTTAAATTCAGATATGAATATGTTTCTTTCCTTAGGGGTTGAACGGTTGTAACGTTTGGATTATGTTTCAAAACTTATTTCTGTGTGATTTATCTTGGATTGAAGTACGATGGCTATAATCTACTCCCTTTTTCCATAGATCAAAACATATGAGCTCGATGTTTAAATCTCGTTGCTAAAACTGCATGCATGCTATCCAGATTATTTTATGTATTTAAGGCGAGGAAAAAATGATATCCAGTAATCCAAGTCTTCCAGGTAAATGCATGTGTTATGCTTCACCTTAGAATAATAATTTTATTTATTTTACAAATAAATGAATAACAAAAGAAGATCATATGAAACAATATGATTTGATTGGTCAAACAAGGATGATAAATAAAAGCTTTAAAAAGAAGCTTTAAAAGAATTTTACAGATTTTAACAGATTAATACCATATCCTTACGTTCGGTACCAAAACTGCATGTGAAATATACACCTTAAGTAATATATGTCTACATATTCACAGGAATCGCACATAGATGCTTAATTTGTTGTTCTAATTTAATATATTTAATAGATAGATACTTTTAACATAAAAAGTTGTGCAATCTGTTGGGGATTTATATTTCATGTATAATGACCAATTTTGTCTTACAATGAAGAATGAATTGCACA
Organism: Sinohyriopsis cumingii; assembly: GCA_028554795.2. NCBI lineage: Eukaryota > Metazoa > Mollusca > Bivalvia > Unionida > Unionidae > Sinohyriopsis > Sinohyriopsis cumingii. Next base: position 184,123 of record JAPYKE020000269.1, on the reverse strand, counting down.
CAAGAAATCAATCATGTAGAAAAGCATTTCTTAAACATCCATGAAAAGTATTTAGATGTTAGTAAATAACATAAATTCCAATTGAACAAGCATTGCAATCAATACTTCAATGAAGTACCGGCAGTAGCAATATGCCTTAGACATATATATATATATATATATATATATATATATATATATATATATATATATATATATATATATATATATATACTGGGTCATATCAAACAAGTCATCCGACTTTTAGAACAGATGGTCTTAATTTTAATAATATATGAAGACCTCGCTGGACAAAGAAACAGGTTTTGAATTATGCATGATTGAAAATGTTGTAATGTATTATTGTTGAAGATCAAAATCTCACAGGTTTAAGGAGGGAACTTGAACGTGTAATTATATTCATCTGTAAATACAACATCTGTATGAGCATCTACGGTATTGTTTCGTAGAATGTTAATATGATTGTCAAATCCACTCAGACTCACATAATAAGGAAAGTAGTAATCTTTTTGTCCAATGTTTAGGCCAACAAATTTCATTTTGTCTGGTTGCCTTAAGCAAGAGAAAAAATATAAACACGAAAAACAACCTTTGACAACATAGTCTGTCATAGAACGCCACCAAATCCTTTGTTGCAGGGAGTGATTCAATTGGTATGCTTTATTGTCTGGGGCAATTGATAATTTAAAATCCATTAATGTCTGTTTTTAAGGTATCGGCGTCAGTTTGGTTGACTGCTACACTTCAAATGTTGGAAAGGTTCAAGTTCTCGTAGACGGAACGTGGAGAAATGTCGTTAATACTAACAATTCGTGGGGAAACAGGGAGGCTAATGTTATTTGCAGAATGCTTGGATACAGGTATCTCAGAATTCTAATCAAATATTAACACGCTGCAGAGTTGGGGGTGGGTGGGTGGGGGGAGCATATCAACTGTTTTGAGAAAGAACCGCAAAAAGTCCGCCTGCCTGAAGAAGAAAAGGGATTCTGGCAGACATAGATGGGAACGTTTGTTTTATAAATAACTGAGCATTAACCATTGCTAATGTCAAGTGACCGTTGCGGCCAACAAAACGAGAAGCGAGAGGTGTGGTCGACCAGCCTTCACGTCTCTGGCTAAATAGCATCTGCATATCCTAATATGACAGTCCCTACTGGAGTTATAATTTTGCGCAATTCACTTTCATTGCCTTAATTACGGTCGGTTACATGGGTGGGCGCCTCCATTGACGGCAGTCGAGTGTTTGAATTCAACCCCATTAGAGTTCCTAGAGAAGAAACGAAACGACCAGGAATGCAGAGGTAAATAAAAGTATACATAGCAGTTATCCCTCACCCAGCTAATGACCCATCAAGGAAATGTAAAAAGGACCAGTACTTGTGTCGAATTTAATCGCACAGTAAATTGTATACTTCAGATCATGTCAGTTTGTTCAGCGAACATCCCATAACATACCACTTAATATCCCATCTATCATAAAGGGTTCTACCGTATTACATGATGCTTACATTATACATAGTTAAATTGACATTATAACTATGAGTGTTTACTTGGAACGCAGCCAATCCTGTCAGAGCAAAACGAGAATCGAGTGAAGCGGTATACACCCAAGCAAATTAATAATAGTAGAATAATATCAGGTATATAACGTTGGGGCTGTACAATAAGCAGGTACATTTTTAGCCAAAACTTTCTACAATAAACACGGTCATTTCTGAACATTTCTACATAAGGTATACTGCCGAGAATACATACGTAATACATGCATTTCTGCATTCATTCAAAATAACAAAATCCCTCTAACAGCATAACATTACGCCATTTATAAAAGCCTCTACGTAATGATACCAAACCGGGAAGGTATACAACGCTTGTGTGCTATCACGTAACTGAAGAACATGCTCCTTAGAGATAACTCAAATCAAATTTGAGCATGGATTTAACGCACTGTTGAGTAATTATATTGCCAAAACATATACCAGCCGCTGAATCTGTAGAAGCTGCGTAAGAAAGTATCAGCAGGCGAGTTAGGCCCTGGTAACCATGATGAAGCATCTGAACAATTACATTTGCTTAAGTGCAGAAAAGGTGGTGAAGCGGGGGGGGGGGGGGGGGTGGCAGGAGCCAAGGTCTTGCTAGGTGAATTGGCTTGCTATGCAAAACAGCCTTTTCCTAGATACCATACTACCGATGGATTATCTGATTACGATTCGTCGGACTACGACGATAAGTATTATGACCATTGGATTGCCACCCGTGCCTAGCATGACTAGGTTTATTAGACAAGAAAAAAAAGTCTTCTGTATCTGCCGCTCTCTGCGATCGGTGCTAGCAATTCACCGCGTCATAATTAGAGTTGTTCCATTGCTTTTCTGGGCCTAAATGTCACGTTAACAATACAGTATCATTCAAACAATATTATTTCCCTGGGTAGAGACAAATGGTGCCAGGTACATACACGCGTATTCTTCTTCTTCTTCTTCTTCTTATAATTATTATTGTTATTATTATTATTATTATTATTATTATTATTATTATTAGCAGTAATAGTAGTATTAGTAGCAGTAGTAGTTGTAGTATTAGTAGTAGTAGTAGTGATAAAATTAGTCGTTTAAAAGCTCCTTTTGAATTTTCGTATAGAAAACTGCTATATGAATTTCATTATGTAGTAAACACTGGAAATAATCGTTGAATAAGTCAGGTTCGATAAACGGAAGCCAACTTAGCCTAAACTTCAATTAATATTTTCGGAAAATACTTAAAACGGTTTCAGAGCATCCCCCATCCCTACAGACTGGGGAGGATGCTATAAGAAAAAATAATCATTTACCTCAATTATTTGCCCCTCTCCAAAACAAAGAAAAACAAAATGTTCAAACAATATCTAGGCTTTATCCAACTTTTAAAATAACTCTGTTACGATCAGGAGGTATAGAGCTATATCGACATACTGACCTGAGTATGGTGAACATAAGCACACTATTGCTTGCTTACGCATATTATATCTTTACGTACACAATGTCTGACATTCAGAAAACACAGGATTAGCTTGAATTAAAAACAAGCATTGCTTAAAAAGGCATAAACTCCTATGTCACATTTCCTTAACTGGACGCAGCCAAGAATTCCGTAAATGTATCGTAGTGTTTTCGTCATGGTTTTATTTAGGCTAGTGTACTTCAACGCGTTGCTTAGTTTTCCATATTTTCTGGCGACTGGAGCGTCATATGACAAAAGTAACCGATGACAAAGATATCTTAAGCATGGAAACTTTTATTGCTGACTTGTACCGTGACGGAACGCATAAACAAGAAGTGATGTGAGAAATAATTTGCTCCCCACCAAATTAAACAAGGGATTTGACGCAGTAGTCTGACTCACCACAATACTTTCGTTCTACTGTTTTTTTAAAAATATGTAATGTGTCATAGTCATTGCGGATACGTCCAGTACAATTGGATATATTGTCTAATGTACAAAAAGATATTCTTCAAATGAAGTTCACTTGTGGGACACATTTCAGAGAAACGTGAATGTAGCTTTCGAATCCTTTGAGTTGATAGTCGTCTGTTTGATTATAGTGTGCAGAAAAGATAGTGACAGCTGGTTCATGAATTTCTTACAACCTAACCATACGGCATTTTAATGAAACAAACAGACATTCCGCATGAAAAAATGTTAATGAAGAACAATAATTACTGTGTTTGCATAAATCCAAGCTCATGTTGTATCAAGCAAACGGATCGTGCAGTGCATGTAGTATGGTGTGGCACTCTGTACGGACCGTGCAGTGCATGTACTAGTATGGTGTGTCACTCTGTACGGATCGTGCAGTGCATGTAGTATGGTGTGGCACTCTGTACGGATCGAGCAGTGCATGTATTATGGTGTGGCACTCTGTACGGAACGTGCAGTGAATGAAGTATGGTATGACGCCGTACGGATCGTGCAGTGCATGTATTATGGTGTGGCACTCTGTACGGATCGTGCAGTGCATGTAGTATGGTGTGGCACTCTGTACGGAACGTGCAGTGAATGAGGTATGGTGTGACGGCGTACGGATCGTTCCGTGCATGTATTATGGTGTGGTACTCTGTACGGATCGTGGAGTGAATGAATTATGGTGTGACACTGTACGGATTGTGCAGTGCATGTAGTATGGTTTGACACTCTGTACGGATCGTGCAGTGCATGTGGTATGGTGTGGCACTCTGTACGGATAGTGCAGTGAATTAAGTATGGTGTGACACTCTGTACGGATCTTGCAGTGCATGTAGTATGGTGTGGCTCTCTGTACAGATCTTACAGTGAATGAAGTATGGTGTAGCATTCCTTATAACTCAATCACGTTTACTCTTCTTGAATTCATTTAACCGTATTCCCAGAAACAGAAGTGCAACAAAATCAGTAAAAAAAATCTAAAATAACATCAATTATTATAAATAGATCACATGACAGAACCTAGATAATACCACTTTGGTTCAGATTGTTAACAAACGGAAAAGACACTGTAGTATATTTACTCTTTAATAACTTATAAAGCAGACAAAGATCATTGAAGGTGTCGAAATGTTATATTGCTTTTAGGGCAACGAGATGATCTTCGTCAGCAGACCAACTTTGAAATATTCATAATTGGGGCCACTCTTCTATCTGGAGTGATCGGTTTCGATATAATATCATATCATGCGCAATACACCTTCGGCGAATTAGCTGGGACACAAGAAAAGACACAAACACGTGAGACATTTTCTTGAAATGTTCGACAATGTTTAATCATATTTGTTTCTTTATGCAGGTTTTGAAAATAACCATAGCCGGATATTCCGAAATTAATAAGTTCAGTATCGGACTAATAAATTTAATAATTTAGGTAAATCGTCTATTTCCGCAACAACATCCACTTTCATACTTCTACTTTTGTTAGAAGTTAATTTATGCGCGTATAAAACTGTAATGGCTAGAATATCGTTGAAATCTAATGTGTCCTCCGTATTCTAAAATAGAAATTGTCCTTCTGGTGTATTTGTTTTTACGATTGGGTGAGACTTTTCTTCACAAAGTATTGCAAAGTAAATCTAAGAAAATTAGTGTTTGCATCATTTTGATCACTTTGAAGAAGAACATGCAATTGGTTATAGCATTGTCGTTTTATAATATTTAATTACAGCTTATTGTCTTATGTGAACCATTGATAATTTCGCAGAAGATAAAGCATAATTATTTAGGGCGGGGTGAGTAGGTAGCAGCAATCATGTAGGACATTGCGATTGTAAATTCTTATTACTAAGTATCGCACATATTTACATGCTATTAATTCTATACTTAATTCGTCTTTAAGGCTGATAAAGTCCTTTACTATTATTATTATTATTATTATTCACTTTCGTATCGTCGTCATAATAGTTGGAATCATGTTAAGTCTTATTCGGTTTTATTGAATGATACCTATTAACTGGAATGTTTTGATGTCAACGTCTACTTTACTAGTCAAAAGCTGTGCCATCATTTGTCAATTTGTATTTGAAACGCCAATATAAACTGAAGAACTTCAAAATGTAGAATCAACCGCACCATCCGTAAATTGCAACATATGATATGATACAGTTTGTAATGGTACTGATTTTCGAGACTTTGTACAGAGACATAATCTACCATATCTCAAGCAGAATGCATTTGGGCGCCAAACGTCCATTACACAAGACACGTTGAATCCATCTCGTAACCTAGACATTAAAGTCAGCACAAGGGTACGTAAATACCTAATAATAAAAGGTAATAACAAATGATGATTAACTTGGAAGAATCACATTAGACTATAAAGTTGATATATTCTTTTGTAAGTGTTATTGATGAAATCAGTTTTGTGCTAATTGTCAAAAAGATAGATGCTTATTTTCTAACTTTAAATTACGACATTGTTCTTAATTAACATTGGATCATTCCAGGTATACGAAAATACTTCATTCCATGCACGCCATGAAAGTTTGGATCAGGAATCAGAACAGTTTCAAGTCTACGTTAATACAATCGATATGCATGATGTCATCAGTGAAGATTACAGAGTTCAACTGTATACATCTACATCAAGATAGCGAATCATATTATTTTTAACGGGTCGAATTCAAACTGTTTTAAACTATGCAAACTATTTGTGAATTTTTATGTGAGTTGGTTATGTGTTGATGTGAGAGTTTTGAAGAAGAGAACATGCCACTTTCTAATATCCTTGTTTTACTATCCAGCCAAAAAAGGAACTTTATAAGTATCATCGCAGATTCACAGAACCACTACGACAGCTAATGCACGAGACACACTCTCATAATATGGAAATGGATTCGCAAATGAAAAGCCCAGTGCTCACCCTATGCAAAAGTTAAATGACATTAAAGATTATAAGGAACTGCCTGATCAATATAAACTCAAATCAGGATGGATCATACTTGTCCTATTTTATCGCATTTTGTTTTTGTTAAGTCTATTTTGCGCGTGGTGATATTTTCTTCGAGCCTTTTGTTTTTTGTGTAGTTCCAAAAACAAATTGTGTTATATTAATTTCAAATGTGGTTGCTATTATTTATTATAAAACGTTTCTGAGTCAATGTCATTAAAAAAGGAAGTGATCAAAGAATATAGATCTTATATATGGATCATAGTATAGTGTATGTAGTCTGAGTCTTTATATAATACTTTTATATTTTACATGTATTAATATTCTCAATAAAAATCAGTCGTTCTATATTTTTGGCATCTCGGAATTTATGATAATACGTTATTAACAACATGTAGAATTTGCTGAGTGTAGTAAGCTAAAATCCAGCACTTAGCAAAGAGTGACTAACTGTAGCAAAAGTTCGTTAACTTCATATAAGCATACATGATTGTCAAATTTCAATAGCTAGGAATAAAAAATGGTCTATACCATATGTATTTCGGAACGTTATTGAATAAACAATTGTATGGTCACCGCATATTTTTTCATATAATAAAATTATTATTATTTCTACATATGTTTGTCAGAAGTTTACCAGTTATTTATTTCCTGATTTATTGTTGCTGGTTTGTTAGTAAATGTATAGTCATTAAGAATTTTCATGGGGTCAGTTTACAGGCTGGTTTATTGACTTGAACGCATAATGTGTAGTCTGAGTGAGACTGAATGATAACTAGAAAAGATATATGTAATTCATCCGACATCATTGATGTTTGTCGTTATTTATGGAGTAAGCCTTGGGTATTTATACCAAACAGACCAGGAAAACCCAAAGTGACCATGCCTAATAACTACACGTCGATAGCAACAGCAAATACATATTACATCAATGCATTGTTATCTACATTCGAAAGAAACGATGCATCAATGAGCTTCAAATGCGTTATGGTAGTTCATGGCAAACCAGCAGTTAGACTGCATTGACCAGCTTCCAAATGTTTTATCTCATGACTTGAAATTCGGAAACACGGCAACAAATTTAAAATGTGGAAACTGGCGATAGACTTTATTGTTATTTACTTGTCAGCAAACTTCTTTCGTTTTTAATCATTCACATACAAGCCTATATATACACATGTTCTAGCAGTGAATCATCTCTTGTTTGCAAATATCGCAACTGACAGCACACCAGAGACAATTATGTCAAACGAATTTCGTTTTAACTGATGCGGTTTCAAAAATGAAACCATATAATTTTCTGCATTTTTATAGAAATTAAATGAACTGATCATTTGTATTATTCAACCGCTCCGGTGGTCTAGTGGTGAGAACGTCCGACTAGGATGCGGGAGGCCGCATGTTCGAACCCCTACCGAGTCATACCAAACCTTATCCAACATGGTACTCACAGCTACCTCGCGGGCTGCTCAGCATTAAGAGGGAAGTGCTATGACTGGAGACAGGATAATATGACTAGGTGGGACATCATGCGACAAGTCTGCGGCATGATGCGCTAGTGCTAGACAACACTATAAACTGCCACACTGCAGACATCGTATGGTTAATGCTACGTTAAAAATCCAAATCACACACAAACTCACAACACAATTTATAATGTGTGCTTGTTTATCTTTTATGGTACTCTTTACCTAATCAAGTGAGTAAAATGTGGTCATTGTACTGCAGAAATTTAAAAGTGTTCCAGATATATTATCTTATAGGGTCAAATTATATATACATCAGTTCTTATTGTGTGAATGGTTTTTGAAAGTGTATTATTGCTCCTGATGTGCTCTTTTGTATGGTACGTGCATTTATAAATCGGTTAAACCGGCTGACTGTTACAGAAATTTCCATTTTAATAGTCCTGCTTTGCAATGTCGTAATCTTAATAGAAATCTCTCGGTTCTTGCAGTGCCAGTTCTTATTCTGTAAGGGGCTTATCCATCAACTATATTTACAATATTAGTTGTACTGGAACCGAAAAATCACTTGAAGAATGTATGGGTGGTGTTGGTTATCGAAGCTGTGTGTATATTGACATGACACTAGCGTACGTTCGCTGTGGTACGTAAGCGATGTTTCTGAACTGAAATACTTAATGATGAGAGTTTCAGTTCAATACTAGTATCGAAGTCTTTTGTTAATTTTCTAATATCCTCGTCCAGTAACCTTGATTAAAGTTTTAAAAATTTAAATATGTTACGATTTGTTTACTGACACTATTTAAGAAACATTTCACTAGTTTCCTTTTCAATGTTGGTAAGTACTTTAACTTAGGGATATTAATAACTTGATGTGATACACTTAAATCGTTTACTCTTTTCATACATTGTGTTTCTTTAGAATCGTGGAACAAGACGTCTACAGGCGCAAACGCAAGAGGTAATTGGCTGTTATTTTAAGGGGACGTAAAATACACTGACGACAAAGACAATAATAAGTTTCCACAGTAAGAAAACAAGCATACGTGCAATCTTTTTATATAAATTGGGTGTAAATGTTCTTTAAAATAAGGGAAACATCATAAGATATTATAAAAGAAATTCTGATTTTATGCAAAGGTGCATATTATGGGACTGTTGCAAATGGACTCTAGCCCTCTCTGTCTGGAAATAAATACATTGCTATGTTTATCTCATATGTATCGTCATGACAAAAGAGTTGCATCACTTTCTAAAAATTATTGAGTAAATTATGCGATTAGATCAAACCGCATAGCATTTTCGACTAGATATAATAGGTAAGTCAATAGCACAAATACTTGATCAGTTATAGGAAGGTCATATAATAGTCTGCTTTGTATCATAAGTAAGCCAGTATGGGAAGTAACCAAAGTGACCAAAAACGCGTAAAAATAAAATTCTTATATACTGCGCTTTGATTCGAGCAATGAACATTAGCGCTAAAATCTGATACAGATGTTGGATAAATATATCTGTAAATGAAACTGGACACACAAGCTTTGGTGATCCATGTGATGGTAGGTGTTTCCTTTTTGTACTATAAATGTGTGACCATTGGTGAAAACAGATTGCATATTCTAATTATATACAGTTATTTACGACTTTTTTTTACACAAATTACTTTTCCAACCATAGTTACTTCTTTCAAGATGAAACTTGCCCTTCTATTTAGGAATCTTTAAGGACCATTTAGTGAATGATCAATAATGGTACCAAATACTTTCCATGGTCCTCACTGGGTCTAACTATTATTCCTGTTGACAATATATGTAGGACCATTGCATTAGAGTGTAACGGAAATACCGACGTGTTATACAGATGATTTCATGGGAAGGCTCGCAGTAACTTGGGAGTCATTAATCTTTTGTCATAGGATACAATCATACAAGTTTATTCAAATGCGAATACGTCATAGAGTCTTTAAAATATCGGAATTGTATATTATTTCTTGTAAAGTCTGGGGGTGGTATTGGTAGGTGCGGCAGTTACGTACAAGGTAAGAGTTGAATTACTCGCCCTAAATCAGTGGATGAGTATCTATGCTCCTAACAACACGTGGAGTGACAGTGAAGCTGCTGTAGTTTGCCGAGCACTAGGATTCAGGTCTGATATTAATAATATTTGTATGACAAAATTGTTATAAAAATGATATAGAAATCGCATAGCTTATCTAAATAGTGAGTATTCAGATCAACTTTACTTTGTTTGAAATAGGACAGTGTCAGAAAATACAAACGGTCGACGGGCATGGTGATATTCATTATATGTGAGACGTGCTAAAGATTGTTTTCGTCAATAACAACTTTGTGAATGACAATATTGCCAGGAAATATGCAACATGTGTTAAATTTACCTGAGTTTTTAATCAATTGGCAACAACGTTTTTCATTTGTGTTATGTGTTTTATATTGAAATATATTTTTCAGGAAAGGTCTTTCCTTATGTCCTTGAGCATACAATAATTTTAATTTAACACTTTCTTACCGCAGCAAGATACAGGATTCACGAACGTGAATTATACATAAGACAAATATTTGTAAAATATGTATAAAGGAAAGAAATACAATACTTGTTTATATCATACATATCCAATCTCCAGCTTTCCGCCAATGTAGAACAAAATCTTCGACATAAATATATGTGCCATATAACAATTATGTTGCAAAATGAAATGTGTGTATTCAATATCATCAGTGACAAATGAAAGATAGCTGGCATGAAATATTGTTTTTATTCTGTGCTTACATGCTAAAGGAAAAGGTTCTTTATATACATTTGGATGAAGACGACTTTAGTTTTTGAGTTTTGCTGCTCCAACTTCGATAACACTAAAATCGAAATAAAAAAAAACTCTAGAGCAGTTTGAGTGAATAAGTAAGTAATATGCAATATTGTATAGTCAAGAGTAAGCAACGGTATTTAGTTGCTGATTGTTTCATAATCGTTAGATCTCCACCAAACCTAATGTTACTAATGGCAGATTTCACGTACACTGGAATAATAATTACAGCCATCGTGGAAATCCTTAGACTCTTGAATTCCTTCTTCATTAGAGAGTCAATTTTGACATTAGAAACTAATCGGAAAAAGAGTAACCCCGGAGCATCGATAAACAATGCCTGTAAGAAACTTACCTCCCCTTGTAATTCGGAAGTTGTGCAGTTTTGATATAACAACTCCAGGGGTAGTATCTACAGACTGCGAGTTAGGCATTTTAGCAAATAGTTACCTCCACATGTAATCTTATATATATATATATATATATATATATATATATATATATATATATATATATATATATATATATATATATATATATAACCTAGCAAAATGTGTCAAGTACTTCTGCTACAATATTGGCTACAATAAAAGTGTTTCAAAAAACATTTACACAGGCAGCATATCTTTTTCTCACGTTAATTGTTCCATTTCCGGTTTCAATCCATTTTTCACTTTTATTCTGAGACGCGTTATTTCAACCTCTGGTAGCGTTAGGCTTTGTTACTTTTCATGTGGTGTAAATCAAAATTATATTGTGTTCCTAAGTGTTGGTCCAATGCAGGTGTTTCATTTATAGTGTTCTTTTTACATATTGAGCTTTCCATTATCTATATATGTTGAAATTCTGTTGTCATATCAAAATTTACGTTACCACTGTTTCCTTAACAGGATAAGTTTTGATTGACCACGCATTTCATTAGTTATTATGGTATAACGTGTTAAGCATAGAGGTAAAAAAAATACTTTGGAATTGTGAGTTTCCCCTTTCTTTAAGACGAGGATACAATAGCATATTTCCAGATATATTGCAAGTTTTCAAACCGGATAGAGTTTTGGAACAAAAGCTGAAATATATACATCAATTCCACGTGTGACATTTGGAGGATAATATATCATGTTTGGTTGAATACAAACGATTCATGGTGATATAGTTCCTGTAGTAGTGTCTCACTTTCCATGTGCATTAATAATTAAAATATAGTTTTCTAATATAATCTTGCAACTGTATGAATCTACCTTTATTCTCCTGCTGTCCAGTTGTTTATATATTTTTGTTTTATACTATGATTAAAGTACAATTCTTAGCTGTGACATTCTGTTTAGTTTGCAATTGATTCAGAGAACGCCTAACCTGGTCCTATCATGTGGGAATAAAATTCAGCGATTTTTTCTTTTATTAGTAACTTTCCTACAGCTTTTCTATACCCAAGGTCTCATCGCTAGTTGATATGATATCGGCTCATTAATATCGCTAGTTGATATGATATCGGCTCATTAATATCGCTTGTTGATATGATATCGGCTCATTAATATCGCTAGTTGATATGATATCGGCTCATTAATATCGCTTGTTGATATGATATCGGCTCATTAATATCGCTTGTTGATATGATATCGGCTCATTAATATCGCTTGTTGATATGATATCGGCTCATTAATATCGCTAGTTGATATGATATCGGCTCATTAATATCGCTTGTTGATATGATATCGGCTCATTAATATCGCTTGTTGATATGATATCGGCTCATTAATATCGCTTGTTGATATGATATCGGCTCATTAATATCGCTTGTTGCGATACGGCTTAGTTGGATCCGATTATCTTTTTTGCATAATGGCATTTTGGGAAGGGTTGTTTTAGAGGATTAACCTTGACATCAGCATCATAATTCTCTATTACTGGTACTGCTGAAGTTTTATTGATGAGAACTGAATTAGTTGTAATGTATACATTACAAATAGTTTGGCCTCTAGCGGAAACTGTAATTGTTTGTTTTTACAGTCATTAGATGTTTGAATACAATAAATGCAACCAGTTCGATATATAGCAAGGTGGTTGATCTTCTTCACATCCGTGGGCCAAATGAACCAAAAAGTTCGTATAATGGTGATTATATTATAGTGATATAATTAAATTTTGTGTGAGCAACACAAAATATTCCCGTAGGGCAAATGTGTCTGCAGTTAGGCTGCATTTAGACCAACCGGATATATAGGGCAACAATCGCATTAGGATGACCAATCAAGACTAGACAGAATAAGGTTTCTCACCAACCATATCCGACAGTTCATTTTGGACGTAAGGTATAGTAATCTTTTCAGTTCGTTCATGGAGTATGTTCATGACGTTTGACGTCCGGTTTTGTCAACAACAGTCTCCAGTCTATTGTTTCAAAGGTTTGATGGGTTGTTTGCTACATCGATAAGCTCGAAGCTGACAGGCTTACCATTTACAGCTGTTTCAAATAATGTCCTGATTACTCGTACCATATTCGAAAACATGGAATCTATATATTGCTAAATGTGTTGAGCTTGTACAAAAAACAATCTAAATTAAGTGATCTAGTTGGCAACTAAATTTAATGTCCAGATCGAAGCTATTTCAATTATCTGTACACCTATCTTCATATTTATACATGCTTTGTGTGCATGTCATCCACATATTATATATTTCAAACCTGTTTCTTTCTATACATTCTTCATTATGTTCTTTCAAGTATACACGTTTTTCATTCCATTGAACACTTACAAAGCCAATCGTAGGTCAATATTTACAAATGATTGTAAACACCGTTTGGCTCTAATGGTGTTTATATCATCCTGTCGTAAAGTGATTTAAGCTTAAGGTATAGTACAGCAATATGCATTGGAAGTCAACATTGGCTATTCCAAAATTGACATTAAGTCATTGGGCAAATGATGCTGAAACACAATCAGATATGGATGCAAATAAGACAAATATAACACAGTTGGAATTGTTATATCAACACATTTTGAAGAATATTTGTAAATTAGTTAGTCTACTCTCCAGTTTTTGTAAGCTAATTAACTTGCATTTGACTATTAGGTAGATATCATCCGAGTGAGAGAGATCTGTAACATTTGGACCTGGTTTTGTACTGTTTTCTGGGAATTTTAAATTTGTCGTATCGGTACATATTTTGAACACTGCTAGTGAGTATTTCCTTGTTAAAGACATAATATAGTCTAGCTAGCAAGCTATAAAAATGCCTTCAGACATTCATAACAATTTTACTTTGTTAGGTGGGTGAGGGGATTGACTGCTGCAAGCATTTATATGTAGTTCAAGAAATAGTGTGCATATTGTGGTCTTTTTATTCTATCAAGTTTTTTCTTAGTTATTCCAATGCCATCGGTTTGATTATTAGGCAGATGTCATATTCCTGTCATATTTGTACTTCGTGTTATAATGATGAATTGTGAATGTTAAGATGAGGTATAGCTATATATCTTGATCAATGATGATGTATTAAAGCCGCTGTATAATCTCGCTAGCAAACACTTATAGCATGCATGCACCATTTCATTACCAGTTGTGTTGGAGTAGCGTGACTACTACAATAATTTATAAGTAGTTCAAGAAACAGTGTACATTTACTGTTTTGTCCGTCTACGTGGTTTTAGTCTAATTATTTCAATATGTCCTCAGACAACAAGCTTGTTATTTGTGCAAGTGTTGAAGACAAGCTTGATCATGGACAAAGCTGAGTTTGTACAATTGATGAATGGTTTTCGGGTATAAATTCTGGTCCAGTAGCGTTTCGACTGGGATGCACAGGTTGGGATTTGTTTAAGTTCAAAAATGAATGTACCTTAGAATTATTGTGGAGCTTTATCAATTCATAATTGACCATGGAAATTAATTATGTACATTACAAAGGCGTCATCGAATAATGGTGTATGAATACGTTAGTGACTGGGTGTGGATCCAGTGTGTGTTGGTGGAATAAGCTGACTGCTCCCACGCCTTCCAGGACAATAATGACCAAGAAGTAACAATATATTTTCTTTATAATTAGACGTTCAAAATTATGCCATGAACATGTAAACACGTAAAATGCAGGAGCGTCCCATTCTGTAGCGGATACGTTTGTTGTCTGCTTGCGAGGTCATATTGTGTGTATAATGAAAATTGGCATCTACTTTATTATCACCAGGAATTCTATACCCCTGACCCAAGTTTATTTGCTTATACGCTGCCTCCCCGACATACACACACACACACACTCTCTCTCTCTCGTAGTAAGCATTATTTCTTGATCTGTCCCTGATATTGGTTTGAACATATATGTAGCGCTAGAAAAATACTTATTCACATAAGCAGAGTACAAAATCCAAAGTGTGGTCCTGCTCATAAATAAACGAATCCAAACACGACATGCGTTGTCATATCTAACGTTGATTCTGAAATGATTTGTGTACGTACATTCTAAATCTTGACTTTAAATTGAAATGCTAGAAAGGAGATGAAAGAAAATTTACCGTAGACTAGAAATGAAAACTAATATTGCAGTCAAGTGATTCAACAGAAGGTGAAGAATATAATATGTATTTATATAATTAAACAGGAGAAAGAATATCATGGCATTCACTATGCAGCATTATGACATTCTGACAAACTCTTCTACCTCAATCATTCTCGAGTAGCGCTAAAAACAATCATACCAAGTTAAATGCATCTAAACATATTTTATAAGCAACACATGCTAAAAACGTCGATAAAGAACCAACGGAGAGATTCGTTGGCATTATTGAGCTTGGTGAGATCGACAGCTTGTATGGCCTCTTTGCGTTAATCTGGAATCCTTCGCACTGCCGATGTATCGAAAAAGACGTGGCAACTTCAAACAATCCGAAATATTATTTGTAGAACTCAGTAGCAAGGCTATGCAAAACTTATGTTTTTGGCAAACCTTTTTTTAGTATACAATAACTATTACCTGTTCAGTGTCCCTTATCAAAGCCAAACGGATTTAAAGAAAGCTTTAAACAAACGTGAGTCTACTTCTAACTGAACTGACCAGGATGAAACCATGCTTACTCCCATTTATTACCTAATTCACAAATAAATTATTAATAGACTACTATACACGTCACACTGGAGATACTGCCTAATATAAATATATACATGCAAACATATATATATATATATATATATATATATATATATATATATATATATATATATATATATATATACACACACACACATATATATATATATATATATATATATATATATATATATATATATATATATATATATATATATATATATATATATATATATATATGTATATATATAGATGTATATATATATATATATATATATATATATATATATATATATATATATATATATATATATATATATATATATATATATACTTAGAGAGATTGATACATGCTAGGAAACTAGTTGGATGTGGAACAAACAGTGAGATAAAAGTTTATAATATTTACGTATATTTTTAAAGCTCTGGAATTCATGAGGAATTTTAAATTACTTCTCAAACTATTAATTTGCATTCATACAGCTTTGGCATCATACTTCCAGAGATGCAGATGTTTTGAGGATTGTATTATATTTGCGGTAATCAGAGCATACCCATATGTCTGATATGATCCAACAATGGTGCATCTACTGACGAAGCGCTTTACCGTTTCAATTAATTTGTACTCCGCATCCATACGTCCATACATAATATACATACATATATTTAGTCATATCCATGCACCCATCCATCCATCCATCCATTCATCTTAATAGATAATGATACATGTGTTATGTTTATAGCGATGTATGTATACTGCCAATAGGGGCCCCGAGTGGCCACGTTGTCTAAAGCGCTCTCTGTTACCAATTACTGCCATCTCACCTCTGTATGCGTGGGTTCGAGTCTACGATTCGGCCACTGTGGATATGTTAGAAAGCTTACCAGTAGCTTTTCGTGGGTCGGTGGTCCTTCCCTGGGTTTTCCCGGGTTCATCCTACACCATTAATACTGACCGTTATGCATAGCCTATCGTGTGCTGAAAAAATGGCATAAAACCAACAACAACAATACTGCCAATATGAATTTGCATAAATGTATGTTCTTTTTCACTCAGAGATACCGGTTAACACGATGACCCTCTTGGTCATCTGCATTTGAACTTTATAATTATGGGTGGATCTCCAATGATTCGTATTGCAGTTGTAAACATCATTGTGTGCATTGCCGTCCTCAAGCGCATATGCCTAAAATCGGGTAAACCAAGAACCAGGATACCATAAGATACAGTCATTCAAGTTTCGGACTTTCAAAAATTGTCACAGCCATCCTCGATATAAAAGACAAATGTCTTGGAATGTTATTTAAATAAACTCAATCACTTTCAGACAGATCAGATTAGTTATCGAATAATATCATGAACAAATGTACAACAAATTCTCCTGCAATGACTATTTTTTGTGTCAATGTCAATGGTTTATTTTATTACTTCTTTTAGGTTTTTTATACTTTAGCTTATGGGTTTTCTATATTTTACTTTTCTTTTATTTTCTTTTGCATTAAACCATAAATCTTAGCTATGTTGCTTCAAAGTCATCAAGAACAGTACTAAAAAGGGCAAGATTGCATCTTTCTAAAAAGGCTTATTTTGTGGGGAAAGAAATTAGAATTATAGAAAAGAATTACTGTATAACCAAGAATGCTACAGTTAATATCTTTAGAACAATGGAGTTTTAATTTTCCCATCTTGAAGTTGCTAGCAGGGCAGATTGCTAAAAGTCATAATAGTTGATGATATTTTTTATACATGTAGGTCACTATCTTTACATATTGTTTCTTAACCTTCATTCATGAAAAATTAAAGATTCAATAGAATGGTTATGGAGTTGCTCGTTGTGTTGAACAACATCAATTTAGAAAATTATCCCAAATAACAAAGCTCCGTAGACGATTTTCTAAAGACGAAGAATTCTGCACTAACCAATACTTCGTTAGCTTTGAGTACAAATCAATAGCCTGTACTGTTCAAGGATCGATATTCAGTTGACAAGCCAATAGTAAAAGGTGCAAACGTACATAAGAATAAAGTGGAAAATATACACAACCGTTAAAAAATATGTGACACAAACACCTATTATAACTATTACAATACCGAGGGGTTAAGAATATATATTTTTATCATCATGACAGCTAACTTAAAATTAAGTCGAAGAAAAGTAAGACCACTTCAGGGTAACCCAGGCAATTGAACTGAGTAAATGATTCCCCTCCCACTTCATTCAGCATTATTTTTTTTAATTTTTTTTCGGGGATTTCGCTTCTTACTTTAAACGTATATGGGTCATAAATGTCTTTATCTTCAAGGCAGGTACGTTTTAATAGGCATGATATTGCATTTTTGCCAATGATATTGTATTTGTCTAAGCTTAGGCAAAACCAGTTGTTTCTAAACATCCAACCTAATGAAACTATAGTCTTTGTACTTTGTTCTTGGAACTCTCGTATTTTTATTGGTTTCATTAGTTCTAAAATATCTGACGTACAGTTTCCTTTTCTTCAATTATTTTTTTATGTTTTAAAGCTTTTTCTAATATCTAAATCATGTAATAAAATGTTGCAATCACATCTGGCATTTCTTGATGCGGATAGGTGTTTTTGTGCATTTAAACAATGTTGAATACACGGTGTTGGTGGTTGGTTAAACCATTATATTAATTTTTCGAAGTTTTACTTCAGTCTAGTCTTTAATCTTGATTTGAAAAGTCTTATTTTTCATTCATGACGTAATATTTATTAGAGCAAAATCACCAATAATAAAATAAGCTAATTGGAAACTGTTATTCAGCATAGAAATGCATGTCTCCATCAGCCGTTTGGGGTTTGGTTCAATCATGCAGCCTTTATCTGCTTTATTTAGTTTGGAGTGCGACAAGAATTCACAACCTATTAAAGCGGCAAGGGTTTCTGAAAGCAACCTTATTGCAAGGTTTAGAGGCTGTGATTTTAATTTTAATGTCAAAGTTGTTTCTTGCAGTCATGATATCTATAAATATATAAATCTTCAAATATCTATTAAAACTTTGTCACATTAGTGTTTAAAAGATAGCGGGTCAAAAAATGAAAATAGTTTTCTCCTTTCCTCCAAAGTAAATATGAAGATTTTCAAGTTAAAAGACATTGTATAATGACTATAAACTAGGTACAAACATCAATTATGATTTGTCCTACCAGGGTGATGTTGGTGAAGATTCGAAAACATGAATATGACATTAATGTATCATTCGGTGCTTTACTTCCTGTCGTACTTCATAAATAAAATATCTCAAAAGGAAACAAATCAGACATCATACACTTCCGTGTAATACGTAGGAATGGTTTTGGTGAAGAGTATATTATGCCCGTTTCACCCTTCCTACTGCAGTTTTGGAGCGCACACTTGGTGTTTCTAGAATCATCATTTTGATGGGTTCTCTGTTGGACCTTTGATAATCATGCTTCGTTTTAACAAACGTTATTGCTGACTGTTTTTATCCTATTGCTTTTTATCTAACCATAATATGCCAGTCAAAGAGCTAGTGACTCGTTATTTTTTATATGCTATCAAGAGCGGATGAATGCATGTCTGGAGTGGATGAGGTGAAGCATCATGCCCTCCAACTTGACGTTCAAAGTTATAATTGTTTAACGCATACAACTATTGATAATAAGCTTTGTATACACAATTAATATACCTAATTATAGTGATCATTCGTCGCACTATAATCTAATATAAACAATGATCCAACGTTAGCACAATCACAATCTCTTACACATAATTAATCTGTTTAAAGTGGTCTTTTTTCGTTTACTGCATATCAACCATTCTCCCAAAGTTAATGTTTATAGGAACATTAAAAACTAAAGTTGAAATATTGTTTAATTTGCAAGAGATATGCACCAAATGTGAAGCAGTGTTTATTTTTCATTACAATTTACTTGCACACTCAATATACATTACAATGCTATTATATTTATCCCGTTGTGTGCCAGTTTTATATACCATTGTGAAGGACACTGAAATGCATCATAAGAGATATCGGATTATGAAACTTACCTACTCTACTGATATATTAGTACAACGATTTATATTTCCAACAATATTAATGTGCATTATTGGCCTAAGGAAAATGAAGAAATACCGTATAATGATTTTATTATATGCTTATATTGTTTCTTGCAGCTGTTGTACACAATGGTCGTTTCTGTTTTGATGGACATCATATACTTTTCTACGATCACAAGTTATTTGACAGACAGTCAAGACAGTCAACCAGACAGACAGCTATTTAGATAGATAGATAGAGAAAGATATATATATATATATATATATATATATATATATATATATATATATATATATATATATATAGATAGATAGATAGATAGATAGATAGATAGATAGATATAGATAGATAGATATTTAGACAAATAGATATATAGATATACAGATAAATAGATAGATAGATAGATAGATAGATAGATAGAGAGAGAGATAGATAGATAGATAGATAGATAGATAGATAGATAGATAGATAGATAGATAGATAGATAGATAGATAGAGATATTGATATTATCTAATGCCGATAAACAAGCTCACAATATATTCGTTATACGCTTGTCCTCACAAAACAGACCTGAGCAAGGTTTACGTATATGACTCTATGTGAAGGAAAACTCACTTGCTAGGCAAGGAGAATTTGACACTCAGCTCTATTAATAGAAACAAGCATCTTCTTACTGCATAGTATCAAAATGCTTGTCAAACATAAATTACCATATCATAAGTTAGTTATGTAATTATTATAGTTTTGCACCAAATAGTCTCAGTTAGCATTTAATTCTAATCTGAATTAAAATTGCAAAATATTCATATTCTTTGAAGCTAAATCAGATCATTTATTTTAATTTAATATTATCGATATAAATTGGATCCTTATTAACTTGATAAATGAATAGTCAAGTGGCCGACATTACACGATACATCTCCAATCGTATATATATAATTGAGAAATTATTGATTATGGATTATGAAAATCCATCAGTATTTCCTAACTTATAATCTGAGAAACAGAAGCTTAATATGCTATACTAAATAAAGAATAAGTCAATTCTGGTGGGTTTTTTTTATAGACAAATGAATTCAATAAGACGGTAGAGAAAACAATGGAGTATTCAGTTCCAACAGACCCTACAACAAATAGATAAGCAACATTGAACTATGATACAGGGCTTTTTGGGTCAGGTGTCAATGTTGATAATCGGAACAAATTCGCATTCACAATAAAGCAGTATTGCTTCTTAGGAATATCAATTCAGCCATACCAATATTATCACAATAGCCGTCTTGGATTTGTATTACACTGCTTCGTCACAGCCGCTATTCCGCACGAATCTTTCATACTTTGCAAGCAAGCCACAAACGTTTTGTTTCAACTCGTAGACTATTATCATTAATGATCCACGAAAGTGAAGTGGCCCAAGCTAGCAGCTGACATTGTCCAAGATTGACAAAGACGATTAACAGGCAAACAACTATTGTCACTCAATTCCTCTCAAGTCCCATTACCAGATTTTCAATCAGTGAATCTGACAGTTGTTGTTGAACGGCTTCGCTAATAATTTTTTATGCTGCAGCTGAAATAGTTTATATTGATGGTAGCTTAACTGCTCTTGGTGGTGCTTCTGCAAATAATCTCCATAATTGATCTCGAGCGATTGAGCCGCTTGTAATCCCGGTTTCTCTACATCCGATGTACAGCAACTTTTTTGAAACTATCATATAGTCCTATTGTAATTTGTAATTCGTTTAGCGACTGGTTCGGATACCCCAGAGAGCACCTTTGGTGCGGCTCTGAACAATCCACGAACAACGTCACCAGTTTCATAATATGTAGAATAAAGGGGACTTTCTCTCCTTAACATCGTTCACGGGTCTTAGGACCACTTACTGTGATAAGATTAATTATAAGGTCGATATTTGTTGTACAATTATATTGCAATGTTTACCTCGAAGATCTACAACGTGTCAGTCTTGATCCTCAAGAGTAAAACGAATATGTATCAACCTATTATTTTGACACGAACGATACAGTTTCCGCGGCATAATTGATTTTAAATCACTTTTTTTCTGTAGTTGGTCAAAACCGTAACATTATTAAACCCTTAACTGTCACGCCTGTCATTTCAGACATGCTTTCTTAACTAACACTGATGGTTTAAACAGGTTAAATTTCGTCGTTTAGGTAAGACTTTGGCAACTAAAACCTATTCTCAACAACGGTTGTCCAATATTAACCAAATGTTGCGGTGATTCAAGTGCGGCAACGGAGCTGAGTATGGAATCACATTAAAGTATATAAATGTAAATGTCTTTACCGGTCAGCAACGAAATTCTTTGTTTGACCTCATAACTGAGTAAAAGTGATATCATTCGGACCCGTATGAAGTTATATAATACTCTACGATGGTCCACGCTTTTGTGAAAACACAAATGAGTTATTCGCATAAAGGTCACAACGGTTGAGATCGGATAGTAAGCCATTTGTAATAGCCTTATAGCGACGCAAGTGCGATGTGAAATGTGCGTTAATTCCAATGCACTTAGAAGTGTACAAAAAGTGACAGTGAGTTTAGGTTTCGTTGATGCGATTGTGATCATCCAGGTAGCGATCATGGGTTTGCTCGAGTTCGGTTAGCCATACAGTCATATGGCTAATTACCTATCACTACCCACAATTTTTTACGTAGTTGATTTTATGTCCTAAAACATCTAATGTTGTTCATCAGAATGATATCTTAATTCTTCCACATGATCGTATAGGTTATCCACAAGGTAGATTGTACACCTACAAATACTTGTTAACCATTCTTTCAAGCAATATAAAGAAGCCAAGCCGTTGACGTAAAAAGAATATGGAAGTGTCGCAGATGCGCTCTAACATACTAACATGGCGATGATTATTACAAGTATACACTGGCAAAGTATGTATAGGCTGTGTTGCTGCAGTGTTAACAAATTCCGTCTACAAGTTCGTGTTTGACATGTTAATAAACATTGTGACTAATAAGAAGCGGATTGATTTAATCGCACATTTGCGGAACGATTATTCAGGCATCTTTACCCTCACCAATTATTAATCATACCTTGATCCAAAGATGGGTCTAACGAATGGGTAGTAGGACTTTCATATCAGCACTGATAATGAAATAACACTAACATTGGCTCAAAACCAGCTAATTTGATTCGACAACATTTGGACGTTTCACACGGTTGGATTGCTGACTAACTTGTCCAAGGACGAATTAAGAAATTGAAAAGAAAGATGAATTGCGGTTGACCCTGCCATAACATCATATATTTGGCCCACGTTGTCGGGGATTATGCTTATCGGTGAGTTTTACGCCATGGTTATAGTTTTGCATATCAAATGACCATTATAACCACGCATTATTTGAAGCTCTACATATATCTTTATTTTGATTGAGCAAACATTCAGCTGTAGATTATTGGTGCTGTAATTTTGAATCTAACAATGCCTTCAACGCTTTTGCAATGATTGACTGCGGAAAACTCATAAACAGTAAACCACCGGTCATAATCATTTCATCGGGTCAATACGGCTGTTGTCGAACCCACTGCCCTTTAACTTCGATCACTTAACTTTAACTTAAGAATCAACTTGACTGAATCCCGGCCACAATACTACATTGTTGGGTCAGTTTTCCCGTCACACTTAACGGCTATATGACAAATTCCGCATGAGACGTATTCCAAAAATTGTTTCGTATGGTTGATGTTGGACGTGTTTTGAAAGCAGATCTGGATGCCTTAGCGTCTCTTTCTGAAACCATTGACATAAAAGGTCCGGGTAGATGACATAAGCGATTTTAATTTTTCGTTTCAGTGCAGTAGGTTTGATAATATGTATACACTGTCGTAGCATAATTGCTTTCAGCTGATTTTCAATCATCTCACCACAGTAAAAGATATCGTCACTGAGCAGTTGTTGGGTGCTAAATACATGCATGCAACTCCTGATGATATGTCTTACCCCCGTACTTGATGTGTCACTAGGAGTGAAAAATAAGTCTAATATTGTCCATATTGTCTTTGTAGTTTGCGTTGTCCATGTTATCCATATGGGGATATTACAAGCAGATAAAACCCGTTATCCCAAGAAAACATATTAACAGCGATACCCGGGTTAAGTGTTTCGAATTAGTTTAGTGCGGCCTTAGGGCCCTCCTTAGAAATTTAGAAATTGCCAAAAAGTTCAATCAAGTACTGCCGGTTATTTTCGAGAATGGTCTTTGTTGTCAATAACCAGATGTAACCCTAATAAAATCAATCATTCTAAACATCGGCTGTAAAAATTCTTTAAATTTATAAATGACCTCGGCGGAACCCATTCTTTCTTTCGTATACACCTGTTTCCACGAAACGGTTGATATGCAGAGATATTAGCTCTTTTTGCGTATATAAATCAAATAACCATCCTGAACATGCATCGGTGCATTTTTTTCGACATTTCGAGAATTTTCGTGTGCAATTCCACTCAGTCAAATAGATGTTTGCAAAATTATTTTGGCAGCCAATATACAGTCAACTTAACATGAAAGAACAACTCCAACGTTGAAGTTTGTCTGGATGTGTGTAACGCTGAGAGCAAGGTTGAGTTGTCGATATTAACATTGTGGATGCTTGTGCAAACCCCTGCAGAGACTACATATTATCGCTAGTTATTTTTTATGCAATCTGAGGCTACTTCAACGCTGTTGTTTTCTTGCAGATACAATATATACGCACCCATAAATTGACAATTTACATGGCAAATAAATTCTCATCACGTCCTTAACTGAAAACATGTGTTTGTGGAATTTCAATATGCAATTTGAGATAATGCCAAACACAGAGTAATATTACATTTGACAATTTTAGAATACTTTACATTTTATCATCTGGGACTTTCGGAAGAAATTCGGTATTGCTACACACATACACACACACACACATACATTAAACAGATCACTGTTTCAGTTCTTACATGGACAGGCATCAAAACATTACAACGGAGCTGCTGGTTTCACAACATCATTTCATGACAATGAACACAATTTATTAGTTTTCATTGGAAGGCCTGGAATCGTTTAGACAATCCGTTGTGAGCATGTATTTTCATGTAATGGTAAGTGCTCTGGCGGTGGTTATGCTGTCGTACTTTCCGACAATATTGTTATTAGATGGTACTGGTGACCGATTGAGGCTCATTGATGCACCTGTGGAAAATACATCATCGAACAGAAGGTCCGTCTTAATAAATGGAAAGAAACAGCACATGGCCAACTTATTTAAAGTTCTTTTTGGCCATGATTTGTATAGACGTAAATGATATATCTTAAAGTTGTGGGAACCTGAATCTAATTTTGTTCATCATAACCGGAACCAATGACTCGTGGGGTCGAATGGGAATGCTGAGAAACGAAAAGCAGCAACTTGTTTTGATTTAGTACTAGTAATATCGCAAATTAATAGGGCGAGCAGTATATGGAAAGTGTTGTCAATATTGACTAAATCCAACCTTGTGACAAGGAAACATACCATTCTAAAAGTACCTTAAGAAATCATAGATGCAATGTGTTAATGTTGAAAGAAATTTAACCATAGGGCTAAATGTAAAATAAAGTACGATTAAAAGAAACAAACTTCAGTCAATTTTCGCCAAAAGGTAAAAAATAAATTACCAATCAGTAAAAAAGAACCTTAACAAAAATACTGGCTCAAAAGGAGGGTTTATATCGATTCTTATAGGATCCTTGCTAAACTGCTTGATTCCTTTTAGGTTCGATTGGTGAATCATATTTAGGGGGAGCCATAAGATAAAACGAAGATAAAAAGGACACTCTTTTCTGGAAAGAGTTCATACTTGTACCTTTGAGTCTTATCGAAGAAAGAAAGCTCACTCTATCGTTGGTACGAACAACGGATGACTCATTTACCTCCGGGTCCCAATCTCACCGAGGTCTCAGAGCTACAACAAAAATTACACTCGTTAATGGATCGAAAAGATGTATCAGAAACAAAAACACCCCAGTTCTATCACTACTTATTGCAGCCTCTTTACCGAATTCTACCAAAGGTTTAGACGAAACAACTACACATACTCTGAAATATTCCAAGACGATCATGAAAAGCAAACTCAAAGCTATGAAGTTATACACAGTCACAATAATGGAAACGGATAAGTAATTCAATCTACGTACCTCCAGTCCCAAATGACATTGTTGCTTCCTTGTCAGCACCCACCCTTTCTCTCTGATGAAAAGAAATAGAAGCTTGGAGAAAAAATATACTGACATAATCTTTAACAGAAGAAACGAGGGAAGAGATGACAAAAGTGAAAACGACATCAAGACATCAATTAAAACGTTTCTTGTCGGATACGTCAAGCTTCATCGAGATCAGTACCTAAGAGTAATATAGAACACTGATGACCTTTTGAGGAGGAACTTTAAGCACAGATAACCCCTACTTGAAACACTTTGGTCATGATTTACTACAGTCTTGCACATTCTGCTGGTTACGGGAATGTTCATAAAAATGTATCGTGTTGCTAATACCAAATTTAAACGGGGATGTTTTCCAGATGAACGACAGGAACAATCGACGTACACGGTATACATATCCTTTTGACGACACGTTTCCATAAGTAAGAACAAAACTGGTGGCATCTATCATAATAGCACTCAGGGTTAGTTTATGTCACTCATTCGGAAGCGGAAGATCGTGGTTAAAACATTTATTTTGTGTCATCGACTTGTTTACAAAATGAGCTTCTGAAGTTTCTCTGACGTCTTTAAGAAGTTCAGGATAGTAGGCGCTTTTTATCTGTATTGAATGAAGGTTGTCATAACTATTAACGATGACAAAGAAACAAGGGCACTGAATTTTTGAATAAGTGTTTTCAAAATCAATTGAGCAAACTTTTTTTCACCAAGAAAATTGTGAAACGATAGCCAGTGTTGTGCATTGCTTTCAAAGAACGTCAAAAATACCTGGAATTACTTTCATATGAACACTCTGGGGCTGATCGATGGTTTTAAAATGCATCTTCTACCAAAGAGAAAGAAAAATAATACTGAGGATAGGGATTAAACAAAACACGCGCACATTTGACAAATGTCAAAGATTTAACTGGATAAATTAATTGATTTCTATCACTGGACAGATACGTGGACGTGTCTCTGCCATCTAAAAATTGAAAGAAATGAACGAAGACGTGTTAAAAGTACATTTTCCTTAACTAATTCACAACAAGTGAACACCAGGGAGACGATGCTTGAGTTAGAGAAGCGTCGTCGTCTTATTAATACCCATGTTCATTTTTGGACATCTGATAGTGTCTTGTTGGCGTAATTCCCTTCAGAAAGAGTAGTTCATATACTGTGGCAATGTGTTACCGTCCTGCCAGACGTTAAGGTGCTGAACCTCTCACCTTTAATAGAAACGCGCATTTTTTAAATACTTTCTGCAAAACACACTACTGTATGACTGCGTATTTCTTTGATTTTCCCCAAAAATACTTGAAGATATTTTCCATTAAAAAATGAGTGTTTGTTTAGCATAATATGTTTTATGATATGTAGTGTGTTTGTGTGAGTATAGTAGATAATACTCCTTTACTCTTGATTAAGCGAATGAGCAAATAAAAAATGGCATAGTTTAGGTTCACTCTATTTCTACCTTCTTTCTTTTGTTCGTATCTTGTTTGAGGTGGTTTTGTTTACTGCCTTGCTTCAGGCAGTCCTGTCATTACGATTGAAATTGTACCAAGCACATATAAAAGCGGATTCCCGGTGACCATAACTAGTAGTGCTTGACATAAGGTCACATAAAATTTTAATTAATAATAAGTCTGCCAGTCAGTTAAGCCATAGTAAACCAAAGAGTCACCCGTATTCACAGCCGACACAAATGAAAAAGCAAAACAGAAACCAACACTGACTGGGTGTCAATAGCAAACATGATCTATTACGTATTTGAGAAGATCGGGGATTCCGGAATGTTATTCCTAATAGATGATTCCAGAGCAGCACATAGCACAAAGAAGAACAGAACAACCACTCTTAGTGTTGCCCAAAGGCAACAGTGTAAGTGCCGGCCAATAAATCTACAAGACCCATATTCCTCCATAAAGGCCCCACCAGCCAGCAACGTCAGAATTGGGAGTACATTATAACAGCTAGCATTATATCACCAAAAACGTCCCAGGAGCAGACCAGGAAGAAATTAGTGCAACCTGTACAATTGTGGCTTTTCTTGTTCCCAAGTTCAGAGGCTTGACGTCTGACCCTTTAAGGGATACATGATCGAAACATAATCAAATCTCCTCAATTTATTAAAGGTTGACTTGAAAAACAATTTTAGTGCAACTCAAATACCAGTGTAAAATAAACTTTGAAATTTTTATTAAATTCGAGACAATAAATCATCATGGCACTCATGCCTGCTTTCGTTTCAAAGCATATTGTCTTCGGAAAATGCATGCACACTTTGTACACAATAATTTGCAATAGGTTAGCCAGATCCTAATTACAACCTATGGAGTACACACAATAGGTGCAAGAGACTGGCCTGGATACAGTACATTTTAGCACTTCAGAAAAGTTAATGCCTACGTTTATGTTCTCCGGCCGGATCTCTCCTCCTTCTCCTTGTCCATACATGCTAGCTAGTAATGGGCAGTGACAAAGATAAAAGACCAGGACCAGTGCTTGCACATTGGACTGAGTATTGCCTTATGATTCACTATTCCTTACACGAGACGATTAAATTAAGAAGCGTTTGGTGCATGCATTAACGCGTAAAGAAGCATGACTCTTTCTCCATCCATAACCTCTCGCACACGGCCGAATGGCCAAACGCGACGATCGGTCAGTGAGACAATCGTGCCATTCATCACCTATCAGACAACAATAAGCGAACAAAATGGAAAACAGGCAATGAAAGGTGGGCAAGCTAATGCAGGCTATCAGCTTGATGGAACGTGTAGAGCTCATCTAGGACCGGGTTCAAGATTTGGAGTTCTGCTCAATGCCAAATAATCGTATAAGCCAAACCAAATTGTTTTATGTTTGTTTTGGGCATGCATTTGTTTGCAGTGTTGTTAACTTGAAACTATCATTAATCTTTCTCCTGTGCCTTTATGTATATACGGCTTAAATAGCGTGTCTACAAACACTCTCAGTCCTTTTAGAAAAGGAAAAAAATATCAGTTAAGACTTATAATTATTATGTATTGGAAGTATTGCGTAATGTGCGTTTGGAGCCATGAGCTTTTGCTTATACTGATCATTACGACGAATATGTCAATATCGGCAGTGGAGTGACATGTCGACCCTAAATACACAAGTTCTACACATGGAAAAATAAATCAACATACCACCATTCGATATTATTACTATATAGTCACGTTTAATCGATGAATGTCATATTAAACTAACAACAAATAATTTATATCTTTATACGATTCTAACTTTCGTCAGTTTTAATTAGGAAAATATTCTATGGTAGGCAACTGTACGATACTGTGCAATACAATATGCCTGTTATGTACAGTTCTAACGAAGTATGTAGCGACATCAGGATGTTAATAATTCATGACGTTCTTGGAAATTTATATTTTCTGTCCAGGAAATATGACAAGTGTTGCTATCGCTATTGCAATGGAAATCTTTCTGAGGAATTACGCGTTGACTGATGATGAACCACGCTGGCTGGTAAGTGCAGGAGGCTCCATTTGGAATCGGATTAATAATTTTCATTCATCATCGGCGGATTGTCACAAATATGCTCTTGCTAGAAATGGATCAAACTGACTCAGTGCATAAGATTACAGGTGTAGTAGACATACATACTCAATGGATTTATACATAACAATAATATTCAAAATGGTATATATTGCTGTAACTGGTATGTATCAATTCAGAACAAATTTCGAAACCTGTTTTTATTGTTAATTTCTTTTTTTCTTTTGACTGGTCTAACCTCTATAGTTTTATTCATTACTTTTACCGCCAAAACTATCTCCGCCGCTAATGAAATATTGATCAGCTATGTTGTTGAAAGACTTAATTGATATCTTTGATGAAAATTGAAATTTGCATTTGTTGTTTACTCTACCTTTATAAAAAATGAGACCAGGGGGATGCCTTACCCTGCTTTGACAGTTTTATATCGATGGCAGTTCATACAGATGCCAAAAAGGCAGTAAAGAAACAACCACCAATCACTATAAGAATATATGTATGTATATATATATATATATATATATATATATATATATATATATATATATATATATATATATATATATATATATATATATATATATCCGACAACTAACAAGGGAATTAAATCTTAATATCACAACCAACACAGTAATAGTCATCCCCTTGCATCTTTATTTCTGCTTTGAAGTTCTCGAATGTACGAGTATACTGTGCATATTTTCATATAAGGTAAGGGGATATTTAAACCTTATTTATCTTGCGGAATGTATTAAAAGTCGAGCAGTGTTCCTGAGATGTTCGTCTATGAGTTAAGACTATGTTTTAACTATGTCTGAGCTTTCA
This sequence comes from Sinohyriopsis cumingii, assembly GCA_028554795.2. Taxonomy (NCBI): domain Eukaryota; kingdom Metazoa; phylum Mollusca; class Bivalvia; order Unionida; family Unionidae; genus Sinohyriopsis; species Sinohyriopsis cumingii. The sequence continues at coordinate 153,754 of JAPYKE020000269.1, read as the reverse complement.
CCTCTACAATACTATCTTGCAATTTTTGATCTTAATATAAATTTCTTCGATGATTACAGCACTACTTCCGGTTCAGCTAAAACTCCGGACCAAAATTAGCGTTTGGGCGTAAACCTCCCTTGACCAACTGCTATTTGACTGAAATGACCTTGAACTATAATGGCTTTGCCTATAGCGTTATCAAGAGTTTACCTGTATTTTCGCAAGGGTTGTATCCCAACAGAAAATGGTCAGATAGCCATTCGTATTCCTAGTACCACTTGCCACTTATGCAATGGTATTTAAGACTGTATTTGCAACTAGATATATTTACTGCTCATTCTAAGTGAATTGAATATGATAATCTGTCTCTCCGTGGTTATGTATGAAAAATGTTTGAAAGGTCAATCGTTATTGATAATCCTAATTACTTGACGATGAAACGGATTTTTGGTATAAAGCAGTAGGATGTTGACGCAGTCAAACAGACATCTCCAAATTTATTGAGTTTGCTAGCACGCAATCTTCCTATCGGCGTTAGATGCTTTGTCTAATTGCACTTAATCTGTGCAAGCAGGTTTCCCTAACAGCGTACAGCCAAATGGGTGGTTGACTAATTAAAAATACCAATGTTTTTGAAATGTAATTTTAATCAGTAACAGCATCTTCAGAGATAATAGAGACTGAAGGGTTGAAGCGTTTGGCTAAATGAAAACAGTACACTGTTACCTTTGTTTGCTATTGAATATAGGCAAATATGGGCTAGGTTTTGATGACCTATTTGCTGCAATGTTGTGTTTTGTATAAATAGATGTTTGCATAAGGCGACAAAAGGTAAAATGATATGTTACCGTACATTTACATTCATGACCTCTCTCTGCTGTTGCAGCACGGTGTTTATCAAACCAAATTATCAAACTGCTTCCATATTTACAAGTGTTATGCCAATATTTGCACCAATTCTTCTCAACAGATAAATTGTCTAATGTGAATAACCTATGTCGAAAGCAGAACGCCATTATGCATTATGGCAATCAAATGACAAAAATTGTTGACTGGGTACTCGAAAAACACACGACGATGATGTTGCCCACACAATATCACATAAGTATATATTTTTATAAATGTGATGTATCTTATTTGTCTAGCTAATTAGGTAATCATACTATATAGAGCTTTTGTGCAAATATTGTTGCATTGCTATTTACCCGGCAACAATTCTTATTGAGTACTATACACTTGAACAACACTGGTCCTAGATACAATAAGACTTTGAACATTAGGTTGAAATTTCGCTGTCAATCAAACATGACTTTTCAAATGTAGGGATATCAGTAATTGCTTTCATAATTTTAAACTTAAAATGTATATGCTCCCAATGGCAGATTGTACGAGCAAATGCAGTAGAAAAATACCAAATATGGTCACATTTAATAAATCAACGCAGATGTATCTTTACCTCAAGCCATTTGAGCGACTTACATACGGACACACCGAAATACGGATCGACGGAATGGTCATTTATAGTATGACAGTAAAGTTGGGATATAACAAAAGATATGACATTCTGAACTTCGAATACCCCTCCAAGCGCCTCATGTCGGCATGCGATAGCATGCAAGGTTATTTAGTACAAATCCTTTATGTTATGTCGTGTTACGCCTAATATATATAAACAGTCTTTTGTGAATGTGGGAGCAAAACAACTGCATAATTTGAACCATGAAATGGCTTGGCGTTTATGTTATAACATGTATTTAGCTAATCAGGAAGTAGAAATAGGTTCTCCAGATCATAAACAAAACTATAAACCATGACCTTAGTTTGAAACACAATAAACATAGTTAGGTCTGAATTAAGAACCTACCCGACAACCGTGCTGAAAGTTTGCTTGTAATATGAGTGCGGTTAGCATCTGAAGAGCAAGAAGCAGAGGAACGAAGGTTTGTGACATATAAACTCGTTGTATCTCTCTCTCAAATACTCTTCATTTTCGCTATGTGAGAATTTTAACATTTAAAACTGTACTCGGAATGTCCCGGATAGATTCCGTGCAAAGACGATAAGAAAATGTGGGAAATAAGTATTCTCAGTATGGTACATATATGACATTTTTGTAATGAATTCATCTTTGTATCGACCAAGACGTAATACGGTACCGAGGCTGATGTGCCTCTTATTCACCGTTTACAAAATGACAAAAGCAGAGCTCTCGACATATATGCATAACAAAAATGTGGGTAATTTACATGGCGTATATAGTTTAGAATTAGCAACAACAGAGTATATTGGTTTTGTCTATTTCACGTGCATATGACTAAATCTTGCATCAAAGAGAGAGAGAGAGAGAGAGAGAGAGAGGAGAGAGAGATAATACTAAGATTCAGTTTTTAAGAAGAGAGAGAGTTGATGTCTTGTAAATTAATGGAAGATAAAAGGTACAAACTTAGTAAATATTATCATGATCATATTACTAATGAAAAAACAACTGTATGCATATAGTTATCGAAATGTTTGTAAAAAGTTGTAAACATTCTAATTGGAGACAATAGTTATGCTTCACGCATTGTACAATTACTTGCAACATAATATATTTCAAGCATGCATATTGTAATGTCTACTTGCTTAAAATGACTCATTTACTTCCAACAGTCCATGTTCCTAAACTTCAGATGAGCGTACGCACAAATACAAATATATATATATATATATATATATATATATATATATATATATATATATATAGAGAGAGAGAGAGAGAGAGAGAGAGAGAGAGAGAGAGAGAGAGAGAGAGAGAGATAGATATATACACTCTTATAGAAACATTGATGAAATAATAGATGCACAAAGACACACACACAAGGTCGGTCTTGGCTGTATAAATGCATCCCAAAACTGTCATATACAGTAATATTTGAGATACTAGAAAACTAGAAAAGTGGCCTTTCAATATTGGAGATTACCAAAAGAAAGTTTCTGTGACGATGTTTTCAAGGAACCTTAAACGCTGCTGTTTAAAACAAGCAGATGCTTAACGAAAGCGACATTTCACAGATCTTCTGAACACGCACACACACACAAACGCACACACACACACGCACGCACACACACATCCATCCATCCAACTAACCATCCATCCATCCATCCATCCATACATGCATACATACATATATGCATACATACTAAACGATTTTTTAGTATAAATGCTTTTTGGTGTCTCATTTACAACCAAGATACCAAGACTACTGTTTGAACGTAAACTTTTACCTCATATCTTTTTCAAAAGGGAACATATAATGAAGATTCAAGAGAAATTCATGTTTTCAGTTCCAGCAAATTGAACATATCGTATTGTTTCCTATTGACTATAACATGAAGAGATCTTTTTAGTATTTTTTAATTCATGGTTTATGAAGATGATTCAATACATTCATCAGCCATTCAGCATATTTCAAATAATTTTCATTTGAAAATTTAAAGAGTCTGCAAATAGAAGTCGAAAATAAATAACCTACGCATAGTATAGATATGACAAAAAGGAAAGCATATTAAAGCTTAAATGTATGGCTCTGTTACACGAGGAAAAATTTATGGACTGTAAACAATGATAAATTATCAGAAGGATAATAAGGCTGTTTCGTTGCATTGTGGTGCCAATACGATATATTTTTTTTTGTGCTCGGGAATGTCTGACTGATTCTATCAACAACATAATCTCTGGTGTATATAGTTCAAACTTGTTACCGTTTGTTATCTTTATCACTTAATATTTATTAAAACGTTCAATTTTCTATAATTTTGTGAATATTAAATCTCCAATGCTAAATGTCTTTTTAGTGGGACCTATAGAAAACTTCTACACGAAAACACCAAAGATTGTCATCATGCTTAGGATCTTCTCTGCAGTCGTTTTAGTTGTCATATGCAAGCCTGTTGTAAGAGGTATGAATATCACAGACGTAAAAGGACCCACTTCTTCAGATAGTTACTTGTAAATAAGTCTTAATAATTCATGACTGGTTTGTCACATATTATAAGTGATATGATGTCGCATTTCATTAATGTTTATCATATTGACTTAAGGCTGAGGTGACCCTTTCTTCTCTGTGTTTGAGCAGTTGACAATATTCTCAAATAGAACAGCTCAACAAATGTGAAACCAGTGTGATGAAAGGACTATTATGAAGCTCTTCTTTACGTAACATCAGCTCAATGTATGAAATCCAGTTTTCAATATTGTATCATACTATACAGTGTTACGACGTGATTGCTTTAAACTACGTAACAAGAAATAGTGAAACCAACAAGTTTTATCAAATTTATGTATAAATTATTTCACTAAAATACAAAGTGATAGAATTAAAAATAACTTCCAGTATGGTAAATAAATTTCTATAATTCCAAACGATGAATCAATTCCAGTGGTTCCCTGAAATCCTAATACTGCCGAAAGTAATCTGAATTATAACTGCATTGTACTGATGTATCAATGATACAAAAACGTCACTATGTTATAAATTCAAATGTCCTTTAAATGAATTCACGGTATCCCAACAGAGCTATATATACAAATGTTCATAAAAAAATCAACGTCTTTAAATGTTCCACATTAACACTGTACAGCTGTTATATCCCAATAGCATTCAAAGGAATGTTAGAGCACAATCCCATTTCAGAGAATAATGTAATGTTAACTAAATCAACCTATCCCCTCAAGAAATCTTACATTACCAACACTAATTTTAAGAATGCGCAAATCAGCACAACAATATTATGAAACGTAACATGTAATACGCAGAATGTAATACAAAACTTTGAATGATTCATTATATGTACTTCGAAATACACAAATCAGTAGGGCAATTGTTCCAGTTTAAGCCAAGCAGGAAATAGGTCAGTCTGACCTATTACCAGAACTAATTTTCTTATGCATCAAGGAATGATTACTTGCAATATTAATAATACTCAACCTTGAAATGTATGAATTCAACGTATGCACCAATCACCATAGAGTACAAACTACGATATTAGAATATCATTATAAAACAAGCCCAAATATATATATATATATATATATATATATATATATATATATATATATATACATACATACATACACAAATATATTATATATATGTATATACATATATATATATATATATATATATATATATATATATATATATATATATATATATATATATATATATATATATATACATACATACATACACAAATATATTATATATATGTATATACATATATATCTATATATCTATATATATATATATATATATATATATATATATATATATATATATATATATATATATATATATATATATATATATATATCTTCAAGGAACTGTAATAGGCACTAAAATGGTTCCCTCGTGTGACATTTTGGTTTATATGGGGCGATTCGAGCAAAAGCTTCTCAAGTAGAGACCATAGAGACCTCTAAGCTGGTGCAGGTATCGAATCGACAAGGATCGAAATGAGCGACAATTTCATAAATATGTTGAATTCGTCATTAACTTCAATCCTAACATTAAATTGACGTCGGACTTATCAAACAGACACGGTATGTTTTGGAAACTCAATTTACCCTCCTGGAGGGAACCATAAAATCGGACTTATATTCTAGAACCACGGGTTCACGCCAGTATCTACTCCCAACCAGCTGGAAATATTAGAAGTAAGATTTATTACATACAATCATGATTTTAGATGCATTAGCCAATGATTTATATTTTCATTTATTCTTTACGCATTAGAATGGAAGCCATGGATATATTTTAATCATTAAAAAGATTTTATTTATGTCTTGGCGATAGGTGTACTTTTGATGCAGTCATTTTTCGCGTTATATTAGATGCAAATGCTCTATAGGAGAATTACATTACTCGAATGTGAAAGACTCGTCTTCGAAATTTATTTTTTCAAATTTAACTTAAATGAAAACTCACTTTCAGTTTCATACTTTTGCAAAATAAATTTATGTCTGTACCATGATTACGAGTATCTCTTTTAAATTATACATGATGCTAATTAACTGTGAATTATATACTTTGCGTTAATTATTTTCGAAGATCGGCTACGTTCAAGAGCAAAATTTGTATAAATTAGACGAGTTTCTTCAAGACATGCTTACAATCGAGACAGGCTGAACGTCGAATTGGCCGATCACTCTTTTAAGATTTTTCTTCTACCAGGTGACGTTGTTCGACTTGTGAATGGTGCAAATCGTTTGGAAGGGGAACTTCAGCTATTGAAGGATGGAATTTGGAGCTACGCTTGCGTCGCCAATTGGAATGCCATGAACACCAAAGTAATATGCAGAATGCTCACCAATAAGTAAGATGTCTAAAGTTCAGATAATATATGTATTTACACGCCTGTCTTAATTAGCTTACAGCGTTAATATTTTTAGTGAATTGTTTAATGTCACTTTCTGCTAAGTCTAAGATGACACCCACTTACCCAATATTATATAATTTATCATCAGTCAATGCGTTGAAGACATTATTTAACCATAAACTAATATTAAAGACTGTAGCATGTAGGAAAAAGTATTTTTAGACAGCTATCGTTTGGTGCCAGTTTCATCATTCTGCGGCAATATTTTGTGTAACTTGAAACCTGATGATAACTGTATACACTAAATCATGGAGAAATAAGAAAATCAACTCTGAGCAGATTGACGGCATTGTATATACACGTGTACGAATTATTATTTTCACGATCTGTATGCACATTACAAACTGAATAAAATGAATAAAAACGAACAATTACGAAACGCTTATCAAATTTCCCTCATAAATATACATCAATACGTCAGTTGACGGTCAGAGTGACAGATGAAATAACATAACTGAAAGAAACTTTCTGGCTATTTGACTGCAAATGTAATCTAAAACTAAATTGATTTAAAATTACTATCTCATCATTTAGCCAACTGTATTAGAATTTGATATTTGGTGTAAAATCCAAATGTATCATCGAATATAAAGCGGGTATCCATTACAGATATTTGTTGGAGTAGCATAACCGTAAAATAAACAATGCTAACTCACCCTCCCCTCTTCACACCTTTCCTAGAAAAAATGTATATGCTAAGGTAAAGTATGAATGAAGGCATGCACAAATGCTCTTACAACCGCACAAAAGAACCCCAGACCGTAAGTAGAACCATTGCTCTTACGGACGATTTCTACAGTATCGAAATATTAAATCGGGAAACAAATGTATGTTTATGCAGAAACATACGAATTAACGCCGTAAGAAAAAACGGGCCTCTGGCACACTAATTAATCCTAAAATGTCAAAAGAATACTTATTACTAAAACTAAATCTATTCGAACTTCAGGGCTTAATATCATAGGCACAGAATTCAAACTTTTGGCTTGACTTAGAGTTTTTCTGCAAAAATAACGTGTATTTTTAAGATGTAGTTATGTCTTCCTGTATATCCGGTACCTCAACGGTGACGACAAAATCTTAATATTTCTTCATAAGCTGATGCGAATAAATAGTCCGATTTTATAATAACGTCTTTAGATATGCATGCATATGTCATTTACCTTATTTGACGATTCGTATTATTCTAATTCTAATTCACGAATGAGGAGAGTCCTTTGACTAAAAAAAAAATCCTAATTGTTTTTCCCGGCGACAAAAACAGCAAAGATTGTTTTCTTTAATCCAAAACAATATTCGTATCCAACATAAATCCTCAATACAGTCAAGATAAATTTGTGAACGATAACCGGTACAAATGCAGCATTATTGATCTATATATACAACATTGTATTCCGATGTAGGTTTAAAGCATCATAACTTTCATCTTGATACGTTTATTAAATTGAAATTTGATCTGAGATAATTCTTCTCATATTTCATGAAATTCCTTGTGAAAATAAATCTAATGAGATACATATAAGCTGATATTTTAAGAACCATATCCATTGTAGCACGTATCGGGAAGAGTTCGGTTCCGGATATCCATACGGGTCATGTGTGTATAATGTTACTTGCTCTGGAAACGAGACATTCTTCAACGAATGCATGAAGAGCCTTGCCGCCCGAAGCTGTAGTCTGCAGGAAACGGTCGCAGTCCATTGTGGTAAGTTATTTGAACTTAATTTGATGATACTGTATTAAAATTTATTGCAAGATCAGCACATCACATTTTGTAAGCGTGATATATGCACTCATTTATAGCTTGTTGACTGAACACACGCGTTTCCTAGTTAACTCTTCGAATTTCCCATCAATTGTATGCATTCTTTCTTATCGGTATTTAAGGTGACTATAATTTCCTTGATGATGCATTAGGAGAAGCGTATTTGTAAATCATGTAATATGAATTAAGTATCAACTCGAGCCATATAAATGTTGCATATGTAGACAGTTGTATAAGTTCAATTTAAGTCAGCATAACATTACCCTTTAAGAAATAAATACAGCTCTTAGTAATACCTTCACTTAATGGAACGCACAAAAGTACTTAATAACGTTCAATATGTACAGTTTAGGTAAGGACAACATCATTATGTGCTTCAAAATGCCAAACGGCAGCGCTAGAAATATTATTTTGATGTTTTTTGCTACCTTGGATACGATAAAAGTAAACTGACAGGAGTAACCGAACAATATTTTCGTCACGATGGAGTAACTTAACTGAGTCAAGGCAGTAATCTAAGCAAACAAGGTCCAAATGTATAAGGCAAATAGCTGCAACAAGCAAATGTCAACAATGCATGTTTTATTTAACATAATAAAAGCATTTGTAAGTTTTCAATTTGTTTCTACACATTCGACAAGTATTAATAAACTTTGATTCTTGTTGGTTTTACATAATTTAAACCAAATGGATAATGTTTGGTTCTTTAATATAAATACAATCAGGTTTAAAAAGAGCCAGAACTGCCAGAGTCGCATCACTTAATATAAATCATTGTAACATCATCATTATCATGTAACTACAGAAAAAGCACCAGTTAAGATGAATATAAATCGCCACAAATTATACATTATGGATATAATACTAATTTCATGCTGATGCTAAACTTCGGCGGAGTAACAATATCGGTTCCCAATAACTTTTGTCAGACGAAAAACATTTTAGAAACAAACAAAACAAACACTTATCACAAAAGCCTGAAGAATATTTTCAGTTTTATAGGACTGAATTGACATAATGCAAAGAAAGTGTTGAAAGATGTAAGAACAAATAAGATTAGTGCAATAAGCAGAATCAAATATTTAAATTAAGTGAATATGGTGTGTTGGTGCCATATATATGGATAGAAATGAATTGGAACCACGATATATTTGTTTGAAGAAGCAGGTATTATTATTATTATTCATGTTCTATTCGACATAATATCAGATAATTGCCATTTCAAGTTTATCATTTTAGATTGAATTCGAGATTTTTGCCTGTCGTTATTTGTGGTAAAGGGTACCATCGGTACGTTGTCATTTTCTAGGACTTTATGTCCCTCGTCGACATATGACTCAATGTCTAGTCTTTTATATTAAGTTTAACACTTATGTCTAGTGAAATTGTCCTTGTTGTGAAGTATGAAGGCTATAATCCACTTGTTTTGTCAAACAGGAAACACTATTTGAATACATAGAATTCCAGACTGCAATCTAGAATACAAAATGTGTGTTGGGTCTTTTCTTCTTCTTACGAAAATTGCAAACATGCTATCCAGGTTATTTTATCATTTAAGGTGAGGATAAAATGTTGTCAAGCAGGCCAAATTTTTCTGGTAAGTGCATGTTTTGTAATTCTTCTTAGAAAGATGACCTAATTTGTTACAAATGTATAGCACAATGAGACAATATGAAAGCATACCAAATTGATTGGTCCAAAAAAAGACGATAAAAAGAAGCTTCAAAACATTTTTACAAGTTATTACCATATTCTTATGTTCGGTATTAAAATTTTATCTTTAAGTAAATATTGTTATAAACCTTCAGTAATATTCGTATATCTCGCACATTGCTGCTTAAACAAAGATCTTAATTGTTTAATATAATTTCGTATATCAAATAGATTAATAATTTTAATATAGAAAAAATGTACAATCTGCTCGGGAATTGCAATGTATTAATACTAACCAATTAAGTCATAAGAATGAAGAATAACATCAACACAAATAGTCGGTTATGTAGCTAAGCACTTGACAAATACACGCGAAAAGTAATTACTCAGTTATTCAATAGCAGACAGTCCAATTGAACAACCATAACAATGAATATCTCAGGCCATCACCGGTAGTAACAATATGCTTCGGACAAGTTATGAGTTTAAATGAATAAGCGCAATATATAAACTTAAAGAAGCAGTGTGAAAAATACCGGGCCATATCTTGCAGTATAAAAGGAATCTTGAGAAACATAGTTTGTCATAGAACATCACTACCTCCTTTTTTTGCAGGAAGTGATTAATTCAATTGTTGTTGTTATTGTCTGGGGCAAAAGAGAATTTAAAATTCAATAATGTCTATTTCGTTTGAAGGTATCGGTGTCCGTTTGGTTGATGGGTATACTCAAAACGAAGGAAAGGTTGAAGTTCTTGTTGACGGCACGTGGATAAGTGTGGCTAACACTAACAATTCGTGGGGAAACAGGGAAGCTAATGTTGTTTGCAGAATGCTTGGATACAGGTATCTTAGAATTCTAATAAAATGGTAATCCCTTACAGAGTCTATGTGTGTGTGTGCGTGTGTGTGTGTTGGGAGGGGCATCAGCATAACATAGTACCACAAACAGTCACCCATGTCAAACAAAAAAGGATTTCTGACAGACTAAGTTGGGAAAGTTTGTGTTATAAATAGTTGAGGATTATCCAGTTTGCAAATGTCAAATGCGCCCTGCAATCAATGAAACAAGAAGGGATAAATCTGGTCGGCCAGCCTTCATGCCTGGTGCTAAACGGCATCTGCAATCCCTTGTATAACATTCTATGTTGTAGCCTTCCTTTGAGTCATGCACTTTCATTCCTTTTATTACGACCGGTTGCAAGGGTGGGCGCCTCTAATGATCACAGTCGCATTCGCATTCGAGTCCCTAGAGAGGAAATGCATAGGAATGCCAGATTCAGAAAAAAACTAAGCAGATGTTCTCTCCCTCCGCGGTTAAAATCCCATCAATTAAATGTATAATGGACCAGTACGGGTGTCCAATTTGATCGCCTAGTAAACGGTATACTTCAGATCTTGTTAGTTTATCCAGAGAACATCCTGGTACGATTACCAAGCCGCATAATATCCAATATATCACAAAGGGATTAATCTTATTTGCATGATGATTAAACTACACATAATTAGTTTCACAAAATAAGAATAAGTATTTACCCGGAATGCAACCGACTCTGCCAGAGCATAAACGAGAATCGAGCGAAGGGAGTATATTACCAAGCAATGTAATAATAATATGATAATATCAGGTAACTAACGTTGGTAATGTACAATAAGTACGTACACCTTAGCCAAAATAACCAAACAAGCAAAACGTCCGTTAATAATCATGGTCAATTATGAAAGGATCTACATAAGTCTTAGTGTCGAGAAGACATATATAGATTACAAACTAAAGAATATACTCCTTAGAGAACCAATAACTCAAGCGGATATGAGATTGCGCTGAACTCACTGTTTGAGCAGTCTCATGGCCAGCCCAGATACCAGTACGTTGGAGTTGGAGAAGATGCAAAAGCAAGCATTATCAGGCCATTTAGGCACTTTTAGCGAAGCATATAAACAATAATATTTGCTTACGGACCGGCAAATTGGTGCAGCTGCTGTGCATGGGTGCTTGCTCTGCTTGCATAACTTTGGCACGGGATGGACTTAAACAGCCTCCTCTTAGCTACCATTTCACAGGATACCCAGATTACGATCTGTACTATGACCATAAGTTTTCCGCTCTTTTCTAGCAAGACTAGAGTGAAAACCGAAAAAAATTATCTAGTGTCACAAGACATCGCCTCATAATAAAAGTAAATCCATAGCTTATCTGACCCATTATGTCAAGCCTACAATTAATTATTAATTAAACAATTAGTTCCCAGGTAGAAACATAATGGTGTCAGGGACATATACGTGTATTATTATTACTTTAATAGCTGACAGTGATGTTTCTTAATAAAATGTTCTCTAAGAATATCGTTATGTAGTAAACTCTTGTATAAATTGTTGAAAAGGTCAAATATCAGTGAAAAGATATCCTGATAAGCGTATACAAGAAAATATTGTATAATGAAAGAGGTATTATGACATGGAATAACAGTGATAGGGTGGGTGCACATTTGATGCTAGAAAAAGGATACAATATGAATATTATAATGGTAGTAGTAAAGGGGGTAGGATTAGCGTCAATGGGAATTAGCATTAAAAACACCCTTGGGTCACTTTAGCGTCAAGGGAAATTTAACATGGAGAAAAATCGTGGGTAGGATTAGCGTCAAGGGAAATTAACATGGAGAAAAAATCTTGGGTCGGTTTAGCGTCAAGGGAAATTGAACATGGGATTTTTTTTTTTTTAACAAAAATTTTTTAAATTTAAAAATTTAAATTTAAATTTAAAAAAAGGGGTAGGCAATTGAAAGGCTATCTCTTTTCGAGAAATAAGGGGGCCCTGAAAAGGGCCTTTGGGTTTTCTTCTTCTTCTAATTTCTTCTTTTTCTCCACCAAGTTCTTATTTTATCTCCTACACTCTTCTTCCCTTTCTTTTTTTTCTTCTCCTCCTCTTCTTTCTTCTTCTCTTCCTCCTCATCTTTCTTCCTCTTTTCATTTTCTTCTTCTTTTTCAATTTTTTCTTTCCATTTGCGTATTCTTATTCTTTCCTCTTCATCCTCCTTCTCCTCCTTTATCTCTTTCATGACAACACTAATCTTGTCCTTTACCTTTTTTAAGTTATTAATTTCCATCTTTACACGATGGGGACTATAGGAATAATGGTCTTCAACGAGTCTTATTAGCATCTGTTCCATTATTCCTAAGTTGTCTAAAACGTCTTGCAAGGTTTGTATTTTGTCCATTTGGTTTGACGCCATCTTTTATTCTTTGCAGAATGGTTTGAACAACGAACACTGTGGGTTCTTATAGTGAAAGCGCGGACGTGAAGGAAAACATCCCCCTAAAACATAAAATGGATCTTACCTAGATCATGACCAAACAACGCGCGGACGTGAAGGAAAACATCCCCCTACTTTTTCATTTCATATAATATAACCCAAACCATACTCTCCACATTTGCTAATAAACAATTAATGAAACCCATAATCTACTATTCTCACAAACATACCTTTACTCTTACTAACACTAACACACAAACACATACTCTCACATTTTTTAAAAAAGAGTTACTGTTTATATTTACACTACTCTACCTACACACAATGGCATTTCGATAGTTATTTCTTTTCTGGAGTATTGGGTAGCCCTTAAAAGGGCTGTTTTTTTTTTTTTGAACTCCTGATGCACCTATCTAATGGTTGCACCGTCCTGGCCTGGCGCCACACACGCATCTTCTTCCCCAGTCTTCTTTCACCTGTCTTCTGGGGAGCGCAGAGGGAGGATGATTCGCTTCAACACCCCAATCCTCCGTCTCGGGAATATTGAACGACATCCTCTCTTCTCTTTTCTTTTCCTCTTCTTCCCTCTCTCTTCTCTCCTCCTCTTCTTTCTTCATTCTTGCTTCTTCTATGATAGCCTCCGCTGATAGTTCGTTTACTATGCGCCTGGCATATTCCAGGTGCATCTGGAGTTCTAACAGTTTCACTATTCTGCTATTCATTCTTCTGGCTGTGTTGATCAATCAACAAGGGTAGCTAGACTGCCCAGCGAGTTTCAATTTATAGTGAAAGCGCGGACGTGATGGAAAACATCCCCCTAATAACATAAAATTGATCTTACCTAGATCATGACCCAAAACAACGCGCGGACCTAAAAGAAACACTCACTCACTTTTTTATGCTACCCATCACTATTGTAAATTTTTTTATAAATCACTTCAATAGACTTTCCACATACGCAAAGCAATCCAATCTAACCCAAAATATACACCTCTAACAGCCAAAAAAACAAACATCATTTTAATCTACTATCCATACCAACTTACTTAACCACTTACTAACACAAACACACAAACACATACACTTCCACTATTAATAAAGAGTTAGTGTTTATTTTCACACTACTCTACCTACACACATTGGCAAATCGATAGTTATTTCTTTTCTAGAGTATTGGGTAGCCCTGAAAAGGGCTGTTTTTTTTGTTTGCTATGGCATTCTTTTTTAGTTTCTAAGAATGCGATGTCCTCTGAGGATAGACTTTCTGGCAATAGGTCTGCTTCTTCGGAAAGAGAAGAAGAACTCTTTGGTGTCGATACGGCAATCGACAAAGCCTCTGTCAGCTTCAGGTTGTTGCTGTTGTTGTTGTTGTTGCTGCTGTTGCTGCTGTTGCTGCTGTCTCTGAAGTCTGTACTTCTCTGTCCATTCTTCTTTTTCCCTGTTCATTTCTTCTCTGAAGAGTTCTTCTATCAGGTCTTCAGTGATTTTTAACATTCTCACATTTTCTATTTCTTCTGGCTTCGGTATCAGACTGTGTCTGACCCTATGCAAATTCACGTAGGCTTCGTTGAGTTTAGCGAGTTTGGAGCACATCTTCTTAGGAGGATGAGTCGACAATGGATGGTTAGACTGGAAACAACCCCGGTTCTTAAAGTCAAAGCGCGGACGTGAAGGAAAACATCCCCCACACGGTTTTCGAGCCGCAACGTTCAGTGAGTGTAAAGAGGGATAGTAAGAAATGAAAGAGCATCAATCCAACATTCTTATAGCTAAACAAACCACAAAGGCATTTTTTTCAAAACACAACATTTTTTATTCAAAAATCACTTAACACTAAACAACAACAACTCTAACATTTTTAACAATAATCCAACATGATAACATCAAACATTTTTCAAATCACAAACATTTTTTTCTCAATTAACCATCTACTTTAAACAGGGCTGACAACGTTGTGAATGAAATTGTGATTTCCATTGTTGGAAATCATTAGGCCATTGATGGACACTACGTTTCCTAGCTTGAGACAAAAGATAAGCATAATGGTCACAAAACCATCGATCTACTTTCACATCATTTCTTGAAGAAGAACGATCGAAATGAGTCACTAAATGTTCTAAGGAATAGCCCAGGCTGCGATGATGCAGAAAATACACACAGTACTGTCCACACACCAAGGAATCTGTGCCTT
This sequence comes from Sinohyriopsis cumingii, assembly GCA_028554795.2. Taxonomy (NCBI): domain Eukaryota; kingdom Metazoa; phylum Mollusca; class Bivalvia; order Unionida; family Unionidae; genus Sinohyriopsis; species Sinohyriopsis cumingii. The sequence continues at coordinate 138,491 of JAPYKE020000269.1, read as the reverse complement.
GTAATTTCACATTATTGAATCGGGTGGTTTGAGCATTTCTTCTCATAAAGTCAATGATATCGTCTTCCAAAGGGGGCAATCCGTACGAATCGAAATATTCCACACATCCTTCTTGAGGAAAGTAGACGGCTACCCAGTGGGTTCCTGGGAGATGACTGTCGTCCGTGTTGATCACGTAAGCTTGATGGTCTTTAGGTTTGCGATGAGGAAGTTCATCTTTAGCACAGACGACAGGATTCCAAGAAGCCGTATACGAACTGTGGTTCAAAAGGTAATAAAGTTCCCAGGTATCCATTGTTTTGTGTTTCTTCTTCTTCACAGGTAATAATACGTCGTCAATTCGATCCTGACTTTTTGCTTGAAAATGTGTGACGAATAAACGGTTATTCGTTCTGTTTCCTCACTCTGATTCAGGAGAGCTTCGATACGATGGATCTCTTGAGTGGTTGATGGTGGACAAGAATGTTCACGCAAGTCTTTATACCACTGGTGCAACACGTCTTTGTTTGAGATGAGACTCCAAGCTTCGTCCAGATACTCGTCCAATTTTTCTTCTTGACTCAACATCAGGCATTTATCGTGTTGACCAGTTTGTTATTCAAGTACAAGTCCACTTCGCTAAACAAGGAATGCATGAAATTGTTGACGGGAGCTACTACATCATCATTGTCTATGGCACCGTTGTTCGCTTCGGTTACTTTGACTTTCAAGTACAGGTAACTGCTATTCAGATCGATGTAATCGTCGGGCTGTCCTTTGATTTCAAACTCGATGGGAGCGGAATCGGTCAATGAGGAGACGGGATGAAATTCCACCCACTGGGATTCTTGCATGGTCATCATGGTGGGGGGCATGGCAAACAGATCCAGTTCCGTCTTGGAACAAGCGCAAGACTCTCGGTGCATCATTTTTTTCTCTTTCTCAATAATCGAAAACGTCTAAGTCTCGAACGGTTCTTCTTTTCTTGGCCTTTCTCGCTTGAAGTCTGGTGAAAGGGTGTTTTCTTCGTCGTCTCTTTCTACCTTGTCCTTGCTGAATGCCTGATTTGGTAGCATGCAGGGCATTTATAGGTGTGTCTCGTCGGCCCAAAATGTCTTTACCCGTTTGCAGCAAGACATTTTTGCCTGCCCTCATGAAGGCTTCTTTAGGGTTTTGTTTGTCGATGATGACATTTTGGAGAAATTCTTTGCCTTTCGTCAGTGCCGCATCTTTCAAGGCGTGCAATCCGCGTGTCACCATCGGTTTCAACACCGGAGCCACAGAACGAAAGGCCGATTTTAACATGTCTCCTAAACCGTGTCCTCGCTGTCGAGCAACCCCTCGGTACACTGGATACATGACTTGCTTACGAGTCGTGAGAGAACCGTTTTCGAAAATGGAGTTTCACCGTGACTTTTCCTTTGGTGAATGGAATATTTTGTCCCAAATCTCCTTTTATAGTAATGTTGACCGTGTCCAAATACGATTTGCTGACCGGCAAATAGTGAGGATGGACAAATTCGCGGTGGACGTGGTAAGTGTTTCCACCTTCCTCGTCAGCGTTTGCAGCAGAATCCACTTTGAAAGGAATGACACGCAGTAACGGTGCAGAGGTGTGTCCCACCACGTTGTATTCCACCACATCGGAATACACAAACATCAAATTCAGTCCTTGGTTCAGTTCTACCGGGGTACGAAAATACTTGACAAAATTATCGTTGTCGTAAATGACGGTTTTTTGGGCTAGTGTGTCTTCTGTTTTCTTCCTCATCTTTACGTCACCACCCAACATGTCAAACAATTCATCACAAAAATATAAACCCATGATTTTATCCCCCTCAGGAAATTTCATCAGGAAGCGACGAGCTGTTTTGTGGTATTCCATGGTGACAGCTTTGGTCTTGAAAGTCTTAAAAGCTTCCCCAAACACGCCATTAAACTTGGTGGCTATGGTGTTGACCAAATGTTGACCACTAAAATAATAGGTTGAGGGAATGAACAACTCATAGTCGGTCCACTTTGGATTGACTTTGTTAGGTTTTTTCTTGTCATATTTGATATTGTCATTCATCCACTTTTGCAATGGTTCGTCATAAACTTCCACCGTAAAAAAATTTTGCTGGGGAATGACATTGAGGACTTGGGTCGGGTGAACCATTTCTACTAAAGCCACTTCCCAATAGGCTTCGTGATCTAAGGGGATGGCTTGAGGTAATTTGGCCGTGTAACAGCACAACGTGTTGTTGGGAAACACCTCCATGGAACTGTCACTGGGTAAGGTTAAGTAAAATTGGTTTTGGTGACTCATAATTCCAGAGTTCTGTGGCTGCCCGAGGGGTTAGTGGACGTCAGAGGCGTGTCTCCGCCCAAAATGGGGTTCTGGTTGTGGTTGATGTTGTTGGAGTGGTGACTGGCACTGGCACTAGACACAACGTTCCCGTTCGAGGAGAATTTCAGGGAGGGATTGGGAAGCAGGTAACCGATGCAACTGCTCAATAAAATGGTCCACAATTGTTTGTCTCCTTGTTGCAATCTCAAATTGGCGATGGCTGCCCCGATGACACAATACACCACGAAGATTTGGCAGAAAAAGACGATTTGCGTTTTAGGCACACGTTCTCCACACCACACCCACAAGGGTTGTTTTTGTAAATCTTGCACAGAAGAACTAGGTGAAGAAGGAGTGGTCGACGTAGCTGCGTCTGCTGTGTGAAAGGGCGTGATGGTCACTTCTTCTTTTTATAGTCGATGACTTGCGAAGCGTCGATCCAAGAATCGAAACTGGGTGGATATCCTTTCCAACGTACTTTGACTTCTTTGACACGTCGTTTGCCCACTTTACGGGTTCTGCGTTCGAGAATGCTTTCGATGTCGTACACGTCGTCTTCTTTTTTGGTGACACGTTGTAACTCGGGCAAATAAAACGTTCCTTTGAGTACTTCTCCGTTCATGTCTTCCAATTTATAGACGGTAGGATGACGGCCATGCACTCGTCCAGTGACGCGAAACAATTCGGTCGTCCAGTTAGGTAAGTAACCTTTGTCGAAAGTGCGTTTGGTTTTGCCAATGCGCACCCAATCTCCTACGGCCAACTCTCCACTTTTCTTGGGGACAGCCCTCATCGGGGACGTACCGAACAGGCGCTCGAACACCAGCACTTCGTTGTCGGGAGTCACGTCTTGCGGGGCACGTCCGATGCTTCGATGGTAAGATTGGTTGTACGCTTGCACCAGGTGCGGTAAGATGTCGATGTACTTCAGAGTGTGGTGATGCGTAAAATATTTCCACATGCGTTCTTTCAAAGTGCGTTGAAAACGTTCCACGATGCTGGCTTTGGTTTCGGGATTCTCGGTGGTAAAAAAATGAATGTCACGTTTCTTTAATTCTTTTTGGAAAGCTTGGTTCAGAAATTCGGTGCCTTTGTCCGTTTGCCATCGAAGAGGGTGACGACCGCTTTGTTTCAACACCCGTTGCAGGGCTCGCACTAACTCACTGCTCGATTTGGAAGTCAAGGGCACGACCCAGGCAAATTTGGAAAATACGTCGATGACACAAAACAAATATTTGTAACCACGATTGTAGCTGGCCAAATGAGAGACATCGGCTAAATCGGCTTGCCATTGATGATCGATACCTTCCACTCGGGTGCGACTTCTGGCAAACTTGCGTCGAATGGGTTTGTGTAAAGTGTAGGTAGCTTGTTCTTGTAACCATCGTTGCACTTGAGGTAAACGGAGACTTTTCAGTCGCGTTTTGGCAGCACGATACAATTTTTGAACTCCTGCGTAACCTGCAGGATGCGAGGGATCGTAGTAAATGCTGGCTAAGACTTTTTCCATTTTTTTATTTTGTGTTGGTTGGTGTGCTAATAAGGCACCCACTCTTGGAGATGCTACTATTTTTCTCTTGGGGTACTTTCTTGGATTGCAATGCTTTGCGTGTGCGGCCGGCAATAGGTGTTGAAGAGGAGGAGGATGTCTGAGCGGGGGATATCGGTTCTTGTTTCACTTCTGTCTTCACTTCTGTCTTCACTTTCTTTTTCTCTTTTGAGGAAGAAGGGGTGGCCATCATCTTTTTAATCCATCCAATTCTGGAGGTAGGTGGTGTTGTTAACTTGCGTACTTTTTCTGGTGGAGTTTGAAACCCTTCCTCTTCTTCTCCTTTTTCTGTCTTGGTCACGGGTACTGGTGGTACTGGTACTGGTACTGGTGATGGTGCTGGACTTTTCATCAAGGTCTTAAAATCTTTCAGAGTGGGTAGAGCTGTTTCGTCTAAAGCTTTCTGGTGAAAGAGTTGCAGTCGTTGCAAGAGTTGACCGTACTTTTGCGATTTTTCTGTTTCGGACAAATCTTGGCGATCCATCAAGGACTGCAATTCGTGTTGTAACTGGGACATCTCGCTCAAATGGGGATTGGGAGGTAAATGCGGGGTGTGTTGTTCTTGCCACCGATGGTATTCCATCCATCGTTTGTAAGGCACTAAAGCTAGTTTTCGTCCTTCCATGGGGTTGTCAGGGGTCGATTCTGAGATCTTGGGACTTCCGAGGCCTTTTTATCTTGCTCCCACCAGTCCTCCCAACATGGTTCCCAAGACTCCTTTCAGTATGGGACCTAACAAGAGAGGCAAAATACCTCCACGTTGGACCAACATCTTCTTTTTCTGACGAATGGGAATTTTCTTTCGAACCATTTGGCGAAGAACGTGACGATGCTTGCTTAAGCATTGTTTCTGGTGTTTGGACAAAGGGATCGTGCCTTTCAAAACGTTCAAACAACATTCGCACACGGTATCGATGACCTCTTTGGAGGCCGTTTGAATGAGTTTTTTTCGTAGGGGTGGAGAAGCTTTGGACAGGACAGATAACAGGTCCCCATGTTTGGCTAAACGTGGTGGCAGTCCTTTCCTTTTCTTTCCTTGGGGTTTTCTGGAGGGTGACATCTTTGAGTCTTCAGGAGCACCAAAAAAACACTGATACCCTACTTGGTCACAAGCCTTTTTTATACTGGAACGCGTCGCCACTGATTGTCTTTACGTCGTATCAGTTTGAGGACAGGCATGACACGTCGTGCAGGGGTACGCAACGGACTAAATCGAGCCAGTTCTTGCTTGGACAAATCCAGTAAACTTTGTAACATGCCCGATCTTTCATGGACTTTGATTTTGGGAGAAGGTACTTTGTGAGCAGCAGCCACTGCTGCTAAATTGGAGGGTCCTGCCACTGGGGAAGTTCTTTTGGGGGTCATCAACGGAGAAGTTCTTGGTGTGATCAACGTCTCCAAGTACTCTTCAGTTCCTGGTGACATCAACGGAGAAGTGGATAAACGTGAGGCTGCCGGAGACGCAGTCACCGCTGTGGCAGGTCGTGGTTTGCGAGTGTAAGGTTGCGTCCTGGCCGAAGTGCCTCTCTTGCGACTAGTTTTCTTCTGTGGACTTTTCTTTTTCTGAGGACTTTTTCTCTGTTTCTTTTTCTGGGGGCTTCTTTTCTTTTTCCGGGGTGGTGTCTGGTAAGAGGAGGGTCCTGCCACTGGAGAAGTTCTCCTCTTTGGGGACTTGGTCTTTTTCTTTTTCTTCTTGGGGCTTCGTTGAACTTTTTTCTTGGGGATAACTTTGGGGGCATTAGGATCCCATCTTAAGAGTGAGCGAATGATGACCCCTCCTAGAGTACCGCTCCCTCCAGGTTTCAAAATGATTTGTTTTTTGGTTTGAGTGTCAATGCGGGGATCGGCCAGTTGGACCAAAGCGACTTTGTTTCGATCGAAAAAGCGTTTGGTTTGATGAGGAATCTGAATGATTCCTTGGAGTAATTGACGTGCCGTCACCGTGAACCATCGTAAGACTTCTTTGAGACTAGCTTCTAAGACACGAGCTCGTGTTTGTGGATCTTTTTCTCGACTGATGCCATACAAGGCACGAATCAATGCAGGGGTGAGTTTAACCAATCAACTTTAACTGCCTTATGCCTTTGCCACGGCCAAGGCCTACTTCTGAACTGCGTAATGTTGATGATTGGGTTGAAATCACTGAGGGTGGTACGGTAGGCTTAGTCACAGGGTTGGCGTGTTTAGCTCGGGAAGGTCGTATTCTCTTCGGTCGTGATAAAGAAGTCTGATACATTTGTTTCAGACTTCTTAACTCCGCTAAAATGTCCAACAGTACCGTGACCGTTTGATTTTCACCCTCTTGTTTCTTTGCTGCTACTTCTTCTTGCTGTTGTTGCTGTTGTTTTTTTCTTACCTCTTCTTCTTCTTGCTGCTGTAGGAGAAAAGCTTGTTCCGCTTCCTTTTGTCGTTGTATAAATTTCTCCAATTCTTCTTTCTGTCTCTGTCTAAAATTCTCCACTTGCGGTAATGAAGAAGGTAACGAAGGTTCCGGAACAAATTCTTGCGAGGAGAGAAAATCCACAAAATCCCAATTCACCTCTTCTGAAAGTAAGTCCGGGTTCCCTTGGGCGGTCTCCCCTGCTGGTGCACCCGATTGGATCGTTTTCTGAGTTTCCGTCATGTTGAATCACTGTCGCATAGATTGACTGCACACAAGCGCTAGCGAATCTATATTGACTACGTGACGTCACAGACTGCTCTCTTCGGATTGGATGCGGACTGACTGAATTCTGTAACGCGTGTTCGGATTGGTGAATGAACTCAATCCGTTTCAATCCTTTCTGTCCCTATAAATAAGCGCAGTTCACTGCATTGATTCACCTATTCTCGGAGCCTCAACATGTGGACCGACGTTGAATCTTCAATCCTTGTGTCAACAATGATGTTCAGGACGGACATGCTCATGTATGTCCGATCCAAGTGGACCGTTGTTCACAGGACCAGCAGCAGCCTGTGGATAAGAAGAGTCTATATAGAGAGACAAGGTTGCCTCAAGAGGACTCTGATGTATGGCCCTGCTGTAAGACGAAGTTTGAGGACAAGAAGATGTCGCAAATGCCCTTTATGTTAAGGGCATATTAACATAAACCAAAGGCCCTTTTCAGGGCCAGCCATATATCTCGAAAAGAGATAGCCTTTCCATTGCCTACCCCTTTTTTAAAATTTAAATTTAAAAAAAAAAAAAAAAAAAAATCCCATGTTCAATTTCCTTTGACGCTAAACCGACCCAAGATTTTTTCTCCATGTTAATTTCCCTTGACGCTAATCCTACCCACGATTTTTCTCCATGTTAAATTTCCCTTGACGCTAAAGTGACCCAAGGGTGTTTTTAATGCTAATTCCCATTGACGCTAATCCTACCCCCTTTACTACTAATGGTTACGTATAATGGATTAACTAATTGAAAGGTTAAATTTACTAGAATCGGTTAAATCTTTCACCGGAAAGGGAGTCCCAAAGGGTGCTGCTTGCTGCATAAGAAAGATCATTTATAACAATATTTACAAGTACATGTCTATCTATATGCATGATTATGATTACTGGATGATCTTCGCTTTATTATAGATGGATAGTTTTATTTAGCAACAAGGTGACTGATGATTAAATAGGCGAGACTGAGTTTAGTATTCACCCATCACTGGCCACATTGAGTAATTGTGGCATATTTTGTATTACTTGATAACTGTATGTAGTCTAGTTTCATCCATCTTTGAGCACTTCGTTAGAGGGATGGAAGTTGAAAGACTACAGTTTCTGTGTGAACACTGACAATACATTTCTCTTCGACAGTTTCTACAGGTGCACTTTACTGCAGTCTAGCAGGCACAGAACCCAATAACTCTACTTTCCTCCACTTTTCCCAGAACTGGAATATCATTCTTTCAAACCGTAGAGACATTTTCCAGTTCTTTGTGTCACGAAGTATTGTAAACAATTATTTTTACATTGCTTGTTTACTTTCTATATTAATTTCATATTCTCCAGTTTAGGTTTCAATAGACTATAATAAAAGGGAACTTTTATGGAATTTAAGAAATGACAAAGATTTGACAGAATACGACGTCTATTTTATGCATCAAGTTATGGGATAAGTGTTCACTACACGCATTTAAAATGCGAGAAACAACGTTATACCGTTAATGAGTTATAAGAAAATGTGACATATTATTTCTTATTTACGTTGAATGTAAGGTATTATCTGTCAATGCGTTATCAGTGAGACACAAAGAAGCCATTGAAAATAAACGACGTTAGTGTTTACCTTTGATCAGAAGCACATTAGCTTATTGTATATATCTGTATAGGCAAATCATAGCCATATATATTGAAGCCAAAGTCATAATATACTTTTTCCAAAAATCAGAATATGTAGGTAAGTAGGTGAATTGATATACTTATGCACGTGCTGGAAGTTGGTCAAATTCAGTTATTTCTTATTGGCCTTAGAGTTAATACCCATGCCTCAAATTTTACATTCCTGTTAAGTCATGACCAACGTAACTGGGTTGTTTTGTCCGAGGGAGCGATTCTGGGAATTTTTTGAACACCAGACTGTCAAAGTTACTTTGGAATTGTACATTTAGTGCGTAGTTTATAACTGTCAAAGATTTTTTCAAATTGAGGTCCATTAAATCAAACTTTGAGTGGTTGGAGATGTCGCCCCAATTGGTTGGAGAAGTCATCCCAAAGCTTGTCACCCAAATAACCTTTTTATAACACAATTAAGTCATCTTTTACGTGATTCATATATATATATATATATATATATATATATATATATATATATATATATATATATATATATATATATATATATATATATATATATATACGCGATCATACAAGAGATATTAACTAAATTAAAGCAATGTCATAGTAATATTTATAAGGACGAAATTAAGTCTGTATATAATCTAATGACTGACGACAGTATAGTGATTAAAAAGGATGATAAGTCAAACACTATTATTACTGTGAATCAAGATGATTATGTTAAAGAAATTGAACGTCAATTAGAAATTAAATAAAAAATTTCAACATTCATTAATGAGATCGCTAAAAATAATAATTCCGTATGTGAGGAATTTGATACTTTCCCTCTTAACATACGTACACTTCAAAAATAATAATTCCGTATATGAGGAATTTGATACTTTCCCTCAATTCTACTTATTACCCAAAACTCATAAACATCCTTACCATAATTTACCTTTAAATTTTCCAAGACGACCCATTATATCAGGTTGCAATTCATATACTGAAAACCTATCCAAATGTATTGATAGTGTTTTACAACCTTTGATGAAATCACTTCCTTCATACATTAAAGATACAACTATTTCATTAAAAAGTCGAAGTATATTCCACATCTATCTGATAATTTAAAACCTGGTATCATTAGATGTAACATCACTATATACCAACATTCCGCATGCAGATGGTATTGAAGCGTGCAAATACTTTCTTAATAACAATCCTAATAATAGCACACTATCTAGCGAAGATATTTGTAAAATAATAAAAACTTATCTTGGAAAATAATTAATTTCAATTGAACAATACGAATTACATACATATAATGGGTATTAATATGGCTCATATATACTCTTTCCTTTCATGGGTGAATTAGAAAAGGATTTTATTTAAAACGAAATGTATAATCCATCTCTTTGGTTCAGATTTTTAGATGACATATTTTTTGATCTGGAAGCATTCAACTGAAGAACTGAAGAAAAAAAAAATGATTGATCGCCTAAATCATTTTCACCCGACGACTAAAATTTACTTATACTGCATCTAGTACGCATGTTTCATTTTTAGATGTAAATATAATAAAAAATATTGATAACACTATCTCTACAAATATTATTAAAATGCATCTAATGGATTGAAGAGCAGAGCAAAAGTGACAGATAACACTTATTTTTTGTTAAGTACAGAAGCGGAGTTGATCAAATGGAAAAGTTGAAAAATTGCAAATTTTATAAATTTAATACGTTATTAAGTTGAAGAAAAACATTAAATAAAGCCTTAACCATGTGGCTATATCTCAGAATTACTATATATGATTCTTGGGGCGACTTCTCCGAACCGTTGCTAAATTTGTAAATATATACAATAGCCGAGTCGATATCGACAGAAGCAGCTTGTCGGAGGAAAATGGCGGACGTAAACAGTGTCTAGAGGCGTGTATAATAGCGGTCGCTGATTGGTCAAACGAGCAGAATGATTGACAACTGGCGATAGGTCAATTTAATAAAGACTACTTCAGCTTGCTTACCTTTCATATAATACAGATTAAAAATCTCGTTAAACACACTAAATCATACAAAAAGACCTTTCTAAACATGTGATGATCCCGTTCTAAATATGTCACACTAATACAGATTTGTACAATATTGACTTATAATACAAACACCTTTACTCACTTCAAGCTACGCAATTATGATTTCCAGTTTGTAATCTGGAAGTGCTCAAGGAAATATTTTAGAATAAAGGAAACATGATATTGGTGGATATAACTTACAGAATAACTGATGTCAACATGTATGATGCATTTCGTTGAGAAAATTTCAAAGATTAATATTCTGATTATCATTATATACATATTGTCTACTAAATAAGAACATTCCATCCATCCATCCTTTTATATATCCATCCTTTCATCCATTCATCCATCTATCTATCTATCTATCTATCTATCTATCTATCTATCTATCTATATATATATATATATATATATATATATATATATATATATATATATATATATATATATATATATATATATATGCTATTTTAGATCAGGTGAAGAAATAAATTCACCTTTGTCCTATTAATTCCGCATATACATTCAAAATACTGTCCTTGATATGCAATCTGCTATTACCAGTTTTCATTAAGTCAAATATTTTGCCGTTTCAGCGGTAAAAACGCAACTGGCTTTCAACTACCTACAATAACCCGAGTTCAGTGCGCTGGGGACGAAGCCTCAATTGATCTTTGTTCCATCCAGAAGGGAAAGTACTGCGAATCGGTTTATACAGTTTTTATATATTGTAGTAAGTGTCCGAAGCGTGGCCATTGTTACAATTTGTAAAACTGTTATATATATATTTAGAGAAAAAATCATTCAATTCAATGTCCTTCGTGATAACATTATATGGTCACATTATCATAATAATGTTTAGTTTTCCAAAGAACACATTGTAAAGAGATAAAAGCAGTTTCATTCGTGCAACATACTTCTAGCAATATGTAATTTAGACATGCCTTTTTTGTTACTGGACTGATAGTATAATCATTAGTTAAATAAATTGAAGCAAACGCTCCATTTTATAACACTTCATATCTTTAGGCATGCATTAAGATACTTTCTTACTTATTATTCCAGGCTGTTATTACTCCACTTGCAAAGGCAACACTGCCTACTGTGATCGATTCCTCGGAACATGTGACTCAGGTTGGTTGTAAATATTTCGTTAAGCCTTCCCATCAAGCTGTTTACCGTCAACTTACTATTATCTTTGATGAATTATACAAAACGTGTCCTTGAGCAGTTTTATGTTGCTCTCATCTGACTAGTAGTGCATGTTAGGAAAATATCTTCAACTTTTGTAACTATGCTCTTAAATTATCATTATTTAGTTTGAACCATCCATATGTAAGTGATCATTTTGATATTATTTCGAATGATGACTAATATTGTCCCAAATTACCGACTGCATATAATTTCTTGATTAAGGCTCGGTTTGCTGTTTATGTTTGAAGTCAAATTAGAATGAGATTGAAACTGCTGTTGTACCCTTTAGTAGAGGAGACAAAATTTAACTGCAAACACATGGCAAACATACGATTTAGTTAAACCTTTGTAAATACCATATGACGGAGAAATTAGCGTAGCAAATATTAAGTGGAACATGACGAAATTATGCTATGTCATTGTGGAGAACATGTGAATAGGGCACAATCTATTATGTACTATCATTTTTGTAAGAACTACAGTTAATTTTCGAACAGTCGTTCTTAATAATTGTGAGTAAAACTAGGGATCTAATATATATATATATATATATATATATATATATATATATATATATATATATATATATATATATATATATATATATATATATATATATATTAATAATATCAATACACAGTACAAAAACTGATCTGAAGACAGTGCATGTGTACAATTTCGTGAAATAAAACTTCTTTATCAAACTCCATACGTCACTGAGTGTAAATATTATTATTTTTATTCCACAGCACAAGGGAACCCCGAAATGTAAACTAGTCAATTATGGTGGAAAAGCACTCATTTTATGTAATTAAAGTTTGAAAACAACACTTTCGTAATATTAGTTGAAAGTCAGACTTATGAATGAATGGGGCTTTAAATCTGCAATAAGTGTAGGTGTTACAATTCCTAAATGTTGTTTAACACAGAAGATGCACTAAAATGTATCAACTTACTTGCTTAATAATATTGAACTAACACATTTCAGCAGTCACACCACCTCCGCGAGGATAAACTGATAATTGTAAGCACTTCCATATCAAAAGTGTTGGCTTAAATAACATTGATCCATGCAAGTTCTTTTGGGATATATTACAATGAATTCTCAAACGTAAAGTAAATATATAATTTCAGATTTATTGTTCATTCACTAATGTTGTCAATTTTATTTTCGTAATTGTAGTTTGTGCTCCAGGACGTTACGTTTCTGGACCCATGTGTTACCCTTGCAATATAGAAACCTTCCAGCCCGCAACAAACCAGACTAGATGCTTTTTATGTCCGTTTGGTACTTATCAAAATCTGACTGGCCAAAGTTCATGCACATCCTGTCCGGTTGGTGACTACCTTAACATGATAGGTAGCGGAACACCATGTAATCCCTGTCCTCGTGGTACATACCAAGACCAAACAGGGCAAATATCATGCAAACAATGCGCTGTTGGAAGTTATCAAAATATGACAGGGCAAGCTGCCTGCATTTTATGTGAACCAGGAACCTATCAAAATTCAAGTGGGAAGACGGCATGCATTCCATGTCTAGGAGGCAAAAGCACTGGCGGACCAGGATCGATCAACCAATCAGAATGTTACAAAAGTAAGACTCTTCGTTACATTAAATATATACATTACTTAATTAAATAAATAACAATTGTGGGTCACTCAATATTCTGTAGAATTCATGCATAAACGGAAAAGACGATTAACATAAGTGTCTTGTTTGCATCTTGAAAATTATAAAATGCGATAATGAAATAACGAAACATATAAAAGATCTTCATATCATTACATGTTAAAATATCAATCCAGAAAGTAAAATAGCACTAATGTGAAAACCAATGGGTGTGCACAACTCATATTTAGACACTACATTAAAACAATTTAATACATCGCATACCCGGCTAACCGACCACGTAATCCAAAACCTCTTTTCCGTTAAATGTTTCTGTACAAGAAAATAAATTGCGCTGCTTCTTACGTATCTGTTATTCATCAATCTACCATATCCTACACTAAATCTGTCTACATTATTCTTCTATCCTTCCTCCTTTTTGGTCATATATCTTTCTACTTCCCTCTGTCTCTGTCTTTGCGTGTCTCTCTTTCTCT